>BSBK01000279.1:0-557500 GCA_027943335.1 Chamaecyparis obtusa | reverse complement strand
CATCCTCGACCCTTAGAGAGTCCTTTTTGAATAATCTTATTGCAATTTGGAATAATTCACATTTAGTTGGCTAGTATTGACTAATGAAAAAAGACAAGAATGTTTTAATTTTGAAGTTAAGATTTAAAATTGTAAGTACAAAAATGATCTAAATCTATTTTGCACGAGATTGAACTATTGTAGTAAAAATCAAATTTAAGCATATAAATTCATTTATAGAGAGAAGCTAGGAATCAAGATAAAAAATGTCACTCATCAACATACAATGGTCAAGACATCGAGGGACCCAAAATCTACACAAAAAAGACATGGGATTGTACAATTTTAACTATTCCAAATATATCTACCTTAATCATTATTATACAATTCTTTTCAAAATAATATGAATTTTTATTTTTTAATAAAAGACAGTTATTATGATACACCAAAGATTATTATTTAAATTTTTTGAAATAAAAGACATTTATTATATACTTTCTTGGTACACCAAATATTTTTATAATAACATTTTATTAAAGCTAAATTTATAAATTTTTTTTTTTTTTCAAATTTATATTTTATCCCAACAAAATAGGCAAGATTTCCTTTTTCAATTATTGCAACTCAAACTTTTTTTTGGTATTTTGGCAGATCAAATGACGTACTCAATATACCCTTCCGTTTCGTTATTTAGGCATAACTCAACTTGGTTCCCGGGTATGGCTGCGATCTTCAACTGCAGGTTCAGCAAAGGACAACTAAAGGGCGATACGGAGACTCCCTTCAGACAAACACGGAGTTCCATGTTCAACAGCATAAAAAATAAAGAAAAGCCCAAAATAATAAATCAAAACAATCAGTCCGACCTTGTCAATTATGCAGCTCTGGGCTGATCTCGGGCCAAATAATATATACCATTATAAAAACGGAACAGTACAATATGCAATGCAAACGAGGAGTGCTCTTTGTAACACAACATAGGTGTGAAGATTCAGAATATTCTCTGGATCCGATCTTTCCTCTTACATATTCATCGCCCAGCGCCTCTTATATCTTCATAAGGTAATACCCATTTCGCTGATTTCTCACATATGGTTTTTCACCAAAGGGAAATTTGTGGGTGGATCCGTGCTTGCTGAGACGTGGCTGATTGTTATTAGTAGATTGATGCCAAGTGTACATAGAAAAGGATGAGTTGGATTGATTGGGAGACCGAGTCATTTCCCTGCAATGAGGACCTTGTTGCTGTGCCGCTCTTTGCGCTTTTCTTCCCAGTTGTACGGTTTTTCCTCGACAGATTCATATTTGAGGTGATTGCAATCGTGCCTAGCTCACATTTTATGACTAATCCAATAAAAGTTTGCCTTTTGATTTATTTATTTGCCCTTTTCTGTGTTGGTTTTTTGATATAAATTTAAAGATTTTTATTGACTTAAGAACTAGTTATAATGTTGAATCTGGTTGAAGTCTATGCAGTTTGATTTCTAAATATGGATGCGTGCCTCCCCATGCTTTACATTTATTAGATTGCCGTTAGCGTTATTGGTTACCATTTTGCAGTGAATAAGATTTGAACATGCGTTATGCTTCTACAAATGCTCCCATTTGTTTTTGTACCGAACCTCGGTAATCTCAAAATAGTTCCTTACCGCAAACCTTGATTTATTCTCGAACTTAGTCATGAGATCGAATCCATGAAGCACAAAATATGAACATGTATGGCTAGAAATTTCTATGAAGTAAAAAATAAAAAATTCGTTCCTTAGCAAAGGGGAGTCTCATATGCCAAATTCGCATGCCGGCTAAGTTGTGCTCTTAATAATCACCTTTACAAGACATTGCCTTGAATTTTTCTCTTCCAATCAAAGGCCTTCCGACGAACGAGCACACCAACACTTGTAGTTGATTACCTGAAATTTGACCTGTGATCTTCTGGGATGCTTTTCTGTAATTTGTTGCAACTACGAATTATTGTGGGTATGTTTTGTCTCATGATTAGTATTCTACCTAATGATTTCTTGCTAGCAGCCAGACGTGCAGAAGGATAAGATCAGGACTTTATTTCAGAATTGACAAAGACTTGAGAAAATAAAACTTCAAAATATGCTTAAAATATTTGAAATTCAAATTTTACAATAATTGTGTGTCTTTCATTTCAAGAATAGTTACTCCCCCTGGGAGATAAAATTTTCTCTAAAAATGCATTCCAATTCCTAAAATTGAAATGATAATGCAAAATCAGTTTGTGACCATGAATTTTGTTCTTATTCAGTAAAAGTCCTGCTAAAAACAAATAAACCTTCACTTCGCAGCTGGTAAGATTGAAAAAGGAGGGTTTTCCCTGTTCAGTATTTTATAGGCCATAGGACAAATTGCAGTTCACTGGTAACTTTGATGTGCAGAATCCGAAATTTGTAACATTCTTGCATACAGACTCAGCCCAGATTGTAGAAAAGAGTTGACTTTTTCTCTTCAGACTCACAAAACTCGACTCAGACATGGGAGTAAGAGTAGAGCTTGGTAATTGTAGTTTTTTTTTCATAATATGCTGTGAAATTGAGTGTGTGGAATTTTTTAAATTAAGGCTTTTTGGGTGTTCTTATACATAATTAATAACGAACTAGCATTATGAATGGGTGCCAAGTTGCTGAGATTTGATTCTTCTAGATATCAAAACATACATAAAAATATTGAACTAGCATTGCCTTTGCCTTCTCTGTAATTTGCCTTTCCTGTATGATAGCTTTCCTTTCTCTGTCTTGAATCTGGAATGTTTTGTGTATGGGCTATTGCTCTCCCATTTAGAGATGCATTATTTGATGCTTCTACGTCATTGCTGGTAATTTTCTTAGAAATTTTAAATGTTTTAAGGTTTATGTCAATTGGCATAATTTTTTCCTTTGGCCTATAGGAGTTTTTGAGATTATGTTAAAGGGTGATTATGTTGTGAAAATTTCATGGTTTATGCTTTAGAGTAAGTGGAGTGATTTCATTCATCTAACCTACATGAAATATTGAGCCTTCTTTGGCGAATGACAATCACTCTAGTTTTGCCTGTGGATGAAGTTAATTCTTGATAAGGACAATGGGGTAAACCAACAATTTGATCACCTCAGTATTCACAGAAGCATGATGACTTCACCCAAACAATTAGTCTGCAACAATAATATTGTGGGGGAAATTCACTTATCTGGCTCTCAGAAAGCTTCAGACTTAGAGATCCAGACAGCGGCATTCTAGAGACATTGAGCACTGCAGTCCATGTCTGATATAAAATTCTAGATGGTCACATTGATTCAATGAATTACTGGCAGAGGCAGGTGTAATGCATTTCTGGTACCTTACAATGTTAAAAACCAGTCAATATATGGGAAGAAAGCTGTTTTAAATTCTAATGAAATAACTCCCTTAAATAGTATACAGTAACATATAATTTATCATATCATAAATAAAAATTTCAACATCTTAAATGGTTTCCATGGAGAGATCTCTATATTGAACTAGAACTATCTGAAAGATTGTTCTCTACAAGTTGGATCATCTTCAGGAGCAGGATTGTAATGTAGCACATTTTTGAAACTTAGGCTAGATAGTTAATGTTCTTTATATTTGTCC
This sequence comes from Chamaecyparis obtusa, assembly GCA_027943335.1. Classification (NCBI taxonomy): domain Eukaryota; kingdom Viridiplantae; phylum Streptophyta; class Pinopsida; order Cupressales; family Cupressaceae; genus Chamaecyparis; species Chamaecyparis obtusa. The sequence continues at coordinate 553,906 of BSBK01000279.1, read as the reverse complement.
TCTTGATAAAAAAATTGTGACATGCATAGCACAATCCTTGTATTTAAGGACTCATTAACATTAACAACATTCAAGGTGATTTCTGTTAACAAAGGCGTGCTTTAGAAGCCAACATATTAAATCGTAGTTATATTTCATCTTGACCATGTTTTAAATATATGTTGCAAACTGGCTGTGGTGCTGTGTTGGCTAACTTTTACTGTCCCAGTTTTTAAAATAAGTTTCAGTATTTGTATTCAAGGACTCGTTATTGTTAACAACATCAAAGACAATTTATCATAACAAAGGTGTGCTTAAAACATGATCAAGTCCAAAATGATGCCCATAGACTGTCACTTAATACATCATGTTCATTAGCTCATTGATAGAACCCTGGTTTCTATCATTCATGAGCTAAAGCTATGTTCAATGTTCCTTGGGGATGCATCCCCAGGGTTTTTCCAAGGTACATCCATCTGGGGATGTTTTGGAGATGGGGAGACAGACTGAATGTCACTTCTTTATCCTCATTTTGCCAAATGGGGAACATTTGCAGGATGTTCCCCCAATCCAGGGGATGTTTCTCTGAGTGTAGCCCCCCTGTAGCAGGGTTTTGGGGGTTGCAAGAACCAATGCTGATATATCTTCTAGACTTCGTGGCACTAGTCACACTGTCATCTAAGGCAAATGTGTTGAAATCAATCCCAAGACCCAGAGAAAAAGCTTGCAAGCCTTTGAGTGTGATGGGCCCTTGTTTTGTGAATAGGACTTATGGAAATGTAGGTGTGATACTTAGTAGCTATCCCTTTCTCTTTAACCCAACTTTCTTTTTCAGTGGTGTCTCCTTCGACCTCAACTATGGTTGACTTCCTTTAGATCCTTGTTTTGGAAACCCTCGTTATCATGGTAATTTCATTGTAGAGTTGGGTGTTGCAGCAATCTTTTCTTCCTTGTCACCAATCTCTTTCACTGATTCAAGTTTTAGAAATTTCAAGGGTGATCCAAACTTTTTATTCAGCCCTTGCATTCCTATGATCATCCTTGCTGCAACTCTCATTCTTCTTCTTGCCACCTTGTTCCGATGTTACAATTGTTGTTCTTTGTTGGACCCTTTTGTCATAGCCCCCTCTTGGACCTTGCTGCTTTCTCTTCCACCAACCTTCCTACCAATCAGACCGTGAACTCACCAATGTTATTCTATGCTGGTTTTAAATATTTTTTATTTAGTCTTGGCAGTCTCATAGTGTCAAGGCCCATCCACCTCTTTCCCATCCAACAAATCTAGATGATACAATATCTTTCCTTTGTATAACATGAATGGCAGTTGGATTTCTTTCCATGGGTTCCCTTCCCAATTTATCACCTTATAATTTTCTTTTCCTATAATCTTGACATGTTTTCTTTAGTAAGGCTTCATATACCCTACCCTAATTTGGTAGTTGCCCTTGACACCTAGACATATTTGTGACAATGATTATTACCTTTGTGAACTTTACAACCATTGCCAAAGTTAGGAAAGAATAGGAAAATGATCTTAAGTTGTCTTTATCATATGGGGGCAACATGGGATGCTCCCTTGGCCATACCCTAGCCTCTAGGGGAAATCAAGGATGTGGGGCCATAATTTATGAGCATTTCCCCTTTCTTAAGTTAAAAGAGAAATTGAATTTAAAAAATTAAAAAAAGGGGCATGAAAGGTCCACAAGCCATCCCACATCCACTGTGAACCCTAAACACATTCTAGATGTAACATAATCACCTATTGACATTGCCACTCACAAATACCACAGTTATTTTGGTACTTGCAGCTGTACTTGAAGAGGAAGGAAAGAAGAGGATTAGAGTATCCTTGGTTTATGATTAGTCACCCTTGAATATTCATATTGCTTATAGAAATGAAACTCATGGCCCACCTTTTAGGTAATAGAACCTCTAGCCTATCCCCATTTTCCCATAAGCTAAAAGGTAAAGCAAGGGAGATCATTAAAATTTAATTTAAAGCTAGATGTGGCAATTTTTAATAAGAGGCAACTGAAATAATATTATTATTAAAATAAAATGTATTTTTTCAGCACTAATAAAATAAAAAGTATTATTAAATACTTTAAATAATATAAAACAAAAATATTTATTAATACAAGGAAATTGGTTCCAATGGCCCAATTGGAGCGCTACAAAAGGAGGGCGTTTGGTTTCATTTGGATCATTAAGTTTCATCACCATTTTTCCATTCAATTTTCAAAATTTGAGCTTTGCGTTCAAGTTTGCTTCCGATGATGAGAATCCTTTGTTGATTTGAGAATTTTGGAGGACAAAAACTCTCAAGGAGCTTCACTATTGGATTTGGGGACAAAAACTCTCATCTCCAACATTGGCTATTCCATCCGGGATTTGCATGTGTGCTGATTAGACGACTTCTAGATTAGAATGTTTGTAAAAATGAAACAATTCTATGGCTTTTATGGTAGTGTTAATGGTTGAAACAATTCTATGTTCTAGCTGTTTACTTAGGCAAGCTGGCATGCTTGACAATTTCACACAAATCACTGTATTTCTATCTCCATCCATGGCCAATAGTAACCTTCAGTTAGTCGTGCCAACATTTTGTTGGCTCCAAATTGTTTATCTATTCCTTTGCCCTATTTCTCCTAGATTAGGTTCTCCCTCCTTGATCCTTATGGTATGCCATCCATTTTTTCTTCAACAACAATCCATCTCAAATGAATTAAAATAGCTACTAGATGATATCCTTCTTGACTGGGGTTCAGAATGCACTATATGCGTCCTTGAAATTTGCATCTATAGACTATAACTCCATCTCATCAAATCGTGCTACTTTAACACTCATCTCTATAAACAATGATTTTTTTTTGCTTAACACATATGCTACATGGCTGGATTCATTTTTGTGCTTTAAGACAAATGGGCAAGTAGGAATTGGACCTATTTGATATGTCATTGGTTCAATTTACTTTGATTTTTGATAAACTACAGTGCTTGATTATTTGTGTACAACAAAAATTTGTTGGCAATGAGGAATGTCTCCATTTCTTCAATGCTTGAATGATGGCATAAAACTCTTGGTTTTATGTGGACTATCTGTGCTTTGTGACATTTAGCTTCTTTTAAGTATGCTACATGTCCTCCTTTTTGAATCAAAATGGCTCCAATCATTGTACCACTTTCATTACAATTTACTTGAAACACCTTGTTGAAGTAGTTAGCACCAACATTGGTTACTTTGTCGTTACATTTTTACAAGTCAAAGTTTTTGGCAACACCAATTGTTCACTTGAGATCCTTGTGATTGCTTGTCATTGTCTTTGTGATAAGTGCATGGTTAGTGCTAATGTTTCTAATGGAAATTTGGGAGAAACTTGCTTATCAATGGAAGCTGTGAGCTTCAAACATACTCTATGGTATTGGTCACTCTACTATTGGCTTCACCTTTTCTAGGTCCATCTTTAATCTAGCTTTTCGTCCTTCAATCTTTGAAGCACTCGCCACAAGTGCACCAAAGTGCACCATATGTTCTTCCTTAGTCTTATGTTCTTCCTTAGTCTTCCTTAGTTAGAATATTTGTTTGTGGTAGGGCTGATGTTAACTAATTGTTCATACCCCTATTTTTTTCTTGAGATTGGAGTTGGAGATCTAGATACAAAATTCACTGGTGATGTTCAACTCGAATGAATGGAAATCTATTAATATGCATGATATAGGATGAAATGTAGGCTAATGTGGTGTAGGTTAGTATGAAAAACCTGAAATTTCGTAAAGTTTGACTGAGATTGTTAACGAGAGAAAACTATGAAATCTGTTGGGCCTTCACTAACTTGATTTGTGGGGTAGCCAGCTAAGCGGGCTTATCCTTGGGAAAACTCCATGGTTAAGCACTCTTGAGTTGGAGCAGTACTGGGATGGGTCACCTCCTAGGAATGCCAGTGCTTCACCAGTGTGAGCATCACGTATATGCAATGAGTGCCAAGTGTACCATTCGTTCTCATCAGAGATTGGTTCTTGTAAACCATTACTCATGAAACATGGGTCAATGAGTTTGATTCAAATACTACGGATTTGAGTCTTGATAGCAATATCGAAAAAATAGTAATTGTTAAATTAAATGGAATGGGATGTCATAAATGATGATTATGCAATTTATTGATGTCATGATTGTTAGGATTAAGGTACCATTTACCTTGCAATCCTATGTATATTTTATATATTTACAACACTCTAGGAAAGTGTCCTTGGATGCCTAGGTTGTAACTGGAAAAAAATCTTGGCATTAATTGTCATATGCATTCATGAAGAAAGTGGAACACGATGGTGGTGATAATGGTTAACTTTGGACTCACTAAATGCACGATCCCAATTCTAGATGCTAGGAGGAATGGAGAATCTTAGTATGATGGATAAGACCTACATGAGCTGGCCACTTGAAAATGGAGCACTATACTTGAGGATGTGAGTTGTCAAGAGATATGGAATCAAAGATGTCTTTGCAGTTACATCTATTGTTCAAGGGGCTAATTAATTTCATCCATGTGATATCCATGTGAAGTCATTTGTCATTTTTCTATTCAAGGAAGATGCTTTCCAAGATGGGCATGGGGTTTATCCTCTCTCCGTGCTTATATATTGAGGGTATGAGATAGTGTATTCATAAGTTTGTTTTAGAGGTACATAGTTGTTTCTCAAGTGCTATCAGAGTGGAGAGTATTAGTATGTTGGATGTATCTCATTGTTGAAGATTAATACATGTCTGCTTTCTCATGTGGTGTTTTTTTCGAATGGGTTTCGTCAAGTAAATCCTTTGTTCATATAGTTTTGTGATTTTATATTCATTGCTGATTTTATGCAATCTCATAATGATTATATCATTATCCTTGGATAAAGAATTTTATTTCAGTGTTGCATACACTTGTAAGAGATTTTATTGCAGTAGTTTCACTTTCTCTATGTTTGGTATTGGAGCTAACGGTTCTACTTAGAGAGGGATGCCTTTGCATTAAGTGTTGAATGTATTTTGGCTTCAGTGAGAGCTTTTGCAGTTTTGTGGAAAGGATTGAGGGCCATGGCTTCTACTTGTATAGATATTGCGAAATTTATTAGTACTGTTACAAGATTGTGGAGGTTAATGATGAAAAATCTATTGGAAGAAAGAGGTTACTGGTTGCCTATTCATAAGATAAGAAGTCATTAGATGTGTTTGATGTAGATTGAAACTAAAGAAGAAGGCACAAGAAATCATTTGGTTGTGTCTTGCAAATTCTATCTTCTTGAATGTTTATGAGGAGACCACACATTCAAGTTGTCGAAGAGGATAGGTGATATCTATCAAACCATAAGTGTTATTAACAAGGTGTATCTCAAAAGTCAGTCGTATTACTATTCATTAAAAGTGAAAGATGACGATTTTGTTGTAGACCATTTAAATGTGTTTAATTTGATTTTAAATTCTAGCTTGCTTTTATAGATGTTAAGTTGGATGAAGAGGATAAATGCATCTTTTGATTTTGTTCTTTACTTATACTTGGAAAAATCTAATTGTTGCCATTAGTAGTAGTGGTACAAAGCCAAATACTGTTATGTTGCTATTAAGGAGATGAGAAGGAAATCCACGAATGAAGACTCAAAAGATGCTTTGCATGTATGGGAAGGCACAAAGAAAAATAAGTGCTTAAGGGGATAAGAAGAAAGATAATAAAAGTCTAAAGGATGTTCTAAAACCCTTATGGAAGAGCAGAGTTAAAATTTGGAATTGTGAAAATAGAGTACATGTGAAGAAGGAATGCAGAAATAAGAAAAGAGTTCAAATTCCTCCATATAAAAATCTTACAATTATAGTGATAGTGATGCTTGTTGATTTCTACTAACACTATTAGTTATTATGCTTGTTGATTCATTTTGCTTCTATTGTATGACTCCTCACAAGAAGTGGTTTTCTACATATACAACTTGAAGGAAAGATTTTTCTTGGAGACAATAGTACCAAGTGGATTATTGGTAAGGGAAAGACACAATTGTGTTTTCGTGATGGAAGGGTCAAAACTCTTGAGATGTTTTGCATTTTTTAGGACTTGAGATTTTTTTTTTTCAATCCATGTCAAATGATTTTGTTGTGCATGTGACATTTGGCAAGTCTAGACTCTAGTAGGTTAGTAAGATAGATCTTGTTGGTTACTAGAGGATATCGGATTGGAACCTTGTTTAGGCTGAACGAGTCCATATTTTGCAATTTTGCCATTGTAAAGACATTGAAAATATGCATATGTTGCGGCACCAATGTTTTGGTCACATAACTGAAAGAGGTCTTAGGATCATTGTTAATAAAAAGCTAGTGGAAAACGTTTTTCATTATTTTATTGGAAAAAAACAATTTCTACGAGCATTGTGTGTTTGGAAAATAGAATAGATCTTCATTTCTTGTTAGAAGTAATAGAACTAAAAGATTGTTAGAATTTATTCATCTAGATTTGTTTGGTCCAATGGATGCGGGTTCTATTGGGAATTGTTGTTATTATGTTACATTTGTTGAATATTTTGTCATTGATGTCAAAGTTGAAGACAATAAAGGCATTGGTGAATAGATATGAAGTTGGACACCATTCTACAAGGAAATTGTGGTCATTGTGAAGAGTTCTAAGCCTGGTCAAATTTATTGCTGCTGCTGGATGTGGTCATACAAACTGTTGAAAATTCTATGGTCATTTTCTAGAGGCATGATCTTCTTAATTAGTGGCGGCTTCGATTGTAATGAATTAATCCTTGTTTTGGTGTGATGTTTTTTGGTGAATGGTGGTTGTAGGTGTTATGACAACGCCAAAATTTGATGCTTGGCGGTTTTATTTGGAACCAATTCATTAATTTATTTATCCTTTTTGTGCGACAACTTCAAAGATTGTGAGTGGGGCCGCTGGTGGCTATAGATTCTTCCATTCATTGTGAGTGGGGCAGCTTATTTATGGTGATGACTATGTAACACTTTGCATTAAAAGAAAAGAATCAGTTTGAATTCTGAAGTAATTGATAAATACTTCAGCTGTTCCTTCCTTAGTTAGAGTTCATGAAGTCGAGCATGTATGTTGTGTGTTGAGCTGATCAAAATAATGTTTTTCTTTTAATCGCTATCTTCATTCTTGGCACCCGATATAATTTGGTGGTTTTTTTCAACGTGCTAGTTACAAGTAGTCAAGAACTGTGTCAAGTTGCAGTGCATTTTGAGTTTGTGTGAAAACTGAAGTTGGTGCTTCGAGGAGGGTTGGTGCTCTCTATGAGTTAGTGCTTACTTATGTAATCTAAGTTGGTGCCCATTTGTTTAATAAAAGCTATTGACTGGTTTTTCGAAAGGGTTTTCCACATGAAATTTGGTGTTCTCCTTGTTGATGTTTTCTCTCTCTATTCTATCTCTCTTTTATGTGGTTTCATGTGTTTAAAAGCTCTAAAATATTGATTCACCCCCCCTCTTAGTATTTTGTGTGCTCTTCAATTGGTATTAGAGTAGGGTTTCTTCAGAACAAGAGCTTAAACGCTTGGAGGTTGATCTTGATTGCACACATGGGTTCTCTTGAAGGTCTTGTTACGAATAGAGCACCCTTATTTGATGGCTCCAACTATGCATTCTAGAGTGTTCAAACACTTACTTTCTAATGTCTCTAATTACACAATTCCTTCAACTCCAACAAATGCTGATGGGAAGAAGACTTTTGAAAACAATGCAAAAGCCATGAATCCAATCTTATGTGATTTGTCAAAGACAAAATTTGTGAAAGTGATGCATTGCATATAGCTCATGAGATTTGGGAGAAACTTCAGAAAACATATGAAGGAGATGACAAGGCTAAGAAGTCAAGGCTTCAGATTCATAGAAGACATTTTGAAAGTCTCAGGATGCAGGAAGAGGAAAACATTGCTGCTTATTTTTGGTGAGTAGATGAAGTTGTTAACACTATGAAGAGTTTAGGAGAAAAGGTTGAGGAGCCCACTGTAGTAAAGAAAATTTTATGGTCTCTTCCATTGCGTTTTGACGCAAAGGTTTCAGCAACTGAAGAGATGAACTTGATAAGTTGACTATTGATGAGCTTCATGGCATTCTAACAACCTATGAGATGAGGACAAACTCTGATTCTTTATCAAAAAAGGAGGGAGCCTTCAAAGAAGTTTTAGAAGTTCAAAAGGAGTCTCCATTGAAATTAAGAAAGTAGTTCATCTGATGTTAGTGATGAAGAGTCTTTAAGTGAAGAAATATTGTTCATGGCCAAAGAAGAAATACATGCTGAAAATCAAGAACATGAAGATCATATTGATGAAGGAGAAGTAGATTTTGAAGAGGAGATAGTAAGTGCTCTAAATGAAATCAAGATACTTAGAAAGAAAAATCAGAACTTGAAGTTGCTAGTACAAGAAGAGAATGAGACAAAAATCAAGACATCTCAAGCTCTTGGAGAAGCAGAAAAACTAATAGTTGACTTGAAGGTTCAAGTTGAAGAAGCAGAAAAACTAATAGTTGACTTGAAGGTTCAAGTTGAAGAAGCAAAGAAAATAGAATAAGAAATTAGAAAGCAGCTTAAGCTCAAGGAAGAAAACTGTGAAAGACTTGAAGCTGAAATTGTTTCACTTAGAAAGTTATAAACCTTTGACACATCTAAATCATGAGAAGATAAATTAGAAAAAAATCATGTCCTTGAACAAGGTCATTGGCTCACAAAGATCATCTACTCACAAAGGTGGAGTTGGTCTTGAAGAAGGTCAAAGTTATAAGTCTACAAAAGAAGAACAACAAAAGACCAACATTGATAGCACAAAAGATTCACCATAAAAATTCAGAAATGATGCTTTCAAAAGGCCTCCTATCTCAAGACAAGCACTTATGACCAAGTTTAACAATTCTCTCTTTTATGGTTATTATTTCTCTTGAAATTAATTTGGACACAAGGCAACCAACTATAGAGTGTTTGCAAGTAATGATTTAAGAATTATGAGTAGGAACTCTTTTGTTCCTTTGAGGAACTACAATGTTATATGTTATAAATGTAATAACTTTGGTCACATTAGAAAAGTTTGTAGAAATGGTATAGCAGATTTCTCTAAGAAGAACAAAGCGAAAGAGGTTGCTAAGGGTTGGAGGATGAAGGAGGAAGAAGTTTTAGTGAAATCCTTGATTGTGCACACTGCAAACAACTTTTCATGCACAAAATGAAAAAGACAAATAGTCTATTAGAGAGATGTTGAAAAGGTTTAGAACAGAGGATTGCAATCTTGTGAGCACTCCAATGGTGACAAGATACAAGTTAGTTAAAAATGACGAGTCTGTTGATGCCAATCAAACTTTGTACAAGTCTATGATATGAAGTTTATTATATGTTACAACTTACAACTACTAGACTGACATTATGCAAGTGGTTGATTGTGTTGCTAGATTTCAGACTACTCCTAAGGATACTCATGTTCATGCAGTTAAGAGAATCTTCAAGTATCTTAAGGGTACTATGGATTATGGGTTATGGTATCCTAAATGTAACGATTTTACACTCACAACTTATACAGGTGCAGACTGGGGTGGTTCTATTGATGAAAGAAAGAGCACAGGTGGAGGTGCATTCTTTCTAGGTGGGCTGCCTTGTATCTTGGTTGAGCAAAAAACAAGATTCTATTTCATTATCTATAGCTGAAGCAAAGTACTTTGTAGCAGTGTCTTGTTGTACCCAAGTTCTATGGATGAAACAAATATTGAAGGACGTTAAGGTAGAGCATGACCATCCTATATCTATCTTTTGTGATGACACAAGTGCTATTAATATCTCTAAGAATCCAGTTATGCATTCTAGGACTAAGCATATTCCTATTAATTATCATTTTCTGAGAGAACAAGTTAGTGATCAACAAGTTAAGTTGGAATATGTTTCGAATTTTCGACTGAAGAGCAGATTGGAGATTTGTTTACTAACCCTCTACCAAAGGGAACTTTTGAATTCTTGAGGGAGAAGTTGGGAGTGATTTCACTCCATCTTTGAATTGTTGTTTTAACTCAGGAGGAGTTTTCATTGTCATATTATATCAGCCCCATTTCAATTATGCAGGTTGGTATCAGTAATTGATGTCAAAGGGGGAGTAGTGAGTTAGGGGGAACATATTATTTTAGAGCAATTTTGGTTTCATTTTGGTTTTAGATGGAGTTGCCATCAAGGGCAAAGGGGGAGATGGTTGAATATTTTGTCATTGATGTCAAAGGTGAAGAGAATATAGGCATTGGTGAATAGATATCAAGTTGGACGCCATTCTACAAGGAAATTGTGGTCATTGTGAAGAGTTCTAAGCGTGGTCAAACTTATTGCTGCTGTTGGACGTAGTCATACAGGCTGTTGAAAAGTCTATGGTCATTTTCTAGAGGCACAATCTTCTTAGTTAGCGGTGGCTTCTATTGTAATGAATTAATCCTTTCTTTGGTGTGATGGTTTATGGTGAATGGTGTCTTTAGGTGTTCAGGCAATGTAAGAATTTGATGCTTGGTGGTTTTATTTGGAACCAATTCATGAATTTGTTTATCCTTTTTGTGCGATGACTTTAGAGATTGTGAGTTGGGTGGCTAGCGGCTACAATTTCTTTTGTTGATTGTGAGTGAGGCGGCTTATTTATGGTGGTGGTTGTGTAACTGTTTGCATAAAAAAGGAATCATTTTGAATTTTGAAGTAATTGATAAATACTTCAGCTGTTCTTCCTTAGAGTTCATGAAGTCAAGCATGTATGTTGTGTGTTGAGCTCATCAAAATATTGATTTTCTGTAGTTCGCTATCTTTGTTCTTGGCACATGATATAATTTGGTGGTCTTTTTCAATGTGCTGGTTGCATGTAGTAGTCAAGAACTGTTTCGGGTTTTGGTGCATTTTGAGTTTGTGTGAAAACAAAAGTCAGTGCTTCGAGGAGAGTTGGTGCAAACTTATGTAATCTGGGTTGGTGCCCATTTGTTTAATGAAAGCTATTGATTTGTCGTGGTTTTTTACGCGAAAGGGTTTTCCATGTGAAATATGGTGTTTACCATGTTGATATTTCCTCTCTCCATTCTCTCTTTTATGTGGTTTCATGCGTTTAAAAGTTCAAAATACGGATTCACCCCCCCTCTCAATATTTTATGTGTGCTCTTCAACATTTATTGATGATGCTTTTAGATACAGTTAGATTTATTTTAATGCATTCAAAATGTGAATTTTTCAATAAGCTTAATATATTTAACAGAGTTACAGGACTTGCCAAGTCCTGGCAAGACTCGGCGAGTCCCGAGCCGAGCCAGGCTTGCCGAGGCAAATTGACCCGGCACCAAGACTCGACTGAGTCCTAGGTGAGTCCTTGGACTCGGTGCGTCCAGCCATGTTGAAGAAGCAAAAAATAATTTTTTTTATTCAGACGTGGTCATTTTTTCAGCTCTGGGGGAGGAGGATTTATACAAATATAACATTTAAGTATAAGTGACATTTATTTATTTCTTATAATTTAAGTTATATTTGTATAAATACATTCCAAGATGTTTGAGATAGGTTTCAACTTCATAGGAGTTAAAATGTAGATTCTAGATTTTGGGGGTTTTCAAAAATTTTCAGGCTTAGCCAAATTTCAGGATTCAGCATGCCTTCAGCAGTGTTACCTCCCACAACCTGTCCTGACTTTTTTAGGGCAAATTGAAGCTGGAACAAGGATTTTCTAATGATTCTAAGACCTAAAAAGGTCATTCCATCATTTGCAAAGACTTAGAAGAGAGGAAAAAGGCTTGGTAGAAGAATATAGGGGTTTTAGAAAATAGATTAGCAAATGGATTGGCTAGAGCACGAGGACACCCAGTGGAGGACCCTGAGGCTGAGAGTGAGGGGTCTGAGGATGATGATGATTATGAGGAGGATGAGGATGCCACTGAGGTTAAGCCTCAGACACAGGGACAAAAGATGGCTGCAAAATATTCCATGACCTATCTTAGGCATACACGTAGGAAGACATAGGGCCTTAGTCTTCTAGGCTCTAGCTTTTATTTTGATATATGTTTTGAACTTTTCATTCCATGGATTTCATATTCCATGAATATTGTAGACTTTTGACAATGACACTATTTATATTTCAGATTTCTAATGTGTTATTTAGTAACTAGTTTAACAGTTAACTTATTTCCTTCAGAAATTCGCATTTATACTTATGTGATCAATGTAAACTTGTTTATGTGTGCAAAGTAGCTTCTATTTATCTCAATTATTGTGTCTTTGATGTCAATTGACTGAATGATGTATGAAAAAAGTTTTAAATCCTTAAAAATCTTTGAATTTGTAGGGTTTTTCAATTTGCCGAGTCCTTGCCGAGTCCGGGCGTTGAGTCCAAGTCCAAGCCCGAATCTAGCTTGCCAAGTTCGAGGCGAGTCCGAGTCTTGTAACATTGATATTTAAAACTTGAGTTAAAAAACAAACGAAATTTAAGATAAGGGTGTTCATGATAGAGGTGCATCTAGCTCTAGGGAATTTGATGAATTTTGTAAGCATGTAGGTATTGTTCGATAGAAGACTACACCTTACACTCTCCAACAAAATGGGGTGGTAGAAACAATGAATTGAATTTTAAAGGAAAAAGCTAGAAGTATGCTAAATGGTACATAGTTAGATCGATGTTTCTAGGTAGAAGTTATAAGTATTGCTTGTTATTGATTAATTGATCCCCTTGTGCAATTCTAGTCACTAAAATTCCTTATGAAGTGTGAATAAGCCCTGAATTTCTCAGTTTTGGTAGTTTGACAATTTGTCAAACAAGTGGCATGCAATCTGATTTTCTGATGTCTAATGCAATTTTGTGAGTTGTAGTGTATGCATTTTGTGAGTTTTCAATGCATAGACATTTTTTCCATGATATGATGCAATTACAGAAACATTTAACATATGAAATAACAACAAATATATGGACTGCAATTAAAATCAGAAGTCTGATATAGTTCTGAACAGAAAGGTTTTCTTATTGAATTCAATGAGGCTCAATACAACGACACACCTGATTTTGCCTTTAATGTTATGATGCATAAAATGCCAATCAACAAGGTATGGATGCTGATTACAACTCTGATTATGAACTGGATATAAATTTGATTTTATGGCAGAACTGAAATAAGGATGAAGCAGTCCCAAATGCCTGAAATAACTCCTTAAATCACCTCCAAAGGTTAGCGCTCAAACCCTATGCACAACTTAGCACTGGAATACTATTAAGTCGTTGCTCAAACAATTCTAAACCTGCTGCAAGCACTATTCACATCACTGTAGCATCATTGTTCACGCCACTGTAGCAAGTGTTCAACATTCAAAACCTCTTCAAAATGCTTTACAAAATTCATGCCAAACCCTAGCCATCCATGGTATTATGAAAAATACGGCAAATAAACCTCTGAATATGAAGCAATATGTCTTCCAACTACAAATAAACTTCAAACCCTATTTAATAACATGGCGTCTAGATATTATCTTGCTTGACAACTCCTTAAATAAATTCAAGGAGCACTTTAACCTGCATAATTTATATCAATCTCCATCTCCCAGCTATGGGAATTCATATGCAAAGATATCCAAAATAGTATAGGTGATGCCCTAGGAGATATGAGAAAAAATGAGTGTTTTGTCTTGCCTATAAATTTCACAAATTTGTCTGTCAAATCCTCCAGAGAGGTTTTCAGCTGAAACCTCCAACAATCTGATGATGAAGTGCAATGGTGAATTCTGGATGAATCCACACCAAAGATGGATTTGGGCTTCTGTCCAAACCACTGAGAAAAGGGTTTCAGTCCTTTAGTTTCTTGTAAATGAAAGCCAAGGGTCTCAAGCTTCTTAGGGAGAAAAATAAAATAAACCAAGTATATCAAATGACTTCCTCAAATCTCCTTTTATAATTCTCTCACGAAGTTTCTAGAAACCCTATTTAAATCTCCCATTTTTAATATTTTAATATTTAATTTGTATATGGGAAATAATGATAAAGTGACCCATTATATAATTTCTTCATTAATATAAAGTCACTTTAATATCCTTATACCTCCATATATTGGTACCCCATTTGGCATAATATTTAAATACTTTATGATATTAATATATTAAATGCACACTTGACCCCTTATATTCCCTTTAACCATAAAGATATTTAATTTAATTAATTATATTAAAGTCAATGCTAGATTAGACTATAATTAATTAAATTAAATCATTAAATTCCATTAAATGCCAAATGTCAAACCAACAACTGGTCTTGCCAACTATTTGGATATAATCGTGGTGCCCTTTGACCATCTAGATGACTTACCATAAATAGTAAGCATGGACCCCAATGTCCAAGTGATTTACCAAAAAGTGTGTATAAATGGAGCCTGAAAGACCTTTGGAAGGCAAGCCACAAATAAACTGATGCAGTAAGATGGAGAGTACTGAAAGAGACACCTAAAGGGTCAATTGAATAATCTTGAATGACCTTTAAAGGGCCACCTAATCACCACATTAACCTATGGGGACCACTGATAATAGGCTAACCTTTGGAAATAATTGATGCTTTGGAAGGCACAAAAATAGGGACATTACAGGTAAGAAACCTTTAGTTTCACATTTAAGGATATTTGGTTGTGATACTTATATTCACGAGTCTTAGGAAAACCAATCAAATTGGATCCATAAGCTTGAAAATGCATCTTTGTTAGTAATAGCGAGAATGTTAAAGGTTATAAGCTTTGGAATCCTCTAACCCAAAAAATAATTCTATCTAGAGATGTGATTTTTTAGGTAGTTTAGAGCTTATTTAGGTGAAGAACAACCAAAAGAATAAGAAAGAACTAAAATAGTGCACTTTGGAACAAAAATAGAAAAGAAAGAAGATGCACACGTGGAAGAACACAATTAGATAGATTAGAGTATGGAGGATAAAAAATGTTCAAATGATATGTAGGATGAGCATGTCGAAGAATGGGCAAAACTCGTTACTCCTACCTTGGACATTTACAACTCAGTAGAATCTAGTTGATATGTATAGTCCACCAAATTTTTGTTGTGTATTTTGCTTTGTTGAGTACTATTGTTAAATCTTTTAGGGAGGCTCCTTCTTTGGGGGATAGTGTCTTGGATGCAAGCTGTGGAAGATGAGATGATGGCTTTGGAGAGTTGTGACATGTGAGATCTTGTTAATCTGGTCAAGGGAAGAAATCACATTGATTGCAAGTGGGTGTATAGAAAGAAATGCTGTGCAAATAGCCAATTAGAATGTTACAAAGCTAGATTGGTGCCAAGAGCTACTTTGAGTTGATTTTGTGATTTTTTGTCTCTTATTGCTAAGTAATCTTCTACTAGATCCTTTTATCTATTGCTACAACTTGTGATTTTGAAATTGAGCAAATGGATGTTAAAATTGCTTTCTTATGTGGGAATTTTGAAGAGGATATTTTTGTGTGACATCTTGATGATTTTGGTGCAAAAGGGAAGGAGCATTTGGTTTGCAAGTTGAAATAGTCATTATGTGGTCTAAAATGATCATCTAGGATGTGGTACTGAAAATCATTAGGAGTGAGGAAGATCATTTTGTTTATGTTAAGATTATTGGTAATAGGATTTTAATAATTATCTTGTATGTGGATGATATTTTGTTTATTGCTAATAGGTAGGTGATGTTTAGGGAGCTCAAAACACAACTTTTTGATACATTTGAGATAGAGTTGCTGGCTGTGAAATATATTCCTATGATGCAGAATAACAAGGATTGGATCTACAAAAAGATTTGGTGGAGTTAATAGTATGTGGATAATATTTTACAATGGTTTAGTATGCATGATTGTAAACTAGAAAGTATTCTGTTTCGAGTTAGTACCAAGTTTACTTTAGACATATGTCCTAAAATGGACAATGATTTTGACGGGATGTCTAATGTGCTTTATTCTAGAGTTATTGGTACTTGGTACTTTGATGTATGCAATGGTTTGCACTAAACCATATATTGCCCAAGCAATGGGAATTTTGAGTAGGTCCATGTCTAATCGTGATAGATTGCATTGGACTTTTGTTAAGAGGGCATTTAAATATTTTTGTAGAACTATAATTACTATCTATGTTATCATTGTATTGATGATGTGGACAAGCCATTGGACATATAGGCTTTTGTTGATGCATATTGGGTAGGTGACTTGGATAGTTGAAGGTCCACTAGTTTGTTTGATGTATGCAATGGTTTGCATTGAACCATATATTGCCCAAGCATTGGGAGTATTGAATAGGTTTATGTCCAACTGTGGCAGATTGCGTTTGACTTTTATTAAGAGACTATTTAAATACTTGTTTGGCACTTCTAATTAGTATTAATGTTATCATTGAATTGATGATGTGGACAAGTCATTGGACATATAGAGGTTTGTTGATGCATATTGGGTAGGTGACTTGGATAGTTGAAGGTCCACTTGTTTGTTTGATGCATGCTATCATTTGCATTGAACCATATACTGTCCAAGCAGTGGGACTTTTGAGTAGGTTTATGTCTAACTGTGTTTGATTTGGACTTTTGTTAAGAGTTTATTAAAATATTTGTGTGAAACATTTGATTACTCTTAATGTTATCATGGTATTGATTATGTGGACAAGCCTTTGAACATATAGGTGTTTGTTGATGTAGGTTGAGTAGATGACTTGGATAGTTGAAGGTCCACTAGTGGTTGTGCATTTTCTTTGTTCAAAGTTGTAGTGAGTTGGATGAGAAAAAGGCAGCCCATGGTTGCTTTGTTCACCATAAAGCATATTATATGTCTGCTATGCATGCCATCTAAGAAGATGGTTTTGTTACAATGATTTTGTACAAGTATTCGTTTTGATTGTAGGATTGTGAGAATGGGATGTGACAAACAATGCTATTTGTTTGGACAAGAACCGCATATATCATGGTCATTATGTTGATGTTCATTATCACTTTGTTTGAGAAATGGTTGAGAATGATAAGGTCTTGTTAGAGAGGATTGGCACTTGGGATAAAATTGCAGATTTGCTTATGAAGCTAGTGATTACAAATAAGGTCTCGTGATGTAGGCCATGGGTATTGATTCTAGTAGTTAATTGTATTTGTGTTTTTTTCCTATGGATGTGTTTGCAATGTGTAATGTCAAGTGAGAGTATGTTAGGATTAAAGTGTCATTTACCTTGCAATTCAATATATATTTTGTGTATCTCCAATGCTCTTGGAAAGTGTTCTTGGATGCCTAGAGTTCAATTGAAAAATAATTTGTAATTCAGGAAATTTGGCATTAGTTGTCATATGTGTTCACAAAGGAGGTGAAACACAACAGTGGGAGTTACAATTGACTTTAAACTTACCAAATGTATTTTCCAAATTCGACTCACTTGGATTGAGGAGTGGAGAATCTTTCTATGACAAATGGGACCCACGTGAGTTTGCCACTCCAAAATGGAATGCTATACTTGAGAATGTGATTTGTAGGGAGTTATGGAATCAAAGATGCATGTGCAATTAGGTTTACTATTAGGGGCTTAATTGATTGCGCCCATGTGATATCCGTGTGATGTCATTTATCATTTTACTATTCTTGGAAGATGCTCTTCAAGGTGGATGTGGGTTTTGCATTATACCATGGTTTCAATATCCATTGTTTTGGTAAATGATTTATGGTTTTGTCCTCTCTTTGTGCCTACATATTGAGGGTATGAAATAGTGGCTCATAAGTTTATTTAAGTACATAGGTGCTACTAAAGTGCTGTTAGAGTGAAAAGATTGAGTGTGTTGGATGTATCTCATTGTTGAAGATTAATGCATCCAATTTTTCTCATGTAGATTTTTTCCTGAAAGGGTTTCTCCATGTAAATCTTGTGTTAATATGGTTTGCTGATTTTATCTTATTGTTGAATTTATGCAATCTCATAACGATCAAATGGTAATCCTTGAATAAAGAATTTTTATTTCAGAATTGCATACACTTGTGAGAGACTTTATTGCAGTAGTTTCACCTTGTTTCTCAACGACTTATAATGAACAACTGATGGTATCTTCCTTCTTGGTGTCATGTTTAGATGCCTTGTCTGGTTCTTGTCTTGAGAATATTCTTTATTACTTTGAAAAAGTGGTCAATAACTTTGTCATGGATCTTTCATGTATATCAGGTTGCAAAAATTAGAGTAATGGTAGCTACTAATATTATAAATATCAGTAACGTCTGCACCAGAATTTAAAAACTCAGCTTGTACTTGCAGCCAAAATTGCTTGCCGACTTACTTGGCCGAAACTAGCCGGCTAACAGAATTGTTTTCCTTGCTGTGAATTTCAACAAATTTTCAATAATATTCTTAGACATGTATTCTCTAAATTCATTTCTTTCTTTTTAACAGTAATTTGCATGATGCTTAAATTTATTTATTTAATTTATATATATTTTTAATCTGCCAAGTTTGGTTTAGTCCCGAGTTTGAGCCAAAAATTTGGACTGCTGAGTTTCTGCCAACTTCAAGTTTTATAACTTTGATCTCTGCACATCCAAAGTAGTCCTGAGTCCTGACATATTATAAGAAGGTGAAAAGCAAAAAAATGCTGAGAGGGGGAGGGGGTGAATCAGTATTTTAAACTTTAGAGCAGAGAAAACAAATCAAAACCACACTTGCACACAAAGAGAAGAGATACAAGTTTTTTATCGCGTGGAAAACCCAAGACCGGTTAAAAAACCACGGCTCTACTAATCAGCTGGGCAACAACCCCTTCTTACAAAGAGCTGCCACTCTTTTAGAACTACAATTCTGAATTGGCTTCAACCAGCTTACACAAGGCTACAAACTTATCAAAACAATGGATTTCTGGATTACAACAACAAGAGAAATATCTATGTCTTTACTGAAATTTAAAGACCCGTGACTATAAAAGACTCAAAGCACGTATATGTTTTCTAAGTCTCCTTTCAAGTCTGCTCCCCCATAAAACTGTCTGTCATACTCTACTCATATCTCTTCATTTCGATCTCTGTTATTTTGATAGTCCGTCTACCTCCCTTTTCAATGTCTGACTGTGAGTCCCCTTTTATTTATTTGTGCCTTTCCTTCGTAACATTTATCACCTCACTATCTTCTCTATAATCCTTGTCAGTCTGTCACACTAGTTTGCTGTGTATGTCCTTTCAAGATTTTGCTTTTGCTAACAGTTCCATCCTGCTGCTGTCGTTTTTTTTATATACCAGTGCCCACATACATCATTCTGTGTTTTTGATATCCCCTTTATATGTCTTCTGGTCTACCAGCAGTTCATTTTTAAAACTGCACACCCGTATAAAATACTTTTTTTTTATCTCAGTGCCTCTACACGGGAAGGATCATTTTTTTCGCAGAGAACTATTGCTTTTCTTACCACCAACTTCCCAATAAGACCTGCGGTGTTTTCTCCCTATCACTGCACATCTTTTTTTAAAAAAATGTCTTATCTATTCTTTTTTAATATATCTAACATTTCTCCAGTCCGCAATATTTTTTACTGTTCTCTATCGCTTCGTATATTCTGCTACGCTGTGTATACAGTTTTTAATAAAAAATGACTGCCTGCCTGTGTATCGTTTCAAAAAAACGAATTCTCTCCAGCTACACACCCGATCCTTTCTTGTTTTTTTTTTCTTTTAGTGTTTCACGGCACGTTTTTCTACTGTAGCTAAGCGCCCGTATATTGGTGCAAACGGCTCACCCCCTTTTAGAACTGTCGAAGACCTGCCATTTGTCTTTCACACATTTTTCTTTAATGCATCTCCCTATCCTCTTATTCGCAGGTCCCGTGTATTGTTTTCTCTAGTTCTGACTTGTGTTTATTTGTCTGTTGCTCGCCCACTTTTACTTACACATCAGACGCCATCCTTTTTTGAACTCCTCTACGCACAGCCAAAAAACTTGTTCTCAGAACCGTTTCAAATTCCTCTATTTTGTCATCAACCACCTGTGTGTATTTGATGACACTCTTCATGCACCCGTAAGTTTGTGAAAAATGGCACACACACATTCCGTTTTTAATTCTGCAGATGCAGCACATGCGTTATATAATCATACACAGCCTGAATTCGGATGCAAAGACTGCAGGCACCGTTACACAAAGACTACATCACACAAACACATGGCACGGTTTTTTTATTTGGTACAGGCACGGTTTTTAAATGATCACGTCTCAGATGTTTTTCGAGAGTCCTCCATATGAAATTCTTTCAAGTGTCTTTGCTGTCAAACCAGAACACGTGTACTACTGACAGCAAGATGAAGCACGTTTTAGCATTTCAATTAGCAAGCATCCAAAACATTTTGCACAAAAGACAATCTGTTGATCGGCACATAGGGAAGGGAGTCCAGCTGAGGTTGATTGGCATTCAACACTTGTCATCAACACAATCACACTCACAAACAGCAGCGACACTTGCGATAGACCATCCTCCTAAATTATCAATGACAAAAATGTAACAGAAGGGTATCCTGATTCCTATTTACACAATTAAAAAGTAATTGAAATCCTGGTCTGCTTTGTACCCAGATTAGAATCTCACTATCGTACTATCTGCACTCAACTCTTTTTTGTATTTTGTACATGAATTTACATGGGCTATCATAATGGGAAGGGAACACGCTTCAATGAAAATCCAAACTCACTGAAGACTTTATCATGGTGAATTGCAGTGTCACGAATTTTGTGGAAAAGTTGAACTCTTTCTTCAAAATGCAATATGTTCATCAAACATATTACATTTGTGATGAGAATAGGTTGAGATGTAATATAATGAAGATGGTGATATTTCCTAAAATATAAAAAAGTGATAGTCTGCTTTGTCACCAGATTTGAATCTTTCTATCTCAGTAAACACACTCAACTATTTTCTGGGTTTTGTATATGAATTTGCATGGGCTATCATAACGGGAAGGGGACTTGCTTCATTGAAAATGCACACTTGGTAGACTTTATGATGGTGAATTGCAGCATTGTGAAGTTTGTGGATGTTAAAGTTGAACACTTTAGTGAAAATGCAATGCTATATCATAGCATCACTGTCCAAATTATGTCTTGCAGAACACCTCTTCACATTTATGCAGGTAGATTCTATAAGTATGAGAGACATGGGAACTGCTATATCTCAGATTTGAGAATGCATGATATTTGGAATGGTCAAAGTTTTGTTGAATTTTGGAGTTACTTTAGGCAGTTGGATTGCAATCAATGCTAATAAAGCAAAAGCTGATTGCAGAGGTTGAATTTGATCTTAGAGGTGATATGTATATCAGTATATGCTGTTAACGAAGAGTCTGGGTTCTTGTAACCACGTATAAAGTTTTTCTTATTCATTTTGGATGGGATACATTTGAGAGCTGCAAAAAAGATAAAAGGCAATGAAGAAGCACTTAGGTGTTTTTGTTTTTCTCTAGAATGAGCTTTGATGATATTTATTTATTCCTGATTTCCATTAATAATTTAATTGTTATTCAATCATTTAGTTTCTGTGTCTACAGGCATGAATGTATTGTGTGGTTTCAATTTTCTATTTTATAATACCAAAAAAATTATGCCTTGAGAAATTTCTGTTCTTATTGTTCATTTTCTTTTAATCTTGAAATATTGCCCAATTATGGTCAGATTTAGAAATTTTACCTTTAGCTCTGTCATTTCTTGTGTTTATTCTTCAACAGTGATTTCTAAGTGTTTTATAGTCTATATCTTTAGAAACTATAGCTATTTAAAAATTAAATTAGAATCTGTGCTGATCAGGATTATAGATTTTATTGAATCTAGTTTCATATTAAACCGCAAACTTAGTATACCATTTTTTCAATTTATCACAAATATTATATTGCAAAATATTTTCTAGTTATTTAATTGCATATATTTTTTTGGAGTTCTTATTTTTTTTGAGAGCCTGAGAGGGCAAGTGCAGTAGTTCTGGTTTGTTATGTAATAGATTCTGTCCAGAGAAAAAGTTTGGGTAATTTGTATCTATGGGTATGGCACATGGAACATGAGCAGGGAAAAGGTCATTTTATTGAGTCTGAGCATCTAACACTGAACATATTCGTTTCTGAATTCAAGTGATGTTTTGCATAGATTTCAAGTCTTTTTTTGGTATCTGGAACTGTTAATAGAATTTGAATTTTGTGCAGCATCTAGCAAGAAGATTTGTGCCAGGATGTTCAAAAGGTGCATCTCAGGATGAGGAAGATGATCGCAAGAAACGACACACCAAGTTCAAGGAATCTGCATGGAAATGCATATATTACCTTTCAGCAGAGTTTTTTGCATTAGTAGTGACATATAATGAACCATGGTTCACAAATACACAGAATTTTTGGGTTGGGCCTGGGAACCAGGTTTGGCCAGAGCAAAAAGCAAAGTAAGATTTCTTTTCATATACTGAAGGTTCATTGGTGTTTACATCTGGTCTCTTCAGAAGCTTGCTTTATAGCTATAGTTATAGTTGTTTTATCTAGAATTAAAATAATTCTCTTGAACTTTTCTTACTACTGCTTATGTTTTGAATACCTTGGGTTGCAGGACAAAGTTAAAGGCTTTGTATATGTATGCAGCAGGGTTCTATACATATGGTATCTTTGCTCTGATTTTCTGGGAGACAAGGCGGTCAGACTTTGGAGTGAGCATGTCACATCATGTTGCCACTCTTATTCTAATTATATTATCTTACTTGTTAAGGTTTGCTCTGATACACATCTCTATTTTTTTTGCCCTCATTCATTTCTAAAGATCCTCATGAACAAAATGCTTACACTTGCAAGAGAAGCAATGTCTGAATAAGAAAGTGCAATTAGTATTTGCAACCTTCTTAGATGTTTGTGGGCTCAAATTACTAGGAATGTTCGTGGTAGGCATAATGTTAAGCCAGCAATTAGTTGTGTTCAGAAAGATTTGCCACCTTTATAAGGCCGTGTCCTAGATGGCATTGTAAATGTGAACTGTGAGTTGTATTAGAGTGAACTCCATTTTGATTCAACAAATCAAAATCTACCCAAACAATTATCTTTAGGGTACATATTTATCAAAAAGAAATTTTGCATTGTTTTGAAGCTTACAATTATTCTCCCCACCGCATTGAAGGCATGCACAATTTTTTGCATTTTCAGCTGGATTCATTGACTAATAGGGTGCTATTTGGTCTTTGATTGTTATCACTTGACATATCATTGGGTTATTTCCAGCCACATGCTACTCATAATAATTAACTGTAAATGTAAGTATGTAATGTTTTACGGTTTACCATTATACCTTAGTGTTAGTCGTTTATGAAACACACAGTCATCTGTGGTACCTTTCATGTGATATGTCATGATTTGTTAGGAGCATAAGGCATCTAAGGGTAACAACAAGATCATGGGGATCTATACCCACACACTTGATTGGCTCTTTTTCAACTATATATTTCTATAGGTGGACATTATGACCATGAGCATGTTGTTGGAGCTATTTCTCATCATGGAGTCCATGAATTGGCCCATGGGAGATACTTTTCTGTAAAGGGGTACATAGGTACCCACCTTATATCATTTCCGTTTTTTAATGTTGACCCATTGATGTGAATTTGCTTATGATGTATCTTTGGTCTTCTACATTTTTACATGTTACCAAAGAGGGATTAGAAGGCACCCTCTTAAGCTACATTAGTGAGAGAATTCTTTTCAAAGTGTTGTATTAAAATACTACTTTGATAAGTCCACCTGAAAAAGGATATTTCTGTCACTTGTGAATTCTCCTTATGCTTAGTTGCAGCTTTGAATGGTATTTCTAAGTTTATTTTGTGTTCTTTGGAGAAAATTTGAGGGAGATAGGCTTCCTATGCTACAGTCTGTTTTCAGGTGGATTTTCTAAAAAAGATGGCACTATATATTTGATCAAATTCTAGGTCTACCTTCTACTGAGTCTTATGATTAGACCTATCCAAGTGGTTTGTGAAATTTACCCCTTTTTTACATATATGAAGCCTTCATTTGAAGGAAAACTTGTTATATCTTGAAAACTATGCGGTTTTAGGAAAAAGTGATTAGACAAATACATTCAAGATGGTTAGGTACCCTAATATTTTGATTATAGTCCCATTCAAACCATCCATTCTATCAAGATTGAGGAAAACGGTGTCAGTGGAAATCTTTTCTTTCCTTCATTGATTGGCTTGGCAACTTCTTTTACTAATGACCATTGACTATCATATGATCTCGTGTAGACTACTGTTGGTGTTGAGGTGGAAGTCACAACTGTACATTTGATAGGTGATGGTTAGTAGCTGACATTGCTGGCCCAGATAATGCAGACAACATTTATTGTTTGATGACTGGCACACTTGCTTGTCTGTAGTGTCTGTTGACAATTGATGCCTGCAAGTCAGCATTGAGACTGAGGAATGGTTGCCACACCCTCAAAAATGTGATATTGGGTAATTATGTGATGACAACAGATATTGGTTGGATATTCAGGTAATTTTCACATTTACAAGAACAATATGTATTAAGAGGTCAGTATTTGGTTACTGAAGTCTGCTTGACACATGACACCTGTTGCATGGGTGCTACAATGACAACTTGCTGAACAACTGATCGCATGTTTCATATTAAGTCCTTGTGATGCAACATTGAAATTACTTGATTACATCCTTTCTTTATGTTACGCAACCAACTGAAATAAGGAAGATTTTGTTGAAGCTAAGGAGTTCTTAGGTGATCATCTGTGACTTTTACAAAATGGGGCTTGATAGTGTGCTAAAGTGCCTGCTTGCAAGAGGAAATGCAAGATGTATTATTAGAAGTACACAAGAGAGTTGCAAAAGGTTACATGGGACTGTATGTGACAGCATGGAAGGTGCTGTTGTTTGGAGTCTTGGACTATGTCGCCTGCTTATTGAAAAATACCGACGAATGGATCCAAACATATGATCCCTGTTGGAGGGGAGGAAAACCATTCAAGAGGGACTTCATGTTCTTATAGTCATCCTAGCCACAACAATATTTGAATGGTTGGGACTTTTATCAGTTGTTTCAAGAAGGTGAGTTGAATTCACCGATGAAAATATATTGTGGCACTAATGGAATATCTTGTCGAGTGGATTGAGGCTAGAGCTCTGCCAAACAAGTCAATTGAGAGCACCATGGCATTCAGATGGAAGCTGATAGTCACTTGTTTTGGCATCTCTCTAGACAGATTCCAGGTGAGAGAGTCATCCATCTTGTCAATTAAATTAATAAATAGTAATGCACCTCATGATTGAGTTTCAAAATGAGATAATAGGAAATAATATGTGTATAATTATTAATAACTCATGATTATTTTAAGACCTTCGAGTAAGGTTTGTCATGGAAATGTTAAAACATAGTTAAAAAAAAACAATATCCTTGTTATGTGCATAATCAAGTAAAATATTAAATAAACAAAAGCTGATAAAATAACATTGTTCAAGATATTATAGATTGTCAATTATTAAAGTCTGATAAATGATGTAAGTTAATATAGTTCTTTTCTCTTTGGTATTTTATTTTATTTTCAGTTCTTTGGACTTTTCGGATCCCTGTGAGTAGTCCCGAATATAGCCTGGAAATATCAGGTTCTAAATGCTCTGGAAATAGAAGGTCCTTCCCGGATGATTTTCCCTGAGCACTGCTGTTTTAATCTGAATAACTACTCCTGTGCAGTACAAGGTAAAATTTATTATTAATAAATGAGTGATTAATTAATTAATAGGCTTACATTATCCTCAATAATATGAAGAATTTATTATTGTTGGTAGGAACTATGATTAGTAGAAAATCTAGGACAGGCTTCTGAGGATTCAAGAAAAGCTGACTTTTGTTTGCACAAACTCCGAGAAAGTTTTTTGCAAAACAAAGGGACGACCTGAATTTTTTTTTGCATCGTATAAAAATCAAGAAAGAGTGATAAAGATCAGACACCAACCATTTTTGCAGCAAACTCATGACAGCTAAAGCATGATTCGATGCCAGAAAGTCCACACGGTTGACATCAGCATCCCTAATGACAACCAGCAGACCTGGCATTACCATTTGATAGACTTGACATCAGCAAGATAGTTGCCATCTGCAAATTTGAGAGGTGGTGTCAGCTTGGCAAATGGCTGTAGGGGACTGTCTGAAGATGTGACATTGGCAGCAGTAGATGTGGAGGTTATGCCAGCATGGTGTGGCAAGGTAACATCACTGTAGCTGCAGGATCTGACAGGTATGGCAAAGTGACATTAGTGGCAACAGTAGTGACAAGCTATCATCATTGGTGGCAGCATTGAGGTACAATGTGACATTAGAAGGGTTGGAACAGAACTGGGGGGTATGTGCTTGAAGACTTGAGTATCACCAAACTTCAAATATTTATTCCCACGGGCCATATAGTTTTCTTGAATTTGCTTATCCAGCAGAATGATTTTTCCAAATGAATCAGCAGAAAGTATTGTAGCTACATTTAAATTTTTTTCCTTTCAGGTTGTTCTCTTTTATTTTAGTGAGTTTTTTCGCTCCAATTCAAGCTCCAGTACTAGTTTCTGGAGATCTTTGAGCATTTGAGTTATCCCTGATAAGGGGTTTTTTGAGTTAATTCAAATGGGCAATCAGCAGCACGGTAAGGGGGAGCAGCCCCAACCATCTCAAGTTAAGATTTACGGGGTCATAGAATGTTTCTAATAAGGAGTGAAATTTGATGCAATTAGCTATGGAAGAGGCCAAACTAAAGAGTCTTACCTGAAAAGGGAAAAAAGTGTAGCTTGACTTCGCATGTCCTTGGCAAGGATGATTCTAGGCAGTAGTGGGAAAGGGCTTCAGATGACAGACAAGTTGAAGGTAACACAAACAAGCCAGGATATATTTGATGTTTTAGATGCTTTTCTTTCGTAAATAGGAATCACATGCTACCTGTTGTAGCTGGTCAACAATTCTAACCAAGGGACAAGAAGGTTGTCAATCTCCTTTGGCAAAGTCACTATCATTTATATTGTAAGCCAACTGATTTTCACATGGCTTTGCAGATATGAATGGATTGTGATGCATGAAGGAAGAGGCTGTCCAGAAGTATTGCCAGCACTATATGATCAAGAAGAAAAATTTTTACATCATAGGAATCAAGGATTTAAGATACCACTCCGATCTATGAAGGACTAGAAGTCTTTGACAGATTTGTTTACTTCTGAATTTCTTGATAAGGGCAGCTCTTCAAACATGCTGATTTAATTGACCAACTATAAGCACTTTTCCAAGGGAAAGCTTCCAATTGGATGACAAATGTGGTGGAGAAAATCAAGGAGTTCTTGTACACTTTGAGGAGGAGATTCCTTATGGACCTTCATGTGTTTTCCTTGATGTTGTATTCAATTTTTCAGATGCAAAGTGGAATTGCACTTTACTTGTATGTAAATCTTTGTAGTGATAGAAAATTCAGGAGTTGGTTGCACCGTGGGAAAATGGTTACCATGAAAAAGTCTTTATGGGAGGAAGGAAACAAGGTGAAGAAAAGGAAGCCCGACCTTAACTGATGAGGATTGCACCAACACTATAATGTTGAGTGATAATTGAAGCACTAAAATTATCATTGACTAATTCAAACCCAGTGACTAATTTCCTTTTGTTAGAAAATATTGAATCAGTCATACAATAATTGAAAATTTAAAAGGTGAAAGCATACACAGACAATTACACCTTTAAATCAGTCTTTCTTTTTTTTTGAGAAACTAACAAGGCAATCTTCACAATTGATACAACTCACAGCTGCATGGAAATATGCTATAGTTAGTATTATAGTTGAAAAACTTGGACTCAACAATAACTCGGCAGACCCAAAATTTAAAAAACTCGGCAAGAACTCAATAATTTAATCAAACATTTTATATACATAAATGATAAATATTTAAAAATATTCTTCAAAAACACACATATCACTAAATTTATTGAGCATATTACTAATTTCCATGAAACATAAATCAAGTTACGATTTAATACATACTATAGACCAAAAAACAAGCTCAACTCTAAATGAATTATAATGCCACTTCCATTAGCCATGTCATGTGTAGAAGTTGCCTTATCTAAAGAGATTTTTGGCAAGTTGTGCAATAATAATTCCTAAGTAGGCACACTCAAGAGTTATATCCCAATGCCCATCACCCCCTCATTCTAATCAAGTTTTTTATTTGATGGATTCCAATAATTAATGGGGGTTTGGGAGTGGAGACCCCAATGAGGAGGTGCCCCTCACAGGGGTCGTGGGGCAATGCTCCCAACAAGGTCAAGAGGCAGCATCCCTTGTGGGGGTTTGCTAGCAACACCTCCAACGGGGTCAAGAGGCAGCCAAATCCAAATTAAGGCCTTTGAAACCTTTACCACCAATTAAAATTGCATTTTTTAACTGCAAGCAAAAAAACTTATATGAATTTGGAAGAGTTTTTAATTCAAAACTTGCATTTTTTGCATTTATTTGGGATTTTTATAGGAAAAACTTTCAAGAGCTCATTGGAGAGTTTTTGAAAGAGTAATTTCCCTGACATTTTGATTTGAGAGTACTCCCAAGCCAAAAGAGTTTTTCAACAAAGCTTAGTATGCTACCATCTATCTGTCTTGCTCGTATCTTTGTACTAATCTAGCTAAAAAGCTAATATTCCACAAAAACTATACTTGCAAAAAGCATTATCACTTATAAGGACAAGATGGAAGATAAGTCTAAATCACTAAAGAATAATTACACTTCAAAATTATTCAACTAAATAAAAGACTTTCACTTTAATCCTTAAAGATGAAATACAAGATAGACTATTCAAGCTAAGAATTTAACACTCCCTCTTATGAGAAAGAAATTCTACACCAATCTTCCAACTACCTATTTATCTACCACTTCTTGAAAACTAGAAGGCTCTATGATTCCACTCATCAATGTTGTATGGTTAGGAAACTTCTTTGAAGGCTTGCTCTCCTTGAATGTGCTCCTAGGAGCCTCAACATTCTTCTAAGCATCCTTCATAGGTTGTGTGAACCATCAAGGTCTTCTAACAAAACTAGAGGGGGTTGAAGTCTCTCTCTCCTTCGAAGGTTGTCATCTTGAATTGAAAGCCACTGGTGAGGCGTTGAAGATTAGATGAGTACTCTAGGATCACTTTCAAAAAATACGAAAACATATAAAAGAGATTATGCAAGAAATGAGCTTGCTTGATATTAACATCTATGAGATATGTTACAAAATGTACAATGGCCTTGCTTATATAGATAATGTGAGTGATAGGATTAAACAAGATGTTGACGCATGTCTTAATCCTATGTTACGAGACAACTAACTTAGACAAATATTAAATGACTAAGGACACAAAAAGTAAATGAGATACATGATCCCATTAACAACTAAGACTTCTAGAAAAGCACCTAGGACATAAGTTAAGATGTGAATAGGTCCCCACTATAGAATTAGTTAGGTACATAACCCTATTCAAACTAACACCCACAAAAGTGCAATTTAGGGAGGAACAAAACCAATGCAAATGATGCAAGGATGCAAAGGGCAAGATGTGTCTTGGTTATGAGGCCATTTTAGGTACCCAATATGTTACAAAATGTACAATGGCCTTGCTTATATAGATAATGTGAGTGATAGGATTAAACAAGATGTTGATGCATGTCTTAATCCTATGTTACGAGACAACTAACTTAGACAAATATTAAATGACTAAGGACACAAAAAGTAAATGAGATACATGATCCCATTAACAACTAAGACTTCTAGAAAAGCACCTATGACATAAGTTAAGAAGTGAATAGGTCCCCACTATAGAATTAGTTAGGTACATAAACCTATTCAAACTAACACCCCGCAAAAGTGCAATTTAGGGAGGAACAAAACCAATGCAAATGATGCAAGGATGCAAAGGGCAAGATGTGTCCTGGTTATGAGGCCATTTTAGGTACCCATGCACAAAAGGTCTCTCAAAAACTAAGGAAAGGAGGAAAACCGCATGGGGAAAAGCCCCTCTCCAAAAGAGAGAATGCAAAAAACAATTGTGTACAAGTGATGACATGAGTGATGCATGGAGGAATCATCAATATCCCCAAGGGATACATCCATCATGAAGATACAATTGATAGTCCCCCTATTAGAGGGAAAGAGAGAGACTATCTAACTTCCCCATAATGAATAATCTCTTGTAGAAATAGTAAGTGCTTGAAGACAAACCGTGATCCAATGTTGACAAATAGCTTGCCTCCCTTTGAAAGAAACAAAACCAAGTACAAATGCAAGAATGCTTTCCATTCTGGATGAGAATTGCCATGAAGAAGCATGAACGTGAATGATCATGTCTTTGAAATATGCTCAGGTGTCTCCTTGTCCATGAAGGATGAAAATGCCACAATCGAATTAGGTACATGCCCAATCAAAGAAGGCGACAAATCAGCACAATGCAAAAACTAATGGTGAACAAGCTCCAAAGGCATTGACGGTTTGATAATCGTTGTGCAACGAATGTCATCAATGAGAAGGGATAACACCTAAAAAGTTATGGGCTTGGAGGTCCAAAATTGAAAAATTGACTTGAACTGGCAATAATTCACTTTCACCAAATTTTGGCAAAATCACTTGCACCATTGCAAAGTACATGGAACTAGCTTCTTCTTAATATCTCATTTGAAAAATTTCAACATCATGGCGAGAAGTTATGGCTCGTAGAAAAAATGCCTTGTTAGGGCTCTCGTGGGGCAAAATTAAGCTCTTGGACTCTTAGTGGTTGGTCACCAATGTGATTGCTTGCATAGTTGGGGCAAAAATAAAACCCATTGCTAGGTGGGCAGTAGGAGGACGAGGGTTGATGGTGGCTCCACACACCATTGGTTGTGTAAGCCTTGTTAGGCCCATTTTCTGTCATTGCAAAATCCTTTGAATATGGCCTATTTTCCTTGCAAGTGTTCTTCATTGCCTCCTGCCTTGTGTTCTCCGTGTTGTCACCTTGCTCTGGTCCAATCTGCAGGAGCTAAATCATAAAACCCAGAAAGATATTCAAGCTTTAAGGTCCGCGGGAAGCATTTTCAAAATTTGCCACAGTGTCGAAAACCCACAGTGTTTCTGAAAATCCATGATGTTTTCGGTCTGTGTGTTTTTGGCCTTCGTTGTTTTCGACCCTGTGCTTCCTGCTTTTGTGCGCTTATCCTTTGGCATCGAAAACTCTGTGTGTTTTCGGTCTTCCTTTAGTGTCGAAAACCCTGTGTGTTTTCGACCTCGCAGTTTCTTGTTTGCTGGCGTTCCCTCAACTGTGCAAGTGCGATGACAGGTGGGCCCGGGCCTTCAAAAGCTCTTCCTGATTGGCTGTCGCATGGCCGCATGTCAGATTTTTCTGACATGCGATCATGCGACCGCCTGCCACCTGTCCGCGTGGTCCCAGCTCTTTGCATTTGTTCGGCTGTCTAGCGGTTACTTCTCATTCGGCGACCTGACGACTAGCGGTTATCTTTGGACTCCTGATTCTGGCGGTTAAGCGGCTGGCATCTCACGACCTGGCGACTGTGTAGTCACGTGATCGTTTCATTCCTGGCGGTTACCGGCTAGCATCTAGCGACTTGGCTAGCGGTTTGTTTCTCGTAGTTGCATGATCGCGGAATGGTGGACCTGGGTCTTCACGCTGTCAAAGGTGGTGACGTGGCAGCCGGGGGTTGGTTGTCGCATGGCCGCATGTCAGACTTTTCTGACATGCGATCATGCGATCACTTGCCACGTGTCCCTGGGGCCCATCGGCAGGGTGGTTGCAGTTTGGTGGTCGTGCGAGGTGGTGATGTGGCGTCTTCCTGTTGGTCCGTGTGATGATGTGGCAGTATCTCAGCGGGGCTTAAGTTAATGATTTTAATCTATGGTTGGCGTGCAATCGCAAGGAATATTCTTTCCCCTTGCGATCATGCGCCCACCGTCCGATTTGATGCCGACGGGTTGGTTTGCAGTGGGCCCGGGTGTTTCTGCGGAGTGGATGGCGTGGCAGATCTAGTGGTTGGCACATGATCTCATGGGAGGTGTCGGACCCCTTGCGATCATGTGCCCGCCGTTCAATTTCGAAGGCTTGTTGAGCTTGGGTCCGGTGTTGGTGACGGGGCGGTATTCAGCGAATGGTGTTGTGACAAGTGGCATCAGGCGTCGCGGTTGCGGAGTTAATGGCGGGGTCTGAGGTTTGGTGGAGTGGATAAAGTTTAGCGGCCCGATGATTTGCTTCTTGTCGCGGGTTCGCGGGATGATTTGGCAGCAGCGCTATTTATTCCGCGAATTGGCGAAAGTTCCTTTGTCGCCAGTTCGCCAGATGATTTAGTGGCATTTTCAACACGTGCGGTCGTGTATTCGCAGGATTCAACTGGAGTTAAGCTTTTCATTCCGCGACTGGGAATTTGCCTTGTCGCCAGTTCGCGGAATGTTGACCCGAGGTGCTTGATGAGTTAAAGATCTGAAGCCCGGGAATGATGAAGAGATCTACGGTCAGGACTTAATTGCCGATCTCCGATCGAATCAGGACCACCGATGTGCTGCTGGCGCCAAGACTTAGCCGTTGGAGTTTGAATTTGAATCTCAAAGACGTTTCCAGCGACTGCAAAGGACCAAAATTGATGACAGAGAGGGCCAGAGTTGGTGAGTTTGAACTTCTCTGCCGTTCCAGTGTGGTCTAGGGTGCCATGAGTGTTTGCGGGGATTTGTACCATGTAAGGTTTGACATGGAGTGGCTCGAGGTGTGATTGCAGGGTGGTTGATTTGATTTGCTCTCTTGATAGATCTGTGATCTTCTATGCTCTGTTTTGAGAATTATGATGATTGGAGATCGTCTTTGATCTATTTCTCTGAGGTTTCTTGGTTTCCTGCCCCTGTAATAAATTCTGATGTATTCTTTTGGTTGGTTGGGTAGTTGAAACCCTAGCCCTAGCTGTCCCTAAGCTTGTTGCATTCTCCTAGAGAATTCCAAGGCAGCTAGTGGTATAAGTAGTCGAGTTTTTGATTTTGTAAGGGTTCCTTCTTCTGCAAATTTTTTTAGGAGAATTGGTTCCATGTGAAGGGTCTTTTTCCTGTAGATTTCTCCTTCTCTCTGCATATAGGGTGTTCCCTCTGTCCTCTCTGGCTATGGGAATATAATGAAATTGTAACAAGTGTCTTATGTATAAGATTTCAATATATTTGTTCTGCTCTCAGATTGTCTCCATTTGGGTTTTAGACTTATTAATTGTAGCATCAAGGGTGTTATAGTTTTTCTACTTGCATTTCTAGTGAGTGTCTGCAGTAGAGTTGTTTTTCGCAGAAGCAACTGAGTCTAGGACTGGTGTTCAGATATGTATGAGTTGAGGTATCAAAGATGCATCATGCTCGTCTTCCAGTGGATGCTGGTTAATGTATTGCCTGTTTCTAGGTCTTTCTTTGGATAGGTGATAGCATATCTGGGTGCACAGGTGGTTTGGTAATGTATGATTTGGTCGGTGAATGTGTTGTCATCTTGTTTCATAGCCCTGTTGCAGTGAGGTATTTGACTCTGCTGCCCATTGGACAAGGCATTGGTCTATCAGAGACTTAGGGCATCTCAGGGGACCTTTCAATCCATTTAAAATCATTTCCTTTCAGTTCCCCCCTTTCCCTTTCATGTTGTTAGGATAGGTTTCTGGCTTTCAATCTCATTCCATGCAAATAGGGCTATTGCATGAGACTTTCTATCATTGGGGTACAAGATACCTATAGGAGATTGATTGCTATTCCACATTAATTTGTCTGCAGGCCTTTGGTTTGTCATGAGGTGTCTTGAATGTGCAGATAAGGCAATACCCGCCTGAGTGAATGTGGAGCTCAAAGAAGAAGGAGGATTTCTCTCTATCCTCATCAATTGGTTTGTTTTCCTTGTCAAGCTTGAGTGCCTAACTAGTGTTCTAAGCCCAACTATTTGATTCAAGCTTGGTCCTGCAAGGAAATCAGCCAACAAGCCTCAATGGCTATGATGTGACTAGGATGAGAGGTGTGCTTGAGTTGTGCACTCAAAACAAAATGTGACTGGGATGAGAGGTGCGCTTGATCAGCAAATATAAAAACTATTAAATATTTTAAACATTAAAAATGAAATCATACCCCAACATTAATAGTCATATTGGTCAACAATTGTAGAAAGCATTGTAGGAAACGACACAATCTCTACGTAGGCACCCAAAATATGCCAGTAAACACATGTCAAAAAGATGCTTTGTAACTTGCCAAAGAATCTATTGATGCTTGTGATGGTGTAGATTCCATACGACTGTATGACATTGACGACTAGGATGAAAAAATCTCCGAGGGCCTAGGGCAGAAGTCCCTAGTTTTTCACAATTTGATTGACTATCTTAGGATTTTTGGGCCTTATGAATGCAATGGCAGGGTATGTTTTGGCCCAAAGCGCTTCGAAAATTCAGCTTCCTCTCGAATTTGGCAACCAACTCCCAACTTCAAACCCTTGCAGATCTAGCCTCACAAGCTTGATTTGGGTGAAACAAAAGGCTAAATTGACTTTCTTTGACTCTCTAAACTCAATGGTTAGCTCAAATATGCTTCAACACACTCCAATATGAACTTGCAATGAAAATATACAAAGGGGGACCCCCAAATCTGGTGTTTTTTTTCAAGATTTCTTGATTCTCTCGGTCATATATCATGCAAGAGAAAAGCATACTCAAGTTTACAAAAATCAACCAAGATCTCTATAGCTCTACCCTAAAATTTGAGGACTTTACAAGGCTATGACTTTGATACCATTTAGAAGTTGAAAATTAGCTCAACACTTTAGGATCATTGCAAAAATAATGAAAACCTTCCCAAGAGAGTATGCAAGAATTGAGCTTGATTGATATTAAGATCTACAAGATATGTTGTAAAGTGTACCATGGTCTTGCTTATATGGATACGGTGAGTGATAGGATTAAATAGATGTTGACATGTGTCTCAATCCTATATTATGAGACAACTAACTCAAATAAATATGAAATGACCTAGGACACAAGAAGTAAATGAGAAATTTGATCCCATTAACAGCTTAGACTTCTCGAAGAAAATCCCAGACCTATTTAACTTAACATGTGAAGAGGTCCCCACTAAAGAATTAGTTAGGTACATAATCTTATTCACACTAACATTTGGAGACCCAAGCTCAACCTTTGGAGTTTCCCACTCTTCATCCTCCATCACAAGAACGATCTCATGAGTCTTCTTGGATGCGAAGTATTCCTCAAACTTCACATCTCTACTGACCACTACTTTCCTTTGTAGGCCTCTAAAGTCTCAATGTAACCCACAAACAAATCCTTTTGTTAGAAGTTTCTAACTTGATCCTCTTCTCTATAGTTGGATACAAACTGAAAACCAAAGATGAATAAATGACTCACCTTTGCCTTCACATCACTGAATGCATTTTTGGGGTTTTGTCCTCAAAGATTTAACGAGGACACATGTTCTAGATATAGATTGCTATAAGACATGCTTTAGCCAAAGAAGAATTGATGAGTCTAGGTTATGAATCATGGCATTAGCAGCCCCTAGTATGGATTGATTCTTCTGTGTGACAATTCCATTTTGCTATGGGTTGTATGGAATTGTAGACCCCCTCTTTGTTTTTGCTTTCTTGGCGAAACTCTCAAACACCTTGGAGGTATAGACTCCCCCATTGCCCGTTCTCAGTACCTTAATCTTCTTCCTTGTTTGATTTTCAACTAGAGCTTTAAACTCTTGAGACTTCCTAAATACCTCATCCTTGGTCTTTATGATGTAGATCCATGTCTTTTGAAAGAAGTCATCAATAAAGGAAACATAATACACATTTCTCACAATTGATCCTATTGATATTGGCCCACACACATTTGAATGCATTAAGTCTAGAATCTCCTTAGAACTATGCTCTTTGCTTGGAAAAGGAACCTTGATATGCTTGCCAAGCATGCATCTTTGACATAGTCCTTGCCATTCAATATTAAACTCTAGAAGTCTTAGGACAATCTCCCTTAGAATAAGTAATGCTTTGTGATGTAGATGCACCATCCTCTTGTGCCATAACTACATAGATTGCCACTATTATAAACTAGAGCTTCAATTGGCTCACCCCTATGTTGTCGGTTCTGGTTCTAGCTTGGGTCTGGGTTTGCGAGTTTGATCAATTTTTTTTGGTGGATGGATTAATTTTGGGTTTGTCGATATACATACATACATACGTGCACACACAGAGTTTAAAATAAAAAATATTAGATTTAATATACACATTTTTAATATTTTAATGTATAATAATATTTATAAATATTAGACAGTGTCAATTATATATAATATTATAAGATAATAAAAAAATGTTAAATTTAAATTTTAATATATTTTGTTGCAATACAATATCAATATTATAAACTTCTATTATAATATTATATTACATAATATTAATGCTATAATATTATAAAATTTAATATTAATCTTGCCCAATACTATGAAATTTGAAATCGAATCATCCCACACTAGAAAAATGAATTAGACACTAGAAATCAATACATAAATTTTTTCTAATAGCACGGAAAGAACAATTTAGGGCAAAGGTGATTCTTAGAAGACAAGGTGGATGTGAACCAAAAACACCCTCTGATACAGGAAAAAATGGTGAAACAAAGACTCCCAATGTTTGTGGTCATGCTTTGTTTGGAAAAAGTGGTGAACCAAAGACTCCTTGACAATGTCTCTACGCTCGACAAAACATAACAAAAAAAGTTAAAAAAATCCTTTAGGTTCATTGCAGTGTGAGAAGATGTTGCAAAATTTGTTCCAAGTTTGTTTAAGCTCATTATGGACAAACACACAATGATTTTCCTATGCCCTGGACGACACATGTATCGAGCCCAAATCCGAACTTGGCTGGAATCGGACCAAGATCCGAGGGGAGGGGGGGGGGGGGGCTAGAGGGAAGGACCTAGTAGTAGAGGCACACCCTATAACCTATGGAGATTTCCTTACACCTATTATATCTCTTTGATATCCAACTTTGATCCGTTTGACCTGATAAGAACTTGTTGATTCTTCAATTGTACTACATAGCCCTTTATCTTCCATTATAAAAACTGAAGCAAATTTTTCTTTGGACTAGGAATAGACAACACATCAATAAACTTTAAAGAGTTACTTGATTGAAGTCGAAAGGGAGTTACTTGGGATCATTACCAAGCCCCAATAGTGAACTTGTAGAATTTCTCCATGCAGTCTTTAACATTCATCTCCTTTTTCTTTAGGTTTTGCAACTCATCCAATTGTTTGTTGGTAGGAAATTGGTGTTCACCTTCAGAACCATTCAATCCCAAGATTTGATCTTCTTCTTACCTTTCATTTATTTTGTTTCTACATGATCTCACCACAAGGAATGACCTTTCAACCTAGCACTAGCAACCAAATTTCACCTTCTTAGGATCCTACATCAACTTGTCAAAATATTTCTCCATATCCATAATCCAATCTATAAGCTGCTTAGGCTTAGAGGGCTTAGACTTCCACTGTAGTAAGGGGTATCCAGGTTCAGTTTACTAGCCATCTTTGATATTGCCATTAATATCCGCTTTCAAGTTCATCCATTACGTCTTCTACTTCAAGCTCTTGATTTGCTACTTTTGCATCATCAATATTGTCTACATGTACCCTTCTTTGTTCCTCCCCATCGTGTTTCAACATCTCACATATATCTTCAACTCCAGGTGCTCTCTATCTTCCTCAATGCACTATGTCTTTTCCTCACTGCTTTTTGCAATTGTAGGACACACACCTACAACAAATGTTCTAGAGCTTCTCAAGACACAACTCAGCAAGAAACCTTTCTCTGGTACCAATTTGCAGTCTAGGTAAGGGCTCTAGTTAAAGGCTATCTAAACCTAGCAACCCACTCTTAAACATTCACAGAACCAATTGATAACACCAAAATTGATTATATTTGTGTAAATTTGGAAAAATCAGCAATTACAAGGATTTACAAATATGTTGAAGGTTAAATTAAATGGTAACACAATAAAAAATAAGTCTAATGCCAGTTCATGGCTTCAATGGATTCACTATAGATGGAAAGTTCTCTGTTCTGTTCTCTTTGACTCTTTCTCAGTTTAGCCTCCTTATAATATCTTTGTGATGCCTTATTCCAAGCCCTCACTGCTATAAATTCTCTTCTTGATTGAACACTCCTCTTGCATCCTTTCCCCGACCACAGCAAAAGGGATTTTGTCTGTTCCAGAGCAACTGTCAACTATCAATGATAACTCTTCGCTGTCTAGATGTCACTGGAACTTCTAAATGCCCAGTTGAACAACTTCCACGATCATCAGAGAGCAGCTACGTAAGAAATGCACCACAAAGAATATGAATGTTGCCATTTCAAAGAAATATGATAGGTGAGTTAGCAACGAATGAACAACAACCAAGTCATGACATTTTGACTACCTATCACTACCCATGCCAGAAAAGACAAAGATTTGGCCTTGTTAAGAAGTTGATTGATTGCTAGGTGGAACAACGGCTGCCAACAAAACAGATGAAATCATTGTGTCCATCTGGCACCAATTATATTGCTAAAAACAATAATAATTTACATGAACTAATAGACTCATCCTATAACTTATTGTTAAGGGTCCGTACTCCATAGGATGTTATTTTGTTGCTTGTAATAGTCTATATAGTGCAACTCACAAACAAGTGTAGCAATCTCTGAGATGTCTGTTACACACTATCAAATGCTTGCAACAACATTTTATATGCCTGTAGATGTCCTGTAACAAGCCACTGTATGTCTGTAGCAACCTTTTGAGTATGCATGTTGATGAAAAGCTTCCAGACAAGCAACTAAGAGAAAAGAAAGACGATAATATATCTGAATTCTATCCTACTATTTTTTTTGGTGACACAGGCTTGCTCTTGGACCTGAGTATGTTTGCATCATATACTCTAGATGACTGTTGTGATATAAATAATAAATTCTTACAAGAGCAAGGACATAGATGTTACAAGCAGATTTGCCATAGTTGGAGGAAAATATGTGAATGTAATTCTTTAAACATACACATTAGATGACACTAAAGTGATATAATTGCTCACAAGAACAAGGACATACATGGTACAAACAGATCTGGAGGAACATATGTGAATGTATAGTTCAATTGTCACTTCTAGTTCTAATTATAATTTTGTGAAAAGTTAGATGAACGATATCATAAATTCCATTTTTCCTTCTTTTGTTATATCAGGTCCTATGACCAAAGTATCTATACACCTATTGCTGGTGCTCTTGATTGATTTTTTTGTGCTTATAGATGACATATTGTTTGAAACGTTTGCCATCTAAATTCCTTTGTTGGTCTTATCTTGTGCATACGGACATTTCATATAATGCTTATGCAGAAACATAATGCTTTCCACGAGTACATTCTATTCTAGATAAATATCAATAATTTCTTTGACATAAGAAAACCTCTGTTGAAGTAATGAAAGGCCTTTGATGTGCAGGTTCTCCTTTTGACTGTTTAAAAACACAGTCAAAAGAGTTTAGTAATACTTGATTCTGTAACAGCGTATTAAATTCACTTACTTTATATAACACTTTTATGTATCTTGCTGAATATGGGACTTCTGTTTGAATTATTTATATTTGTTAGCAGAAATTATTTGTAGCATATTAGGCCCAAGAGGTTGTGTAAAGGTAACAAGAGCACTTTTCAGTGCATGACCCATGTTGAAGTTCCCTTCACCAAATGGGTGGCATATAATTCCAGTGGATATATGATAAGGTTGTCATTATAAGACTATTGAGTACTTTCAGGCATAACTCTGGCTTACAAATCTTAAGAATGCAATCAAAGATTATCTTACTCATGATTTTAAGCAGAAAAAAGCATGCAAGCTTATATTACATGTATTTGCAGGCACTGGGAAAGCTAATGCATATTTTTTTAATTTAAATAGCATGACCTCGCAGATATCTGCAAATGCCACTAATTGATTACATTTTCTCTTGGCATGGTTTTGAGTTGTGTTTCAGGTTTGCTCGAGTGGGCTCTATTGTTCTAGCCCTCCATGATGCAAGTGATGTGTTCCTAGAAATAGGCAAGATGTCCAAATACAACGGTTCAAACATTATTCCAAGCATCTCCTTTATTCTTTTTGTGATCTCTTGGATTGTACTCCGCCTCATTTACTATCCATTTTGGATCCTTTGGAGCACAAGGTAAATTTGATCTTGAATTGAGATTTTGTGGCATTGAGCATTGTTTTAACTCATAACAACATAATGGGAGACATTTATTTTTGGTAGAGGAAACTTTTTAATTCATTCAGTTGCCCACTTGCATACATAGAACTTAGGAGCACATAACTTAGTGTATATTTTTGAAAGTCTTCATTTTTGTTCCTCTCTTTTTTTCTTTTGAGATTTCACAGATGGCATCTATTACAATGATTTGAGGAAAGATTTTCTAATATTAAGTTGTTTTCTTTTCCATGATCGAAAGGAGATGCACCAATACTTTTACTTGATGCGAAATTATGCCCTTTATAAGCACTTGTTATAAACCACCATTGGGTACCTGCACGTACATATTAAATAAGAACCTTTTCAGAGGTACGAAGATGATCCTGCTAACTCTTCAGGGTGTGGATTGGAGTATCCAATAACAAACTTATTGTGTCAAATCTCCATAGAATCTATTAATTTCAACAGCAAGATCCTCTTGGGATGTATGCTCACTAATTTATGGCTCTGATTGATATCAATGGTCATTGTATACACAAGGCAATAGTCTCAAATCAATAAGAAGGGGCTTAGAATGAATATTATACAGACCAAATGTTCTTCATGAGATTCCAAATCACCACTAAGGATACAGTAGAATAAATATATCCCCCATCTAGTATCAAATAAATAACAAGTTTAAAGTGCAATCCAATTATAAAGTCATCATCTGAGGGCATGTCTAGTATAGAAACTATTCATCTTAAGTCATTTATCAATTATATTCTAAATTATCTGATACACAATCAACAAAATATAATAATAGCACATAAATCAACAAGAACTATTTAGAATAAAGTGGACAACATCTTGCTCTCACTCTTTGATGAGCAATGTGGATATCTTTCTTTATTATGGAGGAGCAGCTTGTCTTATCCAAGATCGTTACCACCTTAGAGTGACGATACTTGCCTTAGATGAACATCCTAAAGTATCTGTAGCTTTGGACCTGTTGAGCATCATCTTATTAGAATGTTTTAATTGCTATCTTAAGATTTTTTCATCCATATTTATTGTGATCCCCTTCATGATTGTAACTGAATTTCTAAGATATATTGTTATTCTGCCTCTTTGGGTGCCATCCTATTTGGGGACCTCAAGGCTTATACAAGGATATGGCAGATTGCTGTCAATGACATTATTGAGGTTGTGTTGCAGGTCACTGGGCATTTAATAGACATATGAAACTCAGTCACGTGTTATGGAAGACATGTTGAAATGAGCCAGTTAAATTGATTTTTTAATTTTCTCTCTTTGAGATTTTGTTGGCCCTATTTTTTTGAACTTGCAAATTTTAAACTTTTGTATGCAAATCCCTGTGTCAAATCCTCTCTAGTGAAAGATATCCCTAATCATATATTCATGTTGAGTCTCTTGTTGTTCCAGAGAAAATTTTTCTGTGGTCTGTAAAAACACTTAGGAGCAGTTGTGTGGCTTGCAAAAATAAAATCACAAAATAATCAAATTTGGAAATCGGTACATGATGATGTGAAAACCTTTTATGAGGATATTTCTGATAGCACTCCAATGAAACTGGCAAAGTTTCAGGTCAAAATTCTCTTGGGTTTGGGAGAATTTTAAATCTCCATTTTTCATTGATGAAGTGTCAAGAAAATTTGTGAAGCTTTTGACATTACATGTAATTAGCATTAGCAAAGTAACAGTCATGGTGATATTATCCCTTAACAATGCATTGCAAGAAGGTTACATAATATATATGTAGATTGTGATTGACATTTGTTCAAGATCATACTAAATATGACATTGAAGTTATAAGTTATATAAAAAATGCCGATGTGAAAAAGTTGTTAACCAACTCCAAAATGCCAATGAAGTCTTCATTTATTGGCAACTTTGTATGACCTACCAATCAGCTTTAAACCGCCAAACCATAAATGAAGACAAGCACATGATAGTTGGCAGTTAAAAATAGCTTTATAACTCTTCATACAACATTGATGGGGATCTTTAAAGTAATAAAAGCTTTCCAAAGGCTGATAGGGAGAAGGTGACCGACAAGCTCCACTTGGAAACTCAACGAAACAAAGTTTACAATCCTTACCAAAGATACCAATGACAAAGGGAAGCAAAGATTCAACACATACCTATTTTGATTAACTTGATCAATAGTTTTGCATAAGTTACTAAATCTACTCAAGTTATCGGGCTTCTCACATTAATTGGCAACTCCTCCAAATACCCGATAGTGAAACAAGGCTCGACATACTCAAGTTTGTCGGCAACTTCAGAAGGTTTGGAAAGTATTTTGAATGGTGACGGGTACTTATTATAACTACCAAGAAACTAAGCAAATACATCTTTACCCGCATGAGGTGGAGGCTTTCCAACATGGCATGGACATCCATCAAAGCTTGATGATTGCAGAGTTCTTACTCCAATGTTGCAGTTGCAATTACTGCAGTGGGCACGTATGCAAAGTGTTTAAGCATAGGCATGGCATGAACTGTTAGACTGAATCACTCAAAGAGATGAGACATCTTGCAATGCAATGTTGCAAACATACAGAGAATATATTTGTTGAAGAATCTTTAGGAATTAAATCTAGAAAATGCAAGTGTAGGTGTAAATTTTCATCCACAACTTCTGCCAGCTTTCTTCTTGCCTACCTGCGGCCTGTGGAGGAGCAAACAAATGCCTGTGAGCTGTTTTTGACAAATGCTTTAAAGAAATGTGGTCTCATGGCATGCTGCAATTGCAAGATATGCACAAATTGGATGCATTAAAAATAAAATTAAAAAGTCTTTAGAAACTCTCGCACAAATGCATTTGGAGATAGAATACAATTATAGACACATAATATTTGCACAAAGATAGAGAGATCAGCTTGGCAAAACAAGTCAGTAGGGTATTTTCAGACTTAAGACAGCTATTCAACATTTTGAAATCATTTATCCCCCACCATTGCGGCATTGTGGGATTACTGGTGATGCTAAATGAAATAATCTGAAAAATAGACTTACACTGTAATAGCACACACCAAAATGGGAGTCTTGAACCAACCAGTCAAAGCATAAAGAATAGAGGATTTTATCAAACATTATAGATGAGAATGTCCATTCAAAAATGGAATCATGAGCATGGTGTGTGACCCGCTTGACATGTTGCCTAAAAGAAATGTGCACGCGTGGTATACCCTTGACTGATGGGTATGTTTGAAATTGATCTGTTGAAAAGGCTTTACAACTTTTCAAGAAAATGCAATTGTCAGGCATGAAGCCAGACACTACAACCTTTGACAGCAGTCTCTACTTCTTTGCAACAGCTTATGGACATGCATCAAAGCATATTAAGTAGGGAGAATTTCATCAGGTATTGTAATTGGATCCTTTGACAGTGTGAATACTTGTTGATGTATCAAGATTTGCTAGAAATGAGAGCTTGGTTGAATGGGCCCAACCTCTATTAAACCATTCACCTGCAAATGAAAACTTTGAAAGGTCTAGCTGATAATGAGCTAGAAAATAATCTTGATAAGGATAAGATGCCCCACATGTTGG
Source organism: Chamaecyparis obtusa (assembly GCA_027943335.1). Taxonomy (NCBI): domain Eukaryota; kingdom Viridiplantae; phylum Streptophyta; class Pinopsida; order Cupressales; family Cupressaceae; genus Chamaecyparis; species Chamaecyparis obtusa. The sequence continues at coordinate 510,142 of BSBK01000279.1, read as the reverse complement.
AAGTTGCAGTTGCATGCATTTGTCATTCTGCTCAAAGACGACTGTGGATTGGACAGGTGGTGTGAGCAGTTAAAGGTGTGGATGATACTATGTTAAAAATATTTAAGGTGAAGAGTTAGGGTTGGTAAAATATTATCAAAATTTCTTAAAACCTCCAAATTTCCATTCGCAACTAATGTTATGAAAGATTTGGTTGTTGATGTTCAAATTCATTGTTTGAATATTTTTGCACCTTCTTGTATGAAATATCCGCCAATTCCTACTGTGCAACAAAGAACACAAGATAGATGATGCTCAGTGCCAAGAGATCACAAACAAGAGAGAGCCAAACAATGGGACCTTTGGAAGATATTGCAAATATGGTTGAATCACATCTCTTCAAGGGCGAAGTTATTAACAAATAGTTGAACCATAGATTGCAAGAAGACGCAATTCTTACTTTAACTAAAATTAAGATTCGTCTTTCTTCCAAAAGTTACAAATTTTAAAAATTCTCATTTTGTAAAAAGTGACTTGTGTGACTTATGGTAATTACAAATTGGAAAATGGACTTTGTTTCTAGAAAAATGATGTAAATCACAACTTAGTAAAGTCATTGCATTTCAAGAAGGTAGTTACTAGAAGTAATTACTCAGGTAGTTACTAGAAGTGGTCACTTAGGTGGTTATGCTATATGGTTGCCTAGGTAGTTATCCTAAGTGTTTACCTAGGTGGTTATCCTAAGTAGTTATCCTTGGTGGTTACAAGTTAGTTACCGGGGGGAGCCTATAAATACAAGGTCATTTGTAATGTAAAGGGACTTTTACAAAGGGGAAACTCTAGATGTCCATGCTTTGTGCCTAAGGGTTTTTGTACTTGTATATTTTCAAAGGAATAATGAAGAACTCATCGAGTTTGTATGTCTTGAATATATTCATGAGTTATTATTACTAATTTCTTGTATGTTAAATTACTAACCCCTTTATGTATTGGTGGAATCTATTGGTTTCAAGTTCAATGATATATGCAATTGATTTGATGAAACACATCATTTCCGGGTACCTTAATTTGGATGTGCTAGTATAACCTATCTCTTTGTATGTCAAGGTTTGTTGTGCTTCTTTCGTCATCATTGCATTGTGTGCCAAAACCCTCTTTGTAATCATTATCAGTTGTGGAATATCAGTCGATATTCGTATGTCTATCATTGAGGTTCTTGTTATTCAGTTTTCTTGAGTTTTGTCTTGTCTCCTTTTTGTACTTTCAAGTTAAAAGTACACAGAAGCTACAAATACCTTTATCATATGAGGGAGCTGGCCCTCTCAAATGCAGAGGAAGATGGTAAACATCACAACAGTCTCTCCAATGGTTGGCACAGTTGTCACTGCTCCTTGGGCAAACAGGGTCAGTTTTGAAGATGAATTCACAGTGACAAATCTGTATACCAACAGGGTTGTTGTGTATTAACTTATTATTCATTCAAGTAAAGGGAGATGTTGGTATGCTCAATATTGACCTGATCAACTTGTTTCTGATTTCATTTATTCAGAACTTATAGATACAGGCAACCTTCTTATTGTACACCATGCTTACCTTGTGTTTCTTTTTCTATTTGGCCCTCCTTTGACCTTCTGCTGAACCCATGTGGCTCCCACTTACATCACTATTGAGCTTGATTACCCTATATCCTGGTTTGAAGAGCTGCTTCCTTATTTGTTTTCTCAATATTGACCTGATCAACTTGTTTCTGATTTCATTTATTCAGAACTTATAGATACAGGCAACCTTCTTATTGTACACCATGCTTACCTTGTGTTTCTTTTTCTATTTGGCCCTCCTTTGACCTTCTGCTGAACCCATGTGGCTCCCACTTACATCACTATTGAGCTTGATTACCCTATATCCTGGTTTGAAGAGCTGCTTCCTTATTTGTTTTCTCTTATCTTCTGCTCCATATCCTTTTAGTGAGCTACTTAACAGTCCATTCCATACTCAGTTTAGCAATGGGGAAGGATCTTTCATACGTTCTGCATTCTTTTCGCCAGAGCATTTTACACACCCTCCTACCACTAAATCAACGCATCCATAAATTAATTTCCACAGTCTGTCCAGGTATCTACTCTTTATTGGGGCGTTCAGGAGCAGTTTTTCATTCATCTCTTTATTAGTGTTTTCTGTGGTAGTACACTAATAGTGTTATTAATATTTGCCTAAGAAGCCCAGTTTGTCCAGATTGGACGCCGGAACTGGCCAAGTTCGAACTGGTCTGTAGTCCAGGTCCAGTCTGTCTGGGGGTTCGGACAGGGTCCGTGCCACACAGGCCTGGTTCGAACCAGACCACAGGCCGGTCAGACCTGGGCGGACCACACTAGAAAATGGCGAATCAACTTCGAACCAGCGTCAAACTTGGGCTTGTGGACAGTCAAAGTTGTTTTTTTTTGCAAATTTAATAACTTTTTGACATCCATTGTTATGGTTAGAATATGTTGGCAAATAGAAAAATAACTCCCGGTGCCTTTGTACAATAACGTTGCCCCTTGACCCCATCTTGGGGATGCTGTCCCCAAACCCCTGTTGAAAAATTGGGGGGAAACTGCGCCGATAAAAGTGGGGAAAAATTAACCTCTGAGTCTGATTAGGCTCCATATAACAACCTCCACAACCCTAAAAAGTGGATTCTAAAGGCTTATGTTGGCTTCCACTTCTCAGCTTGCACTTGATGAATTTGAAGATTTTGACACCAATAATGTTATTGGTGCAGCTGATCCCATTGGCCTTAGCTCTGTTTGTGAGTCAATTGATGCCAATGTAGAAGAAGAAGAACATTAATAAATTTTTAATCCTTTTGTTGAACTTGAAACAATGATACTTGAACTTGATGTTATGATTTATCACTTGACATTTTAATGTTTTGAATCTTTGATGTTGAACTTGAGTATATGTCAATATGATGGTATGATCATGATTCATGATTCATGATGATATGATTACAAGTTTATGGTGTTTAAATGTTTTTATGATACTATGTGACATTCTAATCTTAACTCATGCTTCTAGGCTTCATATATATATATATATATATATGAACCCAAACGAACCCAAACCCCTTTTCAAAATTTTGCCATACCGGCGAATTGGTCCTTTGTACCCGAACTTGGAACTAGACCCGGACCGGCATCCTAGATATTTGCACTAGTAAAATAATTTGGCTCCAACCATTTCCCTATATACATTGTGAAGCCCCTCACTTATCCTTTTGTTGTCTAAATTTTATGATGTTGTTTGCTTTGGTTTTTCTGCCTCTTGTCACCGTCAAAGAATTAGCAAGTAATTCTAATTTGTTAGGGAACCCATAACACTGTTCAGTGAAGGGTGTCATTCTGCATGAAGATTCTTGATGTTCAAAAAAATGCCAAGTAATTCATCAGCAACTAATAAGAGTTCTGACTTATGTTCTCGTGGTTTCTTTCTCATTCGTTTGTCTCTTATTATTGGAGAACCATTTTAAATACATCTTTCTTATATGGTCATTAAGGGAGTAACTAGGGATGAGATCCCTTTGGGAATAAATACAATATGTACATTTGGTTCAATATAACAAAGGAAGTCCCCAGTATTGTTAAGGACTGCCGTTATCATCCTTAATGGCACCTTTTAAGTTCTTATGTTTTTGCTTACAGTGGTGCCATGCTCCTTTCTGGGGATCACAAGAGAGTGAGGCAGAACTTTGGCTATGTTATAGCGCGCTCAGCTGAGCGCTTGGAAAATTCAACTTTCGTGTAACTTGAACTTTGAAAAGATTAAGGTCAAGAGTTTATGTATTTTGTTCCAAGTTATTATAGATTTGCACATTGTATGAAATTTAGAGCCTGTATTTGACATTGCAAAAAATGATATATTATTAGGCCCGTACCATTGGAATACATTTGTTGGAGGGCATAAAATAAGCCCAAGCAAAAAGACATTTAATGGGCACAAATCAACATTTTCCTTATGTTAAGTGGCATTTAGAAATTACACAGTCAAGTGACAAGAGTAGACAAGATTTTAAATTAGACACTTGAGGAGATATCTTCTAGATATAGATAGCAGTAGTTGACTAGTAGAAACAGTTTGCACTGCTTCCTCCCTGAATTTTATGTTTTATTCATCATCTTTAAAAGAAGATTTATATGCAGCTTTCATTAAGCATATGCGTGGGCTAAATGGATGTAGAGTTTCAACATCGTCATCTATATTGCTACTGTTATAAAAACTTTACCCAGGTTGGGATAAAGGAAGACACCTTTTAGAGTTGGGAGCAGTTACAAGACCTTGCAGTTTGCTGAGATATCTCTTTGGATGTTGAAACCAATATGTGGAGAATCTTTCTAAAGATACTGCAATACATGTTTGTACTGGGCATATTAGAGTCAATATGATCAGGATTGTGATTGTATAATACATCCAGTGCAGTTCTAAATGGCATGCAAGGCTCCAAGTGCAAGCTTGTTACAGTAAGAAGTGCAAGAAACATAAAAAACAGCTAGGTGATATCAGGATCAGAATTATATCTCAGTAAAGATAGGTTTGTGTAAAAAAACTTGCCCAAGTTATATTATAGGATTCCATGTAGTTAATATGTAAAGGTGGCTGCTAATAGAAACATGGCAGAGATAAACAGAAGCTAAAATAATTAAACACAGACAATACGGTGCTTCCTTATTTGTTCAATCATAGACTGCATACTTATAATAGGATTTTCATATCCTATGCTATAGAAAACCTCCTATAACAACTCTTCTAAATATATGAGTTGTATTGACAACTCAAATCCCTATAAACACTCGTACAACAATTATATATTTACCTACACATGATATTTTAACAAACACACTATAATATAATATTAATTTGTTTCTCAACAACTTAATATTAATGTACATAACTCTAACAAACCTTATTATTTTATGCATCCTATGATGATGCAATCTTCCTAACACTTATGCGAACACTAATTTCCAACACCCCCCCTTAGTGTGAACATGGGAAGAAAGTACAACACAATACTTGATGACTACATTCCGTAGTTCATCATAAGATATGAGTAGAGACAAACGCATCTACCTATGGAACTAAGGATAGGGATTAACACATCTACCCAAGATATTACATCAAGTATGGATAGGGACAAACGCATCTATCCAAAATCAAGGTCATGAGTAGGGACACACACATTTGCTCACAACAATTACGATTGGGGACACACATCCAAATATAATCGTCAACTCATGTGAGTGGGGACAAACACTTCCATTCACTTACAACATCTTGTAAATGGGGACAAACACATCCATTCACATGCAACCAAGAAATGTGATTGGGGATGTACACATCCAACCACAATATAAAAAGCTTGAACACCAAGCCCCTTGTTGTCGCATATGCGGCCTCCATTATAGATCATTGCCACTCTGATCACAAATGATATGAGACGGTTCCCCCGCTGCCACCTGGATACTGATCTTGGCTTTAGTCTTTAAAATAATATATAGGCTGTCACTTTAAGTCATCCAAACTGTATTGATTGCATGTTTGTGATTTTATGAGTCCACCTTCAAAGTTAGCCATGTTGGAACTAATGGTATAATTGTTCATCATTTTTTTTACGGTTTTGAGGGGAATCTTGTTTGATGTATGATCTTTGATTGTAATGTACAGTGTGCTGTGGTGATTTCCAATCAATCCAATCTAGCTTAAGTTATGTCTAGACAGTGGTTTAATTGTTTTGTCAGTGAGAGCAGATTTCTGACTGTCAGAAAGTGGAAAATGTGTGAAAATATTTGGTAATGCCAATGAAAAAGTACACCAAGCTCGGGGCTGTAGATGAAAGCCATTTAATGCTGTGTTTTGCATTCCCATCATTTATTTTTACTTTCTTTCATTTCCTTCTTATTAGTATCATTTCAACTGTCTTATTAATCAGATCTGTATTACTTTGCTTGGTGCCTGAAGTTTTTTTACTCTCAAAATTCCTTTGGTCAATAAGATGTGGATATGATATCTTGGAGCAAAGGACCAATGTGATTATGTAGTGGTGCATCATTAAGGGAGATGAATGTTTTCATTGATGGTGAAGGACAAAGTTTACCTTGGGTTTTTATATGAAGTTTTCATAAAACATTTTTCAATGTTAATGGTAGGCTATGCCATCATGAAAAAAGGTCACTGCTCATGATGGATCATGTCTGATTGAATAGCAAACTACTCTTGAGAAGTTGGACCTCTCAAATTCAGGTTTACTAAGAAGTCAAACCTTGATTGACTATGGATTATGAAAAGTGCTGGATTGAGAAGATTACTATTTGCTCTGCATCTTTGTCCTTTTGAGTTTAGCTCCCTTGGTTTGTCGGTTTTAGTTCAGGGTATGCCTACATCTGTCCTCTTAAATGGCTTGTGAGTACAGTGCCATAGACAAGTGGGGATAGAACATATTTCCTTGGACTTTAATTTTGGTAGCAGTTTTTGTTTAAGATGATGCCATTGTATCTTCTGTAATACTGCCCATTAGAGGGAGTTGTATACGGTGATGCTTGGTTATTATGGTGATCAGAGTATGTAATATAAAGTTATGTTTTCTTATAGAAAATACAGATGGTAGAAACATAGGTTTTCCTCATTACTGCATTTGCACTCTATAACGCAAGGTGGAAAAGTTGACTTGGTTTTGTGTTGTTAGAGGCATGTTGAATGAGTTACTTCAGTACGATCATTTTGAGGAGGCACTCGATGTACAGGATTGACAAGGTTTGCTCACTACAAAGTGTCAAGCAAGTGAACAAACACTCATGCATCAAGAGGATGTGTATAGGTTGATCAATACAAGGAGCTTAGAAGATCAAGTTATAGTGTGGCAAGGTTGAGTGGTCGACCAGATTCACTTATGCTTCTTATCTTCTTATTTTTTCCTTTTTGGATCAAGAGGAGATATGATCCAAAGTGTTTTAATGTATGGTTGGGCATGCTTCTTTTTAGTGAGATGCCCCCATAGTGTTTAGGTCCTTCATTTATGTCATTTTTTGGGTATCTTAATATAATCATAGGATAGTTTTTGGAGAGAAATCAATATAATGTGTCCTCATCTTCATGTTTTAATTATTACTTGTAAATTGTGATTGTGAGCTCATATGGAATACCGTTTGAGTTTCATTGAGCCCATCATGTGTATGATTAAGTTTGCCAATATTAATCAATTGTTTATGGATGAGATATATGATGGCATTGACTTTATGATAGAAAAATTAAAGGTGCATGCAAGTAACAAAGGAGAATGACCACATAGATATAGTTTTCAAATGGATGCAAAAATTCATGGTTGAACAATTGAACAAGATGACCATACCTTTGCATCTCCTAGCATAAATGCTCTGATCCCCAATTTTATAGCATAAAGATATACCATATAGAGAGACATGACTTTAGTGATAGGTTCAAGGCAACATCCAATAGAATCTTCCTAGACCCAAATGTAGAGGACACAATCATGGGTGAGTTTGGAAATTTTAGCTTCAATGTATCATGGTCTTATCACTCTGAGACTAGTATGAGGATACTCACGTATGAGATAGCTCTAAGGCGAAAGCTCTATTTGTATAAAACCTCATGCAATCAAAGTTTAATCATAATTATGCATTTTTTTTGAAATTTTGAAAATTTCCTTTTCAGCTATTTAATAGATTCTATAATTGCAAACGCTTTGTAGGCTCTATTTTCAATCTTAATAGGTTTTGAACTCTTCAGTTTAACAAAATTGGAGCACATACTCCTTAATTTACTCAATTAAGTGCAACTAGTTGGCTGTCAAAAAAGCAGAGGAGTTGGTTTGTGTACATTCCACGTCCACTTTATATCACATAAGGAAGTTGGATATGAGGGGGTGATGAAGAATCGCTTGTAGCCGTCGAGTGTGCTGAGTCGGATGCTTTTCATGAATCTTTTAATGTATATCTGGATCTTTTGTGATCTTTAGGGTAGAGATGTACCCATTGTTGAGCATGCGTAGCAATAAATAATGGTTAATCAATGAAACAGACATGATAAGTGAAATTTAAATTTCCATTGTTTCCATTGTGTATCTACATTGAACCTCAACTTTGTGGTTTGTTGATGTTTTTACAGTTATGAAGTGCTCCAAACATTGGACAGAGAAAAGCACAAGAAAGAAGGACCCATTTACTATTATGTCTTCAACACTCTGCTTTATTGTTTGCTTGTCCTGCATATATATTGGTGGGTTTTGATTTACCGTATGCTTGTTAGGCAGATCAAGGCAAGAGGAAAGCTTGGAGATGATGTGAGATCAGGTATAGTTCTGATATTTTGGCTTTTGTGTTCATCTAATTCCACAAACCATGGCTCTTGACTTAATGAGTTTTTGTACTATTGCTTGTTTAGATTCTGAAGGTGAGGACAAAGAAGATTGAAAAATGACAAGTGCCAGTGAAAAATTACCACACTATCAAGTGGAATAATGGTTTGAATGCAATGTTTGTTCAAGTGTTGACAACTATTTTATCCAAAATTTGGTGGAAATTCAAGCACACGGTTGTTGAAATTCAGTGTTGAATATGAACTGCAAGATTCATTGTTGCAGTAGCTGGGTTGGATTTCAGATAGTGTAATTAGATGGTAACACTTTTATGTTACTCGTAATTTATAATTGTAAGGTCAACAGGCAGTGGATATTTGGCTCAGCATATTGTCTTAGACTTTTGGTTAGGTTTGAGTGCTATCTGATTGTTTGTAGGAATTTTTAATTGAAGTGGAACTTTCTGGCAAACATTGGAATTGAGATTAATTAATTGGCTATGTACGCCACATGATCCAGAGTCAATAGCACCGAAAAAGTCAATTCATCATAGAATAAAGGTTTCATGTCTTGCCAATTTCTCAACCTACATGGTACGTCACATTTAATGGAAGAAGGAAATTCATCGGGTCATAAAGATTTTTATGCCGACAACTACTTTCTCAACACATGATGTATCTTAAAGATGATGCGGACTGTTGTTTCTTATTTTGTTAAAACGTTTCAAATAATTTTTTGTCAGTAACTCTTGGACTTTTAATTTCACTATTGCACTCAACATGATTGCAATGTAGAACAGGTTTAAAAGCATTGTCAATTATTCATTTATTGACGTTAGCATATAACAATTTACCAAGCGTTCATTTTTAGTAAGAGGCAATGACATAAACTAATTTCTAGGAATACAAATTATGATTTTTAAATTGAAGAATTAATTAGAAAAATCTGAAGAATCAGTCCAACAAATAAGAAATTATTTGTTCTTTTGTGAAAGCCATTATCCTGTGAGAAATTGAGTGCTTTGTGGGGATGCTATGAAACTAAGAAATTTGAGTACTTAATGAGGATATTACGAAAATGTAGTTTATGCAGCTACTAAAATGCACTTTGTCAATAGTGCAGTCTTAATATACAGTTTTTTGGGGGAGGAAAAGGCAGTTGATGAAATGCATATTGCTGGCTTGTATGCCATGAGCCCTTACTGATGTATGTACAATACAAATATATCTCTTAATGCATATAAATCTATTCAACATTGCTAGAAGTAAAATATTTTCAATAATTAAACTTTTTATCATATTAGGAATAGCAATATTAATCTATATCAATATAACATCAATCCATAATGATAATCAAATTAATATTAATACTTCTAATCGATACAAATAATAATAATTAATAATATTATAATATTAATCTTTGTATTTAATCAATAATCTTTATTTTTAATTAATGTCATGATATTAATCCTTATTAATAAAATTATAATAGTAATTCTTATATCTAATAACATTATGTAATGTTACAATATTAATAATAATAATATCTGATGGTTCAAACTGCATCATATTTACTGGAGTTGAATGAGAATCAATGCCAACCTCTATGCTGGCAGTTGGCCAAAGAACGTGCCCTATCGAGATGCAGGTAAGATATAAAAGGAAATGAAAGGTCTTTTTATACTTCACAACACCAGCCATATGTTTTTCGGTCTATATATGGTGATAGTGACATGGGACTACTTCGTACTCCTTGCAGAAGGCACCTAATTGCGCTACAAATGGATGATATGTTAAGAAAAAAAGATATGGAGGAACATCGAACAAGAACAGTGAAGATCACGAGTAGCGTAGAAACATGACAAGGGCATAATAAAAGCATCTCCTAACTCGTTGGAACCCCTAACAACAAATAGTTCGTAGTTGCAGTTGGTGTGCGACTTATGCAGGTAAATATATTATATCAAACGTATATCACTCCGGGGAAGAAACAGCGAATACTCATCATCAATTGAATAATATGAAGTAATTATCATTGCTGGTTCTTTGGATATTACTGAGCATGGTCAAATACTAACCGTTGCGGATCTCGCCAATATAATTTTTAGACTAATTATGGCCTCCCGAAACATTACATATGGACATAGATAGACTTTCGGCAAGAAGTAACCAGACATTGAAAACTTTAAATAGAAGCAAGTGTTGTCAAGCAGCGATCTATAGAGCGTAGAAGAATAATACTTGAACAAAGCCTTGCCGTCAATGCCAAGCAGATGTGGTTAGTTTAGAAGAGGCATTAGTTAGTCTCTCCTCTCGCAAGGCTAAAATATATGAAGATACAAAATGATATATGAATAAAGATAAAATATAAGGAGATATGCATATATAGCTAAGAAGACTTGGATGTGAGGATCTATGAGTAGAATAGGAGACAAACAAGAAGTTTTAAGTTTAGCATAGAAAATTAGGAGATATGTATATATTTAGTAAATATATACATACTATTTAGGAGAATATATATATGATATATTAAGATATATAGAGAATATGAAGTCTATATCTTAAATATATGTTTGAATATAATATAATCAAATATAGAAATGATTTAATATTTAGATATATGTCATGTCTATATTTATATTTTGTAATGTATTTAAGATAATCATATATACTTAGTTAATTTCTTAATTATTCATTAATATGGTCAAAAGTGGGTAGTGAGTTTCTGAAGGGAAAGGAGTAATCCGGTCACAGTGAGGAGAAGATTCCCAAAACGGGCTTTGTTCATGAGGGGGCCTCTTGGCAACTGTTTCCTTATCCAAGAACAGTAATCCTACCATCTGCCTTAGGGTTAGTGATTAGGAGAGGATTAACGAGTTGAGACTTAAGTACGTATTGTTTCTACATATGATTTAAATGCATAATGACATATGATAATTATTGAGATCTAACATTCTCTTTGTATGAAACATTACAAATTACCATCTCTAAGCATAACTCAAACCCTAATCAAGAAATCTAAAACAAACCAAGTAAGGTCCCAAAAGGGATCATTACATTGTATTCGATCAATAATAGGTGAAGGAAACTTAAAATTGGTTGTAAGCAAGTATATACATAAGAAATTCACACATGTTTGAGGCATTATATGAAGGCAATGAAGCATCTTCTTGATTGAGGTTGTGCTTTTGCTGCTTATTATAATGGGGTTGCATCGTAGAATCTATTTGGTACTAAAGAGGAGCTTATTATTAACATTTTATAGATATTCAAATTTTTTTTTTTCCAAAAGTTGGTGTAAGTATGCAACATATTCTCTGATACAGGGACATCCAAGGGATAAGAGCTGTTAAATTTCTTTCAGATTTGATCTATCTATGGCTTTTCTATTTGCGGAATATGATTCTTACAATCACTGTACATTCTTGCAGATTATAATCAGAATATTGAAACTCGATAAATATGAAGTTGATGCCAAATCAATATTGAGAAATATTGATCATGAATTCACAAGTCTGAATTTTTCTTAATGGTATTCAATCTACAAGAGTAGAACATTTATTGATTTCGATGTCTCCAATTGTGGATCGGATTTGCATTGAACATATAAGAGAGAGACATCCCATGAGCAGACATGTCTCCACAAAGTGGAGGCATGTCCATTCATGAGATGTCTCATGAATTGTGCCTTTTCATCTTAACTCAACACCCAATCTCTAATCGGTGTCTTAATAAACATAAATTCTTACCAAGTTCGATTTGTATTTATCTTGCACAAATAAATAATATCCAATCTCGAAATGATCACTAAAAATGATGCTTGATCAAGATCCTATATGAAACATGAAATGCCAATAATCTGCAAGTAATAACCTCTAAATATTCAGTCATAAAATGTCATAAAATGTTCAACATGAAATTTGGACCTTTAAATAATCAAATGGAACTTCATGATTTCTAATCATATGATGATCTAGGAAAAGCATGGTGTAGATCTCTTCGAGATCTTAAGTTTAAAATTAGGGGTTCCATTGGGTTTCCAGATCAAAAGTTATGGCCTCTTGAAGTTGTGCTACTTTAGGGAGAAACAAAAAAATCAAAATACTCCAATGGACATCAAAATCCATTTTGGGCATATTTTTGGATATATTCTGAGGTAAAAGAAAGAAGGGAAAAGTGGTTAGTTATGCCGTCTTCCAGGAGATTCCAGGGCGATTATACTTCCCATGATAAAAAGGGAAAACAAGGGTTACTTACGATAGTTTTGATTGTGCAGATGGTGGCTTTGGCTTGCAAATTATTATAATGAGAATGTCCATGTGGCTTTAACATGTCATTTTTTAATGTTGTAATTTTATTTTATTGGGATAATAGAAAGCAAGCATTTTTTTATTGAATTTTTTATTTACTTGTCTATTTTTCTTGTGTGTTTGGGTTTGTAAGGGGAGTACTTTTCATCAAGTGGTATAAGAGCAAAAGTTCTTGACTGTATAAATGAATCGCCGAACGTGAGGTAGTTTGCACCAAGATTGTGGTTATGGGTTTGAGAGACAAGTGAAAAAAATGCTTCCATTGTAATAAATTATTGTAGGAGTTATCGTTATTGCAACCACATTTTATTCCTTTAGAGCCCTTAAGAGACAAGTGCAAACATTGTAAGAGGAGTTGATATTACGACAAGAGATGAAAGTAAGGATGAATCTGAAGAAGGATAGTTTGAAGAAAAGAAAGAAGCAATCATAATTTTTGACACGACTAGGTTTTTTAGGGTCATTTCCAAGATTGGAAAAAGGCCAAAGATTGAAGTTTTCACATTTTTTGAAAATCTTAATCGAGAGAGAAAAGTTGATTGATTGGATCAATGGAGACTAAAATGAAGATCATCAAAAGAATGAAGAATCTAGTATTAGTGAAAATCAAAAGGGAAATATCCATACCATCCTCATGATCAAAATATTGGAGAACAAAGAGGAATATGAAGAGGACAAGGACCCATAAGAGGAGGTTTCCAATGCATAGAACATAGAGCCTATGAGTGTCCTCAACATCAAGGGAGGAAAAATAGGAAACCAAAGGATAATGCACAAGTTGCACATGTAGATGAGGATGTTGAGTCTTCACATTTTGAAGATGTTGAAAGATGAAAGGTTCTTGTTACGAGAAGAGCCTTGCTAAATAAAGAGAAAGAACTAGCCCAAAGGAAGAATTTATTTTACACAAGATGTAACTACAATGGTAAAGTTTGTAATGTTATTATAGATGGTGTTAGTATTGATAACCTTGTTTAAGAGGAAATGGTTAATAAATTGAAGTTAGAGAAGAGGCATCCAAATCCTTATCGGATTGTTTGGCTGCAGAAAGACCACAAGGATTTGGTAAATGAACAATGTTTGGAGCATCCAAGGTATAAGGGAAATCTTGCATCAATCTTGGGAGATATTAAAGGTTTAGGGTTTGAAAATGCTAAAAAATGTTCAACGTGAAATTTAGACCTTTAAATGATCGAATGAGACTTCAGACTTCATGCTAATCATATGATGATCAAAGAAAAGCATGGTGCAAATATCTTCGAGATCTTTAGTTTAAAAAAATTAGGCTCTATCAAGTTATTGGATCAAACGTTATGGCCTCTTGAAGTTGCACTACTTTAGGGAGGAAAATTTAAAAAAATTCAAAATAATCTGGTGGATATCAAACCCCTTTTGGGTATTATTTTTTGATATATTTTGAGACAAGAGAAAGGAGAGAAAAGTGGTTGGTTATGAAACATTCTAGGAGATTCTAGGGCGGTTATACTTCCCAAGATAAAAAGGGTGAAAAGGGGTTACAAAATTTTTGAGCGTGCATATGGTGGCTTTCACTTGCAGATTATTATAATGAGAATGTCCATGTGTCTATAACATGTTATTTTCTTAATGTTGTAATTTCATTTCATTGGGATAATAGAAAGCAAGTTTTTTTTTCTTGAATTTTTTGTTTACTCGTCTATTTTTCTTGCATTTTTGGGTTTGTAAGGGGAGTACCCTTCATCAAGTGGTATCAGAGCATAAGTTCTTGAGTGTATAAACAAATCGTCAAACATGAGGCAATTTGCACCAAGATTTTGGTTATGGATTTGAGAGAAGTGAGAAAAATATCTCCATGAAAGAACCATGGTGGAAGAATTTGTAATGTCCCAATTTTTAATAAATTATTTTTATATTAATTAATGGTCCCAAAATTTAAATAATATTATAAATGGAGCTTTAATCAATTAATTAAGGAGGGGGCATTTTTATTATTGTTGTTTGTAGGTGTTTGTTGTGTCGACATTCTTTTGAAAACCCTCGGGAGTTTCTCCGAAGGGGTATTTATGACCGACATGTAGGTAGTTGTTAGTATGCATCTTGGAATATTTTATTTGTCTTTGCAAATTCTAGTTGGAGTTCTATTGTCTGCCATTTCAGAGGTGAAATATCCTCCCTATTTGGTTTGTTGCAGTTTTGGTGGTTCACAACCACCCTAGTCCGCCATTGGAAATATCACTAATATTTCATTGTGCACCAAATCTGTGTGCTTTGTTTGTTTCAGATTTGGAAAATCTGTAGCACCATCTTTGTATACATCTATTCGCCTCTTTGACATTAATACAACTCGTGGCATCGTTGGTACTTGGAATTCAGTATTTTGTGGTACTATTATTGTTTGAATCAAGAATTACTTCTGGCATCATTAGCATCTAGTGTTTATATCTAATTGGGCAGTTTGGAGTTATATTATTTTTTGTGCATCCATTAAATATGGTTTTACATCACAATATTACACTAGGCGATGAATTGGCAACCATCACATTACACCAGGCATAGGACATCATACTCCTACTGGTGACCATCATATTACACTAGGCGACGAACTGGTAACCATCATATTACACTTGGCGCAGGGCCTCATACTCTCTACTAGCGACCATCATATTACACCAAGCAACAAACCGACAACCATCATATTACACCAGGCGTAGGACCTCATACAACTACTAGTGACCATCATATTACACTAGGCATAAGACATCACACTCCAACTAGCGACCACCATATTACACTAGGTGTAGGACCTCATACTCCTACTAGTGACCATAGTCAGCTACCGTATGACCTCCCAACCAGTCCGTACGACCTCCCTGCCGACATCGTATGACCTTCCCTTCCGACACTATAAGACCTCCAAAGAAACCTCAGTATGACTTTTTCCTACTGACACCATATGACCTCCAAAACACTTCGTATGACCTTCAATTGTTATGCATGCTCTTCTATCCAACACTGCATTGCCTCACTGCTTCACTGAAGGGCCTCCCTACTCTGGTTTTTCCCCCCTCTGTACGGACCAGATTTGGTGTGGGTAACTGAAACAGTGTTTTTCTTGTGAGCTGGTGGTTGGGAACATTATAATGGTATCAAAGTTGGTGATCTTTCCATCCTATTGGGATGATTGAGAGATTTTGGGATTTGGATCACAATATGGTGCCTAGTAGTGATGGACAATGGTGGTTGAAGGAACTACAAAAGATTGGCAAAGAACTGTGTTGATCTTCCATTAGATGTATTGGAAGTGTGTTTGTGTAAGGTAGACCAATTACCTTCAAGATTTATAGAGAGGATCCTTTCTCCGATTAAGGATGTCTTGAGTCAACCCAGACTATTGAGACACCATGACAAGGAAATGAATTTTGTAGTTGCAACATGTCTCAGTGAGATCTTGAGAATCTTGGCTCTTGGAGAACTATACGATGACAACACCATGATAGAGATACTGCATTTGATCGCTGACAACTTTCAGAGATTTGATGACTTTAGTGGTGACCCTTTTGGCAAGAGATCTATAATCTTGGAGAATTGTGTAAATGTCAAAGTAAGTAACCTCCTCTTAGATCTAGAGTTGCAAGACTTGATCCATGACATGTTTCATCACTTCTTGGTCATAATCAATGGGTGTCATGATACTAAGGTTTTGGTTGCTATGGAGAGCCTTATGATTTTTTGCATTGAAGAGATAGATGAAATACCCCAACCTATCATATCTATGTTGTGGGTTGTTCATAATCTACAATGTGTCCCTTCTATGGCAGCATGTAGATTGGTCAGTAATGTATTCAAGCATTGTGAAGAAAAACTAATATCTCAATTGCACAATTGGGAGAAATTAGATGATGATAATAAGGGTGATGCATTACACGAGGAGGGTGAAGGCATGATTACAAGGTTGCTACAGGAGGATTTGTTAAATCTTGTTACTACGCCTACATGTGGAGAACACCTAAAATTTGAAGAAGTTGATTACATGGATCTTGCCAGGACAACCTGGATAGATCAAGTTGATATAAGCTTTGTCACTAGTCAGTTTCATGAGCTAGGCCTTCAGTGTGTTGAGCATGGAGTCATTTCTTATATTCAACAAGTTGTATCCATCGTAGAGGTTGTGATTGTCGTCACCACTGATACTTTGTTCACCGAGGCTCTGTCCTTTGAGGTTTTGTATGCTGTCGAGGCTCTCTTCATCACTAGTGGGAGATAGAGCCTCGACGATAGACAGAGCCTCGATAGCAGATAGGGCCTTGGTGAAGGACAGAGCCTCGGTGGCAGACATAGCCTCGGTGGTGGATAGAGTCTTTACGGTGAAAGTGACGGAGAGAACCTCGACGACGATGGTGGAAGAGAGAACCTTGGCGACAAAAATGACAAAGAGAACCTTGATAGCGATGGCGACAGAGAGACCCTTGGTGACAACAGGGACAAAGAGAACCTCAACAATGACAATGACATAGAGAACCTTGACGACGACAATGACAGAGAGAACCTTGACGATGACGGTGACAGAGAGAATCTTGAGAGTGACAACGACAAAGAGAACCTCAGCGACGATGATGATAGAGAGAACCTTTGCAACGACGACGATAGAGAGAACCTCAACGATGAATGTGACAGGGAGAACCTCGGCAATGACGGTGATGAAGAGAACCTTGGCGGCGGACAGAGCCTTGTAAGTGTACAGACCCTCAGAGGACAGAGCCTCGACGGATAGAGTATCAATGAAAATGACCATCACAACCTCTGCGACAGATACAACTTGTTGCATATAAGGAACGACTCCATACTCAATGAACTGAAGGCCTAGCTCATGAAACTGAGTAGTGACAAATATTATGTCACCTTGATCTATCCAGGTTGTCTTGGCAAGATCCATGAAAGCAACTTCTTCAAATTTTAGGTGTTCTCGACATGTAGGTGTAGTAGCAAGCTTTAACAAATCCTCCTAGAGAAACCTTGTAATCATGCCTTCACCCTCCTCGTGTAATGCATCACCCTTATTATTGTCATCTACTCTCTACCAGTTGTGCAAATGAGATATTAGTTTTTCTTCACAATGCTTGAATACATTATTGACCAATCTACACGTTGCCATAGAAGGGACACATTCTAGATTACAAATAACCCACAACATAGATATGATAGGTTGGGGTATTTCATCCATCTTTTCAATGTACAAAATCATAAGTCTCTCCATAGAAACCAAAACCTTAGTATCATGACACTCCTTGATTATGACCAAAAAGTGATGAAACATATCATGGATCAAGTATTGCAACTCTAGATCTAAGAGGAGGTTACTTACTTTAACATTTGCACAATTCTCCAATATTGTAGATTTCCTGCCAAAAGGGTCACCACTGAAGTCATCAAGGCTATGAAAAGTGTCAATGATCAAATGCAATATCTCTATCATGGTGTTGTCATCATAGGGTTCTCTAGGAGCTGAAATTCTCAAGATCTCACTGAGACATGTTGCAGTTGCCAACTTCATTTCCTTGTCATGGTGTCTCAATAGCCTGGGTTGAATTAAGACATCCTTAATCAGAGAAAGGATCCTCTTTATAAATCTTGAAGATAATTGGTCCACCTTACACAAACATACTTCCAATACATCTAATGAAAGATCAGCACCCTTGCCGAGTTCTTTTCCAATCTTTTGTAGTTCCTTCAACCACCATTATCCATCACTACTGGGTGCCATATTGTGATCGAAATCCCAAAATATCTCAATCATCCCAACAAGCTGGCAAGATCACCGACTCTGATACCACTATAATGTTCTCAACCACCAGCTCACAAGAAAAGCACTATTTCAGTTACCCACACCAAATCTAGTCTGTACAAAGGGGAGGAAAACCAGAGCAGGGAGGCCCTACGATAAAGCAAGGAGGCAATACAGTGTTGGATACAAGATCATATAGAATAATTGAAGATCATACGAAGTGTTTTGGAGGTTGTACGATGTCAGTAGGAAAAATCTGTACAGAGGTTGCTTTGGAGGTCATACAATGTCAGCAAGGAAGGTCGTACGAAGTGATTTGGAGGTCGTACGGACTAGTTAGGAGGTTGTTCGATAAATGACTATGGTCGCTAGTAGGAGTATTAGGTCCTATGCTTGGTGTAATATGGTGGTTGCCAGTTGGAGTATGATGTTCTACAACTAGTGTAATATGATGGTCACCAGTTCATCACCTTGTGTAATATGATGGTCGCCAGTAGGGAGTATGAGGTACCTATGCCTGGTGTAATATGATGGTTTCCAGTAGGGAGTATGAGGTATATACGCCTAGTGTAATATGAGGGTCGCCCATTTGTTGCCTGTGTAATATGATGGTCGCTAGTAGGAGTATGAGGTCCTACGCCTGGTATAATATGATGGTCATCGGTTTGTTGCCTGGTGTAATATGATGGTCGCCAGTTTGTCGCCTGGTGTAATATTGCGAAACTAGATTTAATGGATGCACAAAAAAAATATAACTTTAAATCGCCCAATTAGAGATAAACACCAGATGCTAATGATGTTAGAAGTAATTATTGATTCAAATAATAATAGTGCCACAAAACACTAAATTCGAAGTACCAATGATGCCATGAGTTGTATTAATGCTAAAGATGTGAATAGATGTATACAAAGATGGTGCTTTAGATTTTCTAGATCTGAAACAAACAAAGCACATAGATTTGGCGCACAGTGAAATATCAGAGTGATATTTCCAACGACAGACTAGGGTGGTTGTGAACCATCGAAACTGCAACAAACCAAATAGGGAGGATTTGTCACCTTCGAAATGATCGACAATAGAACTCCAACTAGAATTCGCAAAGAGAAATAAAATATTCCAAGAAGCACAGTAATAACTACCTACATGCCGATCATAAATACCCCTTCAGAGAAACTCCCGAGGGTTCACAAAAGAATGCCGACAAGACAAACACCTACAGACAATAATAATAATAATGCCCCCCTTAATTAATTAATTAATTAAAGGTCAATTTATAATATTATTTAAATTCTGGGACCATTGATTAATTTAAAATTAATTTATTAAAAATGGGGACATTATAGAATTGTTTGTGTGACAGAAGAGGGTTTTATAGCCCTTAAGAGACAAGTGCAAGCATTGTAAGAGGAGTTGCATAGAGGAGTTGATATTACAAGAAGAGATGAAAGTGAAAATGAATCTAAAGAAGGATAGTTTGAAGAAGAGCAAGAAGCAACCATAATTCCTAACAAAGCTAGGTTTGTAGGGTCATTTCAAAGATTGGTAAAAGGCCAAAGATTGAAGTTTGCACATTTTTCAAAAATCTTAATAGAGAAAAGTTGATCGATTGGATCAATGGAGACTCAAATGAAGATCATCAAAATAATGAAGAATATAGTATTAGTCAAAATAAAAAGAGAATTATTCATACTGTTCTCATGATCAAAATAATGGAGATTAAAGAGGAAGATGAAGAGGATGAGGAATAGTAAGAGGAGGTTTACATGGAACATGTTTCCAATGTAGAGGACATAGAGCATATGAGTGTCCCCAACATCAATGGAGGACAGATAGGAAACCTGAGGGTAATACACAAGTTGCACATGTAGATGAGGATGTCGAGTCTTCACAATTTGAAGATGTTGAAAGATGAGAGATTCTTGTTAGCAGAAGATCCTTTCTAAATAATGAGAAAGAACCAACCCAAAAGAAGAATTTGTTTTGCACAAGATGAAAGTGTAACAGTAATGTTTGCAATGTTATTATAGATGGTGTTAGTATCGATAACCTTGTTTTAGGGGAAATGGTTAGTAAATTAAGCTAGAGAGGAGGCCTCCAAATCCCTCTCAAATTATTTGGTTGCAAAAAGACCATAAGGATTTGGTCAACAAACAATGTTTGGTAAAGTTCAAAACTAGAAACTATCATGATGAGGTATTATGTGATATTATGCTTATGAATGTTTGTCATATTGTTTTAGGGAGACCATGATAATTTGATCATCGTGTAGTGCATGATGGATATGTAAATACCAATTCTTTGATAAAGGATAAATCTCGACACAAGTTTGGAGCCATTGGAGGAGGTAGAAGAAAAGGTATGCAGTAATGCAAGAATGTGTTTAGTAGAAAAAAGAAAAAATTTAGATGGCTTGAAGGATGAGAATATACATTTTTCTTTTAATCCTATAGATAAAAAAGAGGAACTAGAAGATGTACCTAGAGAAGTTAAAAATTTGTTGGACGAGTTTCAGGATATTCCATTTGATAACATGCACGATAGATTAACATCGATGATGAAGATAAATCACTAGATGGACCTAATTCTTGGAGCCAACTTGTCAAACAAGGAAACCCCTAGAATTAGTCTAATAGAGAATAATAAGTTAAATAAACAAGTACAAGAGCTATTGTAGAAGGGATTGATTCAAGATATTTTAACTCCATGTGAAGTACCTAGTGTACAACCGCCAAATAAGGGTGGATAATGGAGGATTTGTATAGACTCTCAAGAAATAAACAAGATTACCATAAAGTATAGATATCCCTTTCTGAGGATAGATGATATCATGGATTGTTTGAGTGGAGTTGAGTGCTTCATAAAGATAGATATGAAGACAAAATATCACCAAACCTGGATTATAGAAGGAGATGAATGAAAATATGCCTTCAAAAATAAGGAGCACTTGTATGAGTGGGTAATCATGCCATTTGGGATAACCAATGCATTGAGGGCATTCATGCGACTCATGAGCAAGGCATTAAAAGAGTTTTTTAGTGAGTTTGTTATTGTTTATTTGGATTATATTTTGATTTTTAGTAAGACATTGGAGATCATTTGATACATATTGAAAAGATCTTTGAGAAGTTAAGAGAAGTTGTTTATTAACCACCAAATGATGACTTTCCCCTAAGTTGGAGATAAATTTGCAAAGAGACATTTGATCATTGACTATATTGTACTTGGCCTAGTGATCAACAAGTAGAGTGTATGAGGTGTTTCAATTTTGGGGATACAACTACATGGTACAAGCCTCCAATATTCATGGAGTGAATATGGACCTCTTTATTGTCCAAACTGTACATGTGGGATCTAAATGTAGAAATAATTTAGAATAAACCACTACAAGATTAATGCCATATTATGGTCCATCATATTATAGTGGTGAATGGAGAAGGCTAGCAGAATATAAGCCTATCATGTCAGCATATGGTCTAAATTTGAATATGTATACACATTGTCTCTAATTGGAAAGTGGAAAAGAAATTAATAGAGTTCATCTTATGTATATAGATGGATGCACATACACACACAAAAATACTGCATGATTTATAAACAGTAGTAAGGGAAGCGACCAAGACTGAATTGTCAATTTGTTGAGGTTGTAAATGATAAAGATAGAGATATGGAAATATATTTTTATAGATTGATAATGGTTAAGGCTATTATGAACCTTACCATTGGGGATGAGTTATTGATTGATTTCCCCTTCTTAAAATGCACACCTGCATGAAAGAAGAGGGAAGAACAAGGTCCCCCTAAGGATTTTCTTGAGGGAAAAAAATCAAAGAATAATAAATGAGTGTGGACTGATGTTTTATAAACTAAGTTGTCACAATTATGTTTTATTTAAATTATTGCATAAAAAAGGTACTCTATAAAATAATGTTTTTTTATTAGATATAAACTGACCAAAAAATATATGCATTTGAGAGTTTACTATGTGTCTACTTGTAGAGCGAGTTATACCATACGTACATCAAGTATTTGAAATTACTTTAGATCTAATAGAAAAAAAACATGGATAAGAGAATTCTAGCAAAAAATGATCTGTAACAACAATCTAGAATAAGCCTAAAATAAACCATATTTGTATCTATCATCCCTTCTTCTCTCTATCCAAGTGATCCAACCAACACTACCTTACATCTACCTAAGGACACAATCATCTCTTATTCTTTGTGCATAGGGATGCACAACTCTTTCAAAAACTTATCTAGGTGGTGTTGTTGCTACAAGAATGGGAGGAGGTCAAAGTGGAATAGGAATATGAGCTATTATAGGAGAGATTACCATTGGAGGAACCATAGAAATAGGAGGAATAACCAAGGGAGGGGCATCTGCTACCTGTGGTGGATGATTGTTGTTCCTTTAGTTTTGTTCTTCTTGATTTTTGAGTTTTACCATAAAATTTTGGAGTGCAATCTCAAACTGATTCCTTTCTAGAGTGTGTTTGGTCCACTTATAACCATTAGATATTTCTTCCTGAATGATGTTTATTGTCCCACCCTGCAACAATTTCTCAGATTTTCTACTAGAAATCATCGGGGTGATGGTGACTCGAAAAGCAATGTAAAATTATGTAAGTTTCCTTAGAGACTTAGTAAGGGATCTAGAAACACCATTAAAGATCTAGATATAGTCCATAAATGTAAGCCAAGAACCATACCATTCTTAGAACCTAACACCCCCGTAGTGCTACTAAGACAAGTGGTGCTTAGACTTGGGAAATTGAGTACTTACACTACTTACTCCCCATCTACTTACAGATGGATCCAGTGAGTTGTGAGTCAATAGCTTGATCATAATACTTATTTTAAATCTCTCTAAAATAAAATATCTAGATCTATTTTTAGAGAGACAAGCCTAGTATCCATTGAAAAGCACAAAATGTATTTGCACCATCACTGTCTTATTTAACGCACGCCAGAGGTGATGAGGATATTGTTATTCCTAATTTTCATTATAGACCATAGGATATCAATTGATAAAATAGAAAAGAAGGTATTGAATTCTCTTTGCAGGCCCAAAATATTACCAAGCACAACTTTAGATATGGAGAAATTATTATGCACAACTAAGACGAAAATTCTCCATATCTCCTTAGCAACCAGACAATCAAACAAAAGATGCATGGAAATATCAAGAATTCTACAACTTGGACAAATATTGAGTTCAACATTAGGATTCTTAACATGGAGCCTGTGCAATAAACAAATTTTAAAAAAGAATTTATTTTTAGGAGCAATCGGGTTGCCCCACATCTTCTCCAAACATGTCTTCCATCGAGGGTAGGTAAGATCGAGGGACCAACATTTGTTAAGGTGCTCAAGGATGAAAAAGTTATCAACAAGGAGGGTGTATGGGTCCTTAGCCTGGATGGCAAAAAGAGGGGAATAATTGGCCCAGCAAAGAGAGAGGAGTCTCAAATAAATGGTATTGCAAGCCAAAGGGAGGGAAAGTGAAAGGCAAGTAGTCCTGAGGGTGGAATAGGTCCTAAAGTAATCACTAGGGAGATCAAATATGTGTTTGAGACTATCCCAATCCATAAGATGTCCATTTGAAATAATATTAGACATAATTCTTATACCTTTATTAGGCCATACTCTTGTCAAACATCCTTGTAACAAGGACACTAGTTTTCCCTTGTGAAAAAGGTTCCACCATATAGATTTTTTTTCCATATAAAGAGTTTCTATTTGTAATTTTATCACCCTCAATTATAAGATTCTTTATAGAATGTCAAGCCTTCCAAATTGCTTTAAAAAATTCTGATCTCGCCACTTTAACTCAGAAAGATCCAGTGACAAGGTCACTTAAAGGGATCCATTTCCAAGAGGGACTTTTAAGGGGAGTACCCCTACTAATATTGTTCCTGATTAAGATTTTCCAAGTCTTAGATCCTTACATTACTTTGCAGATCCATTTGGTAGGGAGGGTGAATCCCTGAATCCTAAGGTCTTTAAGGCCAAATCCCCCCACCTTCTTGCCGATAGTATAGCATTCCCACTTAACTAAATGTATTTTCCTTACTCCTTTTCCATCTTGTTAATGTTATAAGGCACTAAGAAAGGGGTGAATCAATTCAAACACATATCTAAAAAATCTTTTCATAAACTTGCATACTAAATAACATGAAAATGTAATTATAAGCATCTACACATAACCAACATAAAATAAACAATCTTTTTGCATGGAAACCCTTTGTCAGAGGGAAAAAACCATGGTGGGTATTATCACCCACTAATATCACTAGTGCACCAATAAGATAATTATAAAAAAATTTAAAAATAAAACAATTATTAACTCTAATCCAATTGCTACCTCGATTTCATCACCTTGATTGACCGACGAGCAGTTCTAGCCGATATTATTAATGTTTCCACCAAATCTGCATATGTACTTTAAATTTTATAATGCAATCATAGATGTAGGTTGACATGATTCTATAGATTCTTCCTTTCCAATCGCATAACCATAATTGTCCAAATCATCACTGCGTAACGCATTTTCCACGACTGACTGTGTAATCGCTAGTACACTGGATACTTAGAGAATTTTGTGTGCAATCAACTTTGTCACTGGTATAAATAATCCAATCTACCTATAAGACTTGATTCCAGCAATGACAACAATCCAACATTCACCACATCATCATTTGCATAAAAACTTCATCAAATGCCAACAATCTCCCCATTTGGCATTGATGGCAACACTTACAGAAAAATTGACTAAGTGTCCAACCATGTAAAAATATAATCAACAAGTCCATTCAGAGCATCAATATCAAATATTTAGATCTTACAAAAATAACTCCCAATAAGGTAATATATCTACTCACCATTTCTAATACCTTAGCAATTTTTCTCTACACTACTACTCCCCCTTTGACAACAATGAAAAAGGTATTACAATGATAGTCCAAAAGCAAAATTTTATTCATAAAGACTAGCAGAAATAAAATTTTAATCTACTGAATACATCTACAAAATTAGTCTTCAACATATGTAAATCATTAACCCAAGTGTTCATTAGGTTCTTGATGATGAGAATCTTCCCATACAACACATATGCAATTTCCTCCAATCCTTCTAATGTACATGAATTAGGTGAGACTACCACTAATTTAACCTCCTTAACACCTTTTTGCAAGTCTCCAACTTAGGAATCAGTAGACTTTGTAACTCTGACAAAGTAGATGTCATCTTTTCTTGCTCACTATTATAAGTCTTGAGATTATGATTAACAACACTAATTTGTGCTAAAAAACTTGTAGCTGAACCACTGATAAGATCACAATTTTCAATTAGTAGCCTTATCTCCTATTGAGCTTCACTCCTGTTATTGTCTAAGTCCTTCAAAAAATGTGAAAATTCAGAGATAGAGGTAAGTATCTTACCACCTTCCTTTAAATTATCTTTCATTTGGTTCACTGCAACTTGTAAAGTGTTTCTATGGAGACTAAGATGACCAAAGTGGAGGACAGTTTGAAAATGATAGGAGAGAAGAGCTATAAAATTCTAAAATCTTATACGGAGCATGTTATAATTTTGGTAGGTAAGATGGAGGACGAGAAGGGATCTCAAGTTATTGAGGTGGACAAGGATGTTGTGGATGACACTCCTAGGCCAAAAAAGAGGACTAGATCTAGCACCAATAAAAAATGAGTCAAGAACAACAAAGATCTTGAGGAGATGAAGTCGACTACTATAAATATGGACCTTATGGTGATTGAAGTGACTGAGCTTCTCAAAAAATTCTGGTGTTCTTTTGTTTTTGTCCAGCTTTGTTTGTTTGTTGTTAGGTTGTTGATGTTTGGTTAGCTGGATTTTTGTTTAGGCTTCTCGCTTGTCTATTTTAGCTCTTCTTCTTTATCTTTTCTATTGTTTATTTGGGAGATGTTTAGATGTTCTATTGTTATCTGATGTAAAGGTTTTGGGTCCTTTAAAACCTAATTTTCTCTTAATCAAAACTTGTAAAGTGTTTCTATCAAATACAATTGCTTGAGCCAACTTTTCTGATCTCTTCCTCTCATAGTCTCTCTTGGCTCTCATTATTGTAGCATCTTCTATACTTTTCAACTTCTCTCCGTTAACTATGACCAATTGACCTAGCTTCTCAATCGGTGTGGCCTTCTCATCATAGATCCCATCAGTCACTAGATTAGATAAAATATCTCTTGCATTCAGGATAACCTTTGCTTCCTATTTTATTTTCTCCTTCATGGATTTGGACTTGATTGTCATTGCAATATCCATCATTTCCTTAGGACTCATAGAACTCAAATCTATTTCCCCTTTAATGGAAGGTATATCTTCATCTTTAACTTCTTCATCTCCACCTCTTGCTTCCATTACTGGTACCTATTGTTGTTCA
The DNA here is from genome assembly GCA_027943335.1 of Chamaecyparis obtusa. Lineage (NCBI taxonomy): Eukaryota > Viridiplantae > Streptophyta > Pinopsida > Cupressales > Cupressaceae > Chamaecyparis > Chamaecyparis obtusa. Next base: position 483,330 of record BSBK01000279.1, on the reverse strand, counting down.
AATGATGCATCTTTGACCATATCCTGATCAGTTCCTCTTTTCTCTCTCTCATTTTCTTATTTTTCTTGTGTGGCCTTAGGTGCTTCAGGAATATCCATGACCAAAACATAACTTGTGGTGTCCATAATATCCTCAGGCTCATCCAGAATATTTTTAGCAAGTGTGACCTTCACACCATTTATGGTCCATCCTTCATTTGTAAGAGTGATTAAATCTTCTTTCCCATGCTCTTCTCCCTTCTCTTGATCCTTTTCCAATTCAATGTGTTCTTCATCCTCTACAAGATCTAATTTCTTCTTCAAGATATTATATGTTTCATCTTGCACTGATTCAGAATCACCAATCAGTAGTCTTGTAACTATTATTTTTGTCTTGAATTTTTGTCTAGCCTTATCCAATATTTTCTTTATCTCCTTTGTTGTTAGCTAAGGATTTAAATTCTTTAAGACATACTCAATTAATTCTTTGTCTTTCTTTAAAGCTCCCTTCCATCTAGCTTCAATTTTACCATATAATAAAGAAGGAGTCTATCCTTGTAATTGCATAAGGACTTGACTACACTTATTCATAGTTTCTACAACAACATCTTCAATCTTCCTTTGATCTTCTTCATTAAACTTATCATAATACTTGTTGACACCAACAAGTATACCCCACTTCTTAACTTCATCAATAATTTTATCAATGGATATAAACTTACTAAAGTCTTGCTTGACAGATTTAGTGGTAGGGGCACCAACCACTTTAGAATTCTTACCTTGAGCCTTCAGTTCTTTTTTCTCTTGTTTTGATTTTGTTCCTTTAGCTTCCTCTTTAACTTCTTTGTACCCTTTTTCCTTCTCTTTCTTCCTCTTTCCAACAAACTTTGTTGCAACAATCTCATTTTCCTTAGTGGGCTCAAATTTAGTTGATCTTATTATTCTTCTCAAAGGGATCTTGGATGGAGAAGGTTTCTCATTTTTAATTATTGTTGTACTCCTTGTTTGTCTATCGGTTGAAGATCTACCGATTGTATAAGAAACTACTTATACATATTCATCTGCAAAAGTTGTTGTTGAAGTACCATCTTTCTCACCTTCATGTCTAGCTTTTTCTTTATCAATAGCTTCCTGTGTGAAGCATTTCTGTATAAAGAACTGCTCAGCAACTTCAATATATTTCTCCCTATATATTCCAAACCTCTTTGCATTAGGATCAATGGGTTTCTTCAGTAGTTCATTCGCATAAGCACTAGCTATATCAGCTTCTAACTACTGCCTATATTTGACACGTATTAGTATCAACCATGAAACATATGTCATCTTTATACTTCTCAACAACATGAGCTAGAATTCTTACCTTTACATGCATTCTCTTTTGTAAATCCTTGAAATATCCCCATACCTTCTTAGAAAATTAATTACTGAGCATCTTAGCACAATTTTCTACTTGAATTACAACCAGAGTACCATCTACCCAATTAACCAATCCAATACTAGCAAATAAATTTTGAAAGTAGAAAAACAAACCTACAAGCATTTGACTATATTTGAACACTTTCCATTTGTCTTTCTTGATTTTCTCCATGTTTAGAAAGAACTGATCTCTCATCAAAACACACAAATCATACTCTATATTTTCCTTCACCATTTTATAAGCATTGTGAATTGTAGCAATATGCACACTATTGATTCTTCTTGAGTAAAATACTTTGTATCCAATAACCATGGATGCAAACCTAATTGTCTCATTTGGAGATCATTGATTTTCATCCCATGCTTATCCCATTTTGATTTGGTTAGTTATGTGACTACGTCTTATGGGATAGATCTTAGTTGTAGTACCTCTCAAGTAGCATAGAAACATTTTACTATGTGAATGGCCTCTATAGTAATCTTGTAAGGTCAATCAAGCCATATAAATTTTTCATGTACCCTGTTCAACACATATCTAATATGTTCCTCCTTAAAGTCAAAGGGAAAGTGAACTGTGTTCACAAAACCCTTATCTTCTATCACTTTGTACTCATCTTTCAACACCCAATCTTTGCACAAACCTTTTTATAGTGATCATATATGTGTTTCACCTAAGTATTTGATCTTACAATAAATGTATGATCTAACATCCTCCATATGCAATACACTCTAGGACACATTGGTTAGGGCACCCTTTGGATCATTCTCCATCAATTTATATGGATGTCTCTTAAACAATGGCCTAGGTTTCTCTATGATCTCAAAAATAAAAGGAGTGTCCATCCTTAAAAACAAAAAATTCAAGTTCAGAGATCTCCAATAAATACCTTTTGAGTCAATGCACGGTGACCTATGCAAACCTTCATAATTTTCTTCACCAAAATCAATTCAAATCCTTCTGTAGTCACTTCAATCATTGTCAATCTGCTCGAACTTCACCTCTGTCGCTTCTGGCTATAACACTTGAATGTGTAGGTACAAAATAATATCTAAAAATCACCTTTTTTCTTCCACCACTCTTAAGCATTAAATACATCATTGGTTGGAAACAAATAACATATACCTTCACAAATCTTATTAACGGTCCTCCAAATCTTCATGTAGTTCATCAGAACTTTATACCAAACTACAAAACAACCATATGCATCTAAATATGCAAATAGAACTTACAACACATGCATTTAGGGGGTCTTCAATGGATTCAACAATACTTGATCCCCCTAAGTCAAAGATGACTTAGTTTAATGATGAATTATCTACACCTCATGAAGATGCAGATCCTTCAGAAGATTTTATTTCATTCTTCTTTGCCCAAATCTGATTCATCTGCATTCTAGTCTCTTCAACATTCAGACTTTGCTTTCCTTTATGCTTGTTGTACTGATTAACCAATTGATTCACCTTATTATTCCTTTCTCTATAAAACCTTGCAATGTGTCCTATCTTATGACATGGAAAACATGTCATTCTAGTTGATCTCCAAGGTCCTGTATTGCCTCTATTTGTCCTTAATCTGTAGTTGATTTCCATGTGACCATAATTGTGACAATGTGAGCATGTAACATCCCATTGGCTCTCATGTTTTTGGTTGACATATGGCCTCTAATTATTCACTCTCATCCTACACTCATTAGCTCTATGACCATATTTGTTGCAATTATAACACTAGCGATAAAAAATACTTGGTCTAGCATTAGGTCTTATGCTTGGAACACTAGATCTGATATTTTTCCTACATACATTAGTTGTATGTCAAACCTTATGAAAATTGAAACAAACTAGTTTATAAGATCTCTTACCAGATTTCCTTTGATTCTTCTTTGTTGCAGATTTGTCATCTTGTATGGCCTTATTGGTACCTGAAGATTCACCAAGCTCATAATTGGTGTAGCCTAATCCATATCTCTCTTCATGTATTCTCTGATTCTTAAGTTGTTCATCTAGCTTTGCAGTATTTCTATTGAATTTTTTGAGTAAATAATTTGCAACCTTTTACTCACCTTTTAGTTTCTCATTTTCTTTCCTTAGATTTTCATTCATCCTTAGGGCATCTAGATTCTCTTCATTTGTATCATGTAGTTGTGTATGCAATGTACCAACTTCTTGTTCATATTTGAAAAGGTCACCCACCTTGTCTTTTAGGGATTCATCTTTGGCTTTTAGGGCTTCCTCTGCAAATTTCCTTGCTTCTTATGGTTTCTTCCTTGCTTCTATTTCTTTACCCATTCTAATTGACAAAGCTTCCAACTATCTTTTGATTCTCCTTTTATCTTTATGTAGCTACACATTCTCTTGAGACAATTCTTCCAAAGCTACTTGAGATTCCTCAGATCCACTGCCTTCATATAGTTGTTCAATGAAATCTTGTCTTTCATTTAGTTGTTCAAAAAGTTCTTTTCTATTGGCTCTTGATTGTTTGAGTTGATCTTTCAACTAGTCAATGAACTACTCAACACCTACAAGTTTCTTTTCAAGTTGTCTTTGATATCTCAAAGTCTCCATGTCCACCTTAAGGATCTTCCCCAAGTTGTTAGGCTTCTTCAAGGGCACTTTGATCTGATACTAATTGTCAATGTTATAAGACATTGAGAGGGGGGGTGAATCAGTGCAACCACAGATCTACAAAATATTTTCATAAACTTGCAGATTAAATAACATGCAAATGTAATTATAACATAGAAGCATAATACATAAAGCATCCATACATAACCAACAAAAAAATACCAATTTTTTTGGTGTGGAAACCTTTGTTAGAGGGAAAAACCACGGTGGGAATTATCACCCACTAATCTCACTAGTGCACTAATAAGATCTACCACGTTGAGAGCATTACAACACCCTGCTAAGGGTATACCTAGTTAAGAGTATCTATAGACTGGTTAGAAGCTATTACAAACTCCCATTAGGAACTACCTTATTAAGGGATTTTATAACGCTTTTGAGAGTCACCTGGTTAAAGGAATTAAACTTCAGACCTTTTAGGACCTTGCATACCCTGTTAAGAGTAACCTGGTTAGAGTATTTTGACTGCAAGCCTGTTAGAACTTGCCTTGAGAATGAACTCAATAGAAATGATTTGAATGCAACACACTCTGCCAGATGGATCCACTTCAACACTGCTCAAATTATTGTTATGATCATACACACTTCACCTTCAATGATCACAATCATCGCAACATCTCACTTTATAATTTCTCTTTGATTTCATCTCTTATACACACATTTAGGTCGGTGGAACAAACCTAAAATATGTTACTAATGTCAGCCTTCAAAATCCATCCAAATTTCATAAGCGATGCTTCCAACATACTAAATTAAAATTATCAAGGTTGTCTCTCAATAATATAATTTAAAAAAAAATTTATTAAAACTTATCCAACCTCTACCTCGATTTCATCACCTTGACTGGCCGGGTGGCTATTCTAGCCAATAACACTAATTTTTCCACCAAATCTTCATATGTACTTCAAATTTTCTTATGCAATCATAGATGTAGGTTGACATGACTCTATAGATTCTTCCTTTCCAATCACATAACCATAAATTTCCATATCATCACCACGCAACACATTTACCATGAATAACTTTGTAATCACTAGTATACTAGATACATAGAGAATTACTTGTGCAATCAACTTTGTCACTAGTATAAACAATCCAATCTTCCCAAAAGACTTGTTGCCAGCAATGACAACACTCCAACATTCACCACATCATCATCTACATAAAAACTTCATCAAATTCCAACAATCTACCCCTTTGACATTGATGGCAACAGTTAGAGAAAAATTGACTAAGTGTCCAACCATGCAAAAGTATAATCAACAAGTTCATTACTATAAGTCTTGAGCTTATGATTAACAACACTAATTTATGCTCCAGAACTTATAGTTGAACCATTGATAGGATCAAAATTTGTAATTAGTAGCCTTAGCTCTTGTTGAGATTCACTCTTGTTCCTATCTAAGTCCTTCAAAAATTGTGAAAAGTCAGAGATAGAGGTAAGTATCTTACCACCTTCCTTTAAATTATCTTTCATTCAGTTCACTACAACTTGTAAAGTGTTTATATCAAATGCAATTGCTTGAGCCAACTTTTTTGATCTCTTCCTCTCATACTCTCTCTCGACTCTCATTGTTGCAACATCTAGACTTTTCAAATCCTCCCCAATAACTATGACCATTTGGCTTAGTTTCTCAATCAGTGTGGCCTTCTCATCATAGTTCCCATCAGTCACTATATCAAATAAAAAATCTCTTGCATTCAGGATAACATGTGCCTCCTATTTTATTTTCTCCTTGGATTTGGACTTGATTTCCATTTTAAAATCCATCATTTCCTTAGGACTCATAGAACTCAAATCTATTTTCCCTTTCATGGTAGGTATATCTTCATCTTTAGCTTCTTCATCTCTACCTATTACTTCCATTACTGGTACTTTTTGCTATTCAACTATTGCATATTTGATCATATCTTGATTGGTTCCTCTATTCTCTATCTCCTTTTATTGTTGTTCTTGTGTGTCTTTGGGTGCTTCATAAATATCCATGACTAGAACATCACCTGTGGTGTACATAATATCCTCGGGCTCATCTAGAATATTATTATCAAGTGTGACCTTCACACCATTTATGTTCTATCCTTCTTTTGTAAGAGCAATTACATCTTTCTCATGCTCTTTTCCTTTCTTCTAATCCTCTTCCACTTCAATGTGTTCTTCATCCTCTACAAGACCTGATTTCTTCTTTAAGATATTCTCTTTTTCATCTTGCACTGATTGAGAATCACCCATCAGTAGTCTTGTAACTCTTGTTTTTGTCTTAAATTTCAATCTAGCATTATCCAAGATGTCCTTTATCTCATTTTATATTAGCTTAGGCTTTAAATGCATTAACACATACTCAATTAATTCCTCATCTTTCTTTAAAGCTCCATTCCATATAGATTCAAGTTTACCATAAAATGAATAAGGAATCTATCCTTGCAATTTCATAAGGACTTGACTAAACTTATTCATACTTTCTACAAAAACATATTCAATCTTCCTTTGATCTTAGTCATTAAACTTATCATAATATTTTTTGACACCAACAAGTATACCCCACTTCTTAACTTCATCAATAATTTTATCAATGGAGATAAAATTACTAATGTCTTTTTTGATATATTTAATGGTAGGGGCACCAACCACTTTAGAATTTTTACCTTGAGCCTTGAGTTTTGTTTGCTCTTGTTCTAATTATGTTCCTTCAGCTTCCTCTTGCACCTATTTATACCCTTTTGACTTCTCTTTCTTCCTCTTGCCAGAATCCTTTCTTGCAACAGTCTCCTTTGGCTTAGTGGGCTCAGAATTAGTTGATCTTACTATTCTTCTCATAGGTATATTGGATGGAGGAGAAGGTTTCTCCTTTTTAATTTCTATTGCACTCCTTGTTTGTCTATAGGTTGAAGCTATACCGGTTGTAGAAGAAACTACTTCTACATCTTCATCTACAAAAGTTGTTGTTGTTCAGTACTAGCTTTCTCACCTTAATGTATGGCTCTTTCTTTATCAATAGCTTCCTATGTGAAGCCTTTGTATCTAAAGAACTTCTCAACCTCCTTTATAACTTTCTTTTAAATCACTCATGCATTAAATGTATCAAAAACTTCAAGATATTTCTCCCTATATGTTCCAAACCTCTTTGCATTAGGATTAATGGGGTTCTTCAGTATTTCATCATCATAAGAACTATCTATATCAACTTCTAGCTCGTAACCCATTGGCATAACCCAAAATGTTCTAGGTAGTACTGCCTCCATTTGACATGTATTAGTATCAATAATGAAACATATGTCATCCTTATACTTCTCACCAACACGAGTTGTAATTCTTTCCCTTTCATGTATTATCTTCTGAAAATCATCGAAATATCCCCATACCTTCTCAAAAAATTAATTACCGAGCATCTTAGCACAATTTTCCATTTGAATTACAATACCAAGAAATAAATTTTGAAATTAGAAAAATAAACCTACAAGCAATTGATTGTACTTGAACACTTGCCCATTATACCTAGACTTCAAAGAATGTTTCATTGAAAGTCACTTGCACAATTGATGGACTGTCATGCAAAGAACATGAGTTAAGAAGGATTCATGCGAAATCTAGTTGACTCAAAAGCAATGAAACACAAAGGAAAAATGGCCAAGAAAATTCAAAGATAAACCCTGTAGTATCATATTTGGTCATTTAATTGATGGAGTGTGCCCATTATCTTTGCTAAGCTCAGATTATAGTGTTTGGACAATCAAGTTGATAGTATACAATATTCCCCCATGGATGAGTATTAGAAAAGAGTACCTTATGCTGATCACTCTCATGATTCCAGGAAAACATCAAGTTAAAAACATGGATGTTTGTTCTACCCAAATTTCCCATCCTATGCAATTTGGCCTGGTCTGCTCTGTCTCGCATTTTTAATCCTGTGTTAGCCCCCTAAAAAATTCCCATGATTATATGCATGTTCAATTGTTTAGTTCTCTAGTTTGAAGGCCATTAAAATTCATGTGTGACTGTTTGAACCCCATGATCCCCTAAAATACCTGTGGCCCATTCTTATTTAATATTTACCCTTTCGGGCCGCTTAGCCACAAAACCCATGTGCTCGAAGGTTGTGACCCCTTGTTCTCTTTAAGTGGTTTGTCGCATGATCGCATAGGTCATTTTCATGCTATGCGATCATGCGACTAAGGTTTGTCGCTGGGGTCCCCCTTTATTTTCCTAAGCTTCCTACGTCCCGACCTTTTAATATTTCCCTGGGCCCAATTCTCAGTCGCAAGAAGATCCAATGGTGGTCGCATAACCGCATGGGATCTTCCGATCCCATGCGATCATGTGACCGTCGTCCGATCTTCCAGTGTTTAAGCCGTTGTCGTGGGTCCGGCTGATGTGCGGGTTTCTTATTGGTCCATGCTGGGACACTTGGCATTTATTATGGGCCTGAGTATCTTGAGTGGTAACAGAAGAAGATCCAACTGTGGTCGCATAACCACATGGGATCTTCCGATCCCATGCGATCATGCGACCACCGTCCAATGCAAGGGACCAGATTTCTTTTGACTTTTGCGGGTCCGTTTGCTGAGGTGGCTATTTTTTATTGGTTTGGGTTGCTATGATGTGGCCTTTGACTTTTTCAAAAGGGGATTGTAGTATCTTTCACGGGTTTTCTTCTATTTGTTCCTGTTGATCGTTTGCAAGCACGGGTAGCTTAGAATTCATGTTTTCAGGGGCTGTTGCAGTTGGAATAGATGAGGAAAAGATCTGGGCAGCCATTCTCGATGGATTATTACTTTCTAAGAGCATCAAATTTGAGCATTCATGATGGCCTGACTTGCAGAGGGGTAGTTGGATCAAGGCTCTTTGTCTGCAGGTAGATTTAGTACAGGGATGGGCACTCAAGACATATCTGATCGGTTGAGATACTTTCATGAACATTTATGATTAGAAATGACAGGTTTAGGGTTGGATTATTTTATGCAGATTTATGTAACCCTAATGAGAATTTTTCTCTTGCCTGCGTGCAAGAGGAGATGTATATATTGTTTTTTGAGAGCTTTTAGAGCTTAGAGTTCACATTTTGTAAAGAGAAAAGATATCTTTTCTTAGAAGGCTATCTATGACATCTTTCTGTCCTCTGGTTTTCTACATTCTGTAACTTCCCATTGATAATTCAGATATCAAAGATATTTTGTGACATTTCTCATGTCCCCGTGCCTTCTTGCGTGAGTTATCTCTTAATGAATTCAATATTTATATGTTTCTCAGTGATACCTTAGGGTTCTTGGTCCCTCTTTCTTTCTGCAATTTTGTGTATTCTTGTGGATGATTTGATGTGAATGCTTTTGTGGGTATACTACAACCCCTTAACAGTCTTGTCTCATTCCTATACCTAGTTGCAGAGGTGAATGTTTGTTTGCAGGTCATAGATTGTTGCCTAATCCAGAGAGTGTTATTGTTTGTGAAAGAATCTCTCTTTCCCTGAATACCCTCTTTTATTTGCAGACCCCTTCTATGAAACACTTATGCAAGCCTATTCAGTAAGTTGTGATCTCCTAGACCTAAGTTTGTTCATTGAATCCATCTTTTATGTTGCAATTCATAACATCATTTCGGTGCATCACCTAGTAGGTAGTTTGCTTTCAGTCATTTCCCTTACAAGCATTCCTTCTATCCCTTTCCCTCAAAAGATTTACTTTTCATGTCTAAAAGAAAATTAGGGTGATTATCCAAGAGGAACCAGCCTAGAACTTGGAGGTCTCATCTCAGTTAGCATAGGTCCCACAACCTAGAGATGATTCCCATGTTATACTAGGTTATCAAGACTACGAGAGCTTGAGATAAGGGTGCAAACTTAGTGTATAACAATTATGGCACGCCCGGTGGGATAGTAAAAGAATTAGAAATTCATGTTTTGTTATGCTATCTCTGATATACAGATTGCATACTATAGACTTTTAGAAGTTGTTCTATCAAGTATATTTGGTGGCTCCATTGGTGGAAGGATTCAAGACAACCTTGTTCAAGGTTTATGAGAAAGATTGAGACTAGGAGCTCAAAGCCCACTAAATTTTTAGAGTTGCCCTTAAGGAGAAGTCATAAAGGCAGGTCAACTCAAAGAACATACCCTGCAAGGAGAGTTCAATCAACACCACCGGATACCTCAGAAAGGAGACCTTTTCCCTTCCATTTCAGAAGAAGAGGCAGATCTCTAACCAGAGATCTAGAAGAGGATTCAAATCCAACAGCAAATACAACTCATATAGTTGTTAATCTTCAGATTCCAACTCCTACAATGGCTAGACAGTTTGCCTTTGCACCATTCAACCAAGGGAGTCCATTAGCCTTTGCTGTACATCATGATGTGCCTTTGGTGGCACTAAAGAGTATACATGATTTCATGGGTGAAGGGTAGACAATTGCTTTTGAGCACATAAGAGATGTGAACACCATCTGCAGCATACACAACCCAACCCAAGAAGATGTGGCCACAAAATTATTAGCAACCTCTTTAAAAGGTAAGGCTCTTGAATGGTTTAGAACTCTAACTGGTTGTTCTATTACTTCATGGGATGAGTTAGGGGATGCATTAAGTAAGAATTTTGAGGAGAAATCAGATAACTTGTCCCTAGTTGAGCAGTTAACAACTATTAAAAGAGACCCTCAAGAGCAGATGACAGATTACAATAGTAGATTCCTTAAAACATGGAATAGAATTCTAGTTTCTGTGAGACCATCAGCTGACCATGCTTTCCTATACTACTTGCAAAGTCTAAATGGTCAAATTTCTGTCATGATCCAGTCTATGGGTGGTACTTCTTTACCCCATGCCTTTGACATAGCTATCAGGGCCGAAAATTATTTGATTCAAGCAGGCATGATACAAAGAAGGCCTCCAATGCCCATTTTCCCTAGCCTTCAACCCATTGCACCTGCACAAGTACCCCCATTTACCCCTATTCCCACCATATTGGCACCTCAGGCCAGTACCAATGGTCAAGAGCTAACAGCTAGTTTCTCTCAAGAGCTACAAGAGATAAAGAACAGTCAAGAAAGCAGTAAGAAAGAAATGACAAACTTGTTGCAGACCTTGACTAAAGAGGTTACGAATTTGAAGAAACAAGGTCAAGGAATCAGACCACCCTTCCAGCCACAAGGCCAAGGTCCTAATCAGCAATATCAAAATCAAGGACAACCTTATCAACAAAATAGGCCACCATACCAAGGAGGCTATCAAGGACAAAGGCAAAGTTTTAATCAAAGACCATTCCAACCATATAACCCTGCACCTCTCAATTCTGCAAATCCAGTGAGGGATATGGTTCCTAGTCAAAACAATATGGCTATGGATAATGAATGGTGTTTTCCTTGTAATCAGCCTCATAATCAAGCTACATGTTCAAATGGATGGATGAACCAAGCCCTAATGGTTCAAAATGCCTCAGAAGCCCAATCAGAGGCTTCATCCAGTGGGTCAATTCCTCAACAAGAATCACAAGAGAAAGAGACTACTCTTTTCAATTGGGAGCAACCTGACTTCAATGGAGTCAATGATGAAGCTACTTTTGTTGCCTATACAAGAGCAAAAAGGAGAGCTCAAGACATGGAGAGAGCAAATTCCAATGCCAAAGCCACTACATCTGCAGAGCCACTGCATCAAGCTAATCCCATCACACCTAAGGAGGTCCCTGTCATCACAAGCAAAGAGAGCCAGATTTTCAAAGAGGTGGAGCCCATCATAGTGAAAGCACAATAGAGAGTACACACTATGAAACCTTATAATATCATAGACAACATGAAGAAGGTGAATGTCACCATGTCCATGTGGGACTCTCTGGCTCTTCCAAGACAGCCTAAAATTTTGAAGAAGGCCATGACAGAGGTAGCAACTCCTCAACCTGCAAAAGAAGTTGCAAAGCCAGTGTTGGTTAACACTGATCAAGAAAAGGAGGCTCCAAGTAGCAACTCCAAGGCCAATATCACACAAGGTAGGAACTCAAAGCCACCTCCCTTTTATGTATCTCTAATTATTGGAAAATCTTTAGTGCATAATTGTATGGTAGATAGTGGAGCTACTAGCACTGTAATGCCTAAGAAAGTAGCTGACCAATTAGGACTAAAATATGAGCCCTTCCAAAAGAAGGTTACACAGCTTGATGGATCCTCAGTCAATACTATAGGTGTGGCTAAAGATACCAGTTTAATCCTGCACACTAGTCCTAATTTTTCAATCCTCCTTGATATATATATATCATAGACCTCCCTGCATTATTTGCTATATGTCTTTCAAGGGAGTTTACAGCCAAGATAGGAGGCTACCTATCTTCTGACTAGTCTCACATACTTTTTTCATACAAGATATGGGACCAAGGTCACCATTAAACCAGAACCATTGGCAGCACACCATATAGAGCCATATGTATCCAATGCCATCAATGTAAATTGCCCCATATTTGAGGACAATGACTTCCAAACCATTAGTGAAGCAAGCACAAAGATAGAAAGTATCCCTGATATTCTACTAGATGAAAGAGCTTCAGAAGCCCAAGAACATCTTATTTGGGATTTTGGTTTGGGAAGTTATTTAATACAAGAGAGTGGAGCCATAGAGCCAAGCCTTCTCAAAGAGGACACTGATTCAGAGGATCAGAATAATCAGGTTTGGGAACTATTTTTTGATGGAGCTAGAAGTAGACATGGTTCTAGTGGTGGTGCTATGCTAGTATCCCCAAAAGGAGAAAGATATTATACTACCTTTAGATTCAGTTTCTCCTGCACTAGCAATACTGCAGAGCATGAAAGTCTAGTCAATGGACTAGAATGGGCTAGAAAAAGAGGGCTTAAGGCCTTAAAATTTTATGGTGACAGTGAGTTAGTTGTCAGCCAAGTAAGAGGGATAAGTGCAACCAAAAATGACACTTTGAAAGCATACAAACATAGAGTTTGGGATGCAATTGAAGATTTTTGTGCTTTTAATATCGTTGTTATCCCTAGGAAGCTAAATCAAAATGCAGATAGATTAGCTGTTGTTGGATCTCAGTATGACATTCCAAATAGTGTTTCAAAAGAGGTAGATCAACAACATATCAAAGTCATTGTTAGACCATCTATTCCTGATAATGATGTCAATTCGCAGGTGTTTGACAACGATGAACAAATTTTGCAGTTCTTGTTTGAAGAAGATGTTTTTTCAAGGCATAATCAAGAGAGGTTATCACAAAATTATGGTGATCAAGTGATACAACTTAAGTCTAATAAGATGCCTAGAGATCTTGTTACATTAGAGATTGTCTTCAACAAGGATGATGAAGTTAAGAAAAACAAAGTTGGCCTGGTAGTCCAACAAGAACATTGTGTTGAATTAGAGTTGGAACCAGGTAAGAGCTTACAATTTGGAAAGGTAAACATTGAATTGGAGAAGCAAGCTTACACTCAGTTATTCAAAGAATTCGGTGATATATTTGCATGGCAATATGAAGACCTCAAAGGTTTTGACCCATCCCTTGCTCAACACACTATTGAATTGGAACCAAATGCCAAACCAATGAGGCAAAAGCAAAGGCTTGTTAATCCCAAGCTTGAGCCACTTATGCATAAAGAAGTACTCAAACTAATAGAAAGTGGTATCATCTACCCCATTAAGCATACTAGTTGGGTTTCCAACCTTGTTCCTATTAGGAAGAAGGATGGGGAGCTGAGGTTATGTGTTGACTTCAGGGATCTTAACAAGGCCTCTCTAAAAGACCGCCATCCATTACCCTCTATGGAACAAATCTTACAATGTGTCTCTGGATCTGAGAGATTTTCATTATTGGATGGCTATTCAGGATACAATCAGATCTTAGCGAATGAAGAAGATCAATATAAGACTGCATTTACAACCAAGTGGGGAACCATGGCTTATCAAAAGATGCCCTTTGGTTTGTCAAATGCAGGTGCTACATTTCAAAAGGCAATGGATATGGCCTTTAAAAGCCTTATGTACAAGTTTGTATCGGTCTACTTGGATGACATAACTGTTTATTCCAAGCATGCAATAGATCACCTCAAACACTTGAGGAATATTTTTGAAAGGTGTAGAGAGTTTGGGATATCCCTTAATCCCAAGAAATGTGTGTTTGCAGTTCATGAAGGAAAATTTTTGGGATATGTAGTATCCAAAGAAGGAATTACAGTGGATCCCAAGAGAATTGCAGCTATCCTAGAGCTACCCATACCACATCAAAAGAAAGGTCTCCAATCTTTCATAGGAAAGATTAATTTTGTTAGGAGGTTCTTGCCTAACATTGTAGATTTACTCAAGCCTTTGACAGCCATGTTAAAGAAGAGTTCAACTTTTAGCTGGACTAAAGAAGGAAAGACCAATTTCCAGGCTATCAAAGAGGCCTTAACAGAAGCCCCTACTCTCCTAAACCCAAATTTTAGTAAGGATTTTATCCTTTATGCTTATGGAGGTCATGATGCTATATCTGCAATGTTGACCCAAGAAAATTCAGAAGGATTGGAGCAGCCTATTGCTTTCTTTAGCAAAGGTTTGGAAGAGTATGAACAAAGATACTCTTTTGTAGAGAAACATGTAGTTGTTGTGGTAAAGAGCCTTAAAAAATTCAAATATCTATTGATTCATAGAAAGGTACATTTAAAAGTTACTCATCCAAGTGTCAAAGAGTTTTTGCTTTCCAAAGACCTAAATGAGAAAAGAGCTGGTTGGATCACCAAGGTGATGGAATATGACATTGATATTCAGACCACCAAGCTAGTTAGAGGAAGAGGTCTTTGTGAGCATTTGGTAGAGGATGAAGGTTCAAAGAAATCAGAAACAATAGATGCATCTCTGGTGGTGCATTCTATAGAAGAACAAGCCAAGGCAACAAACTGGTTGCCTAACATGATCAATTACTTGAAGATAGGACAATGCCCTGCAGGCCTAGATTCAGCAAAAAGAAGGTATTATAGATTGCAATCTGTTCCTTTTGTGCTGATTGATGAAGTTCTTTTCAGAAAGGATCACAATGGTGTCCTTTTAAGATGCATAGATTCAAAAAAGATAGCTGATGTCCTATTTGAGTTTCATGATGGACCTTCTGGAGGTCATTTCTCTCTTAGGACTACTACTTTTAAAATCATGAGGGTTGGATACTATTGGCCATCTATCTTTAGGGATAGCCATGAGTATGTGAGAAAATGCATCAAGTGTGCCATGTTTGCAAGAAAAGAAAGGCTTGCAGCCTTGCCCTTACAGCCAGTTAGAACAGAGCAACCCTTCATGAAGTGGGGTATAGATTTCATTGGAATGATCAATCCTCCATCTAGTGCAAGACACAAGTGGATAATCACTGCAATAGATTATTTCACTAGATGGACAAAAGTAGTTTCTTTGAAAGAATCAACTGAGAGTGTTGTCTTAAGCCTTTATGATGATATAATTCACAGATTTGGCACTCCAGATTCCATAATATTAGATAATGCATTAGCATTCACAGGCCTCGAAGTCTCAGAGTGGGCAGTCAAGAATGGCATTTACCTCAATACCAGTTCCAATTACTACCCCCAAGGCAATGGCTTGGCAGAATCCACCAATAAGAACTTGATTAGGATAATCAAGAAGACTCTTCAAGAAAATTGGAGAGATTGGCATACTAAGCTCAGGTCTGCAGTATGGCTAGATAGAATTACCCCAAAGAAAATCATTGGTAATTCTCCTTATATGCTAGTATATGGCAAAGAGGCCAAGTTGTCCATTTCAACTGAATTGCCAGCTCTGGACTTGGCTACTCAATATGTCTTGTTTGAAGAAGGAGATCCTTTACAGATCAGATATGCTAAGCTGATGGAACTAGAAGAGATCATAGACAAATCCATGAAGGATATGGAATCCCATCAGATTCAGAAAAAGAATGGTTTTGATAAAAGAGCTAGGATAAAAAATTTCAAGGTTGGAGATGCAGTCCTCAAGTGGGATGAGTTCAAGTCCAGACCTGGCAGGCATACAAAATTTGATTCATTCTGGGGTGGACCATTTGTTATAACAGAGTGCAAGGGGTCTAATGCTTTTCAACTATCAACCCTTGAAGGAGTTCCCTTGCCAATATCAGTGAATGGTTTCCACTTGAAGCCCTGCTTTGAGGTTAACCCCTCTCTGTAAATTCTTGCAAATATGTTTCTTGTTTTTCTTTCCCTATTTTCCTAGGTTAGCTTCCTACTTTTCAAGAAGTGCCCATGCACAGGCTTGTCTTTTTGGTTCAAGTTTTGCCCCTCTGTCAAAATTTTGCTTTCCTAAAATGCTCCAATGCCCAATGGATTGTCAAGGCCACTGGTTTTCCATGTCTAGCAGGCTGACATCCAGCAGAAATCACCAAAATGTTACCCAAATTTCCCATCCTATGCAATTTGGCTTGGTCTGCTCTATCTGGCATTTTTAATCCTTTATTAGCCCCCTCAAAAATTCCCATGATTATATGCGTGTTCAATTTTTTAGTTCTCTGGTTTGAAGGCCATTAAAATTCATGTGTGACCATTTGAACCCCATGATCCCCTAAAATACCTATGGCCCATCCTAATTTAATATTTACCCTTTTGGGCCGCTTAGCCACAAAACCCATGTGCTCGAAGGTTGTGACCCCTTGTTCTCTTTAAGTGGTTTGTCGCATGATCGCATAGGTCATTTTCATGCTATGCGATCATGCGACTAAGGTTTGTCGCTGGGGTCCCCCTTTATTTTCCTAAGCTTCCTATGTCCTGACCTTTTAATATTTTCCTAGGCTTAGTTCTCGGTTGCAAGAAGATCCAACGATGGTCGCATAACCACATGGGATCTTCCGATCCCATGCGATCATGCGATCGTCGTCTGATCTTCCAGTGTTTAAGCCGTTGTCGTGGATTCGACCGACGTGTGAGTTTCTTATTGGTCCATGCTGGGATAGTTGGCATTTATTATGGGCCTGAGTATCTTGAGTGGTAACAGAAGAAGATCCAATGGCGGTCGCATAACCGCATGCGATCTTCCGATCCCATGCGATCATGTGACCACCGTCCGATGCAAGGGACCAGATTTCTTTTGACTTCTGTGGGTCTGTTTGCTGAGGTGGATAATTTTTATTGGTCTGGGTTGCTATGATGTGGCCTTTGACTTTTTCAAAAGGGGATTGCAGTATCTTTTGCAAGTTTTCTTCTATTTGTTCCTGTTGATCGTTTGCAAGCGCGGGTAGCTCAGAATTCATGTTTTCAGGGGCTGTTGCAGTTGGAATAGATGAGGAAAAGATCTGGGCAGTCGTTCTCAATGGATTCTTACTTTCTAAGAGTATCAGATTTGAGCATTCATGATGGCCTGACTTGCAGAGGGGTAGTTGGATCGAGGCTCTTTGTCTGCAGGTAGATTTAGTACAGGGATGGGCACTCAAGACATATCTGATCGGTTGAGATACTTTCATGAACATTTATGATTAGAAATGACAAGTTTAGGGTTGGATTATTTTATGCAAATTTATGTAACCCTAATGAGATTTTTTCTCTTGCCTGCGTGCAAGAGGAGATGTATATATTGTTTTTTGAGAGCTTTTAGAGCTCAGAGTTCACATTTTGTAAAGAGAAAAGATATCTTTTCTTAGAAGGCTATCTGTGACATCTTTCTGTCCTCTGGTTTTCTACATTCTGTAACTTCCCATTGATAATTCAGATATCAAAGATATTTTGTGACATTTCTCATGTCCCCATGCCTTCTTGTGTGAGTTATCTCTTAATGAATTTAGTATTTATATGTTTCTCAGTGATACCTTAGGGTTCTTGGTCTCTCTTTCTTTCTACAATTTTGTGTATTCTTGTGGATGATTTGATGTGAATGCTTTTGTGGGTATACTACAACCCCTTAACAGTCTTGTCTCATTCCTATACCTAGTTGCAGAGGTGAATGTGTGTTTGCAGGTCATAGATTGTTGCCTAATCCAGAGAGTGTTATTGTTTGTGAAAGAATCTCTCTTTCCCTGAATACCCTCTTTTATTTGCAGACCCCTTCTATGAAACACTTATGCAAGCCTATTCAATAAGTTGTGATCTCCTAGACCTAAGTTTGTTCATTGAATCCATCTTTTATGCTGCAATTCATACCATCATTTCGGTGCATCACCTAGTAGGTAGTTTGCTTTCAGTCATTTCCCTTACAAGCATTCCTTCTATCCCTTTCCTTCAAAAGATTTACTTTTCATGTCTAAAAGAAAATTAGGGTGATTATCCAAGAGGAACCAGCCTAGAACTTGGAGGTCTCATCTCAATTAGCATAGGTCCCACAACCTGGAGATGATTCCCATGTTATACTAGGTTATCAAGACTACGAGAGCTTGAGATAAGGGTGCAAACTTAGTGTATAACAGTTTGTCTTGCACCTTTTTTTGATGAAATGAAACTATTCTGGGAAGGAATAAGGATGTATGACATATCACAGCCTCCATCAAATAGGTCCTTCATGTTGTATGTCGTGCTATTTTAGACTATACATGATTTCTGAGGACTTGGTGTTTGTTCTAGTGAGAAAATATTCATGTATTTACATGCGCATAATTTATTTTCATGCCAACTTTCATACTTAGTTTTATACTATTTTTTTGGTGTTATTAACATTGATTATTGAATTGTAGGGCTTTAAAAAAAGGGTATATTTGCATGTCCAAGATGTGTTGAACAATATGAAGGGTGGTATTTTAAAGATCTACATAAATTTATTTACGCAAATAACATGATTTTTCTACCACTAGATCATAGGTTTAGAAATTACCCGAAGAATCAATTTGATGGAAAATTTGAAAATAGAGGCCCTCCCATGATTATGGGTCCAAGTGATTAGCTTCATAAGTATGAAGATGCTGAATTTAAAGCTTGGGAGGAATTTTTTGATCTGCGTGATTTAATTGAACAACCAGAACAAGTTGTAGTTAGTATGCTAGTTTGATTGAAAAGGAAATCCATATTTTATGAGCTTTCTTACTGGATGGATCTATTAATATCTCACCTATTAGACCCTATGAACATCTTAAAAAATGTCCCAGATTCTATATTTTGACATATATAAGGAAAAGAGGACACCTTGTCTTCAAGGAAAGATATTGCTCTTTCGCATGCCAAAATTGATAGAAAACATTTATGGCCAAAGAAGGAAAAAGAAACATATGTAGAAGCTCCATGGATTTTGAAAAAAAAAGAGCTAGACCAACTAAAAGATGTCATCCATTCAATAAGGAAACCTACTGGATATGAGTGATGATTGGCTAAAGCTTTTACACTTGATGGACATATCACAAGATTTAAAACACATGATTTTCATAATTTTATGAAGTTATTAACATTTATTGGTAACATTGATTTAGTACTAAATATATTTTGATATTTTATTGTGTGGGAAAAAATTACTAATGACCTTTTCATAAATATGTTTGATAGTATATCATGCCATTGGAAATTAGAGGGGATTCTTGTCTTGCAATTGACTTAAGGAATGCATAAGTCGATTGTCAACATTTATAAGGTATGTGGTTATATGAAATGATCACGCATGAAAGGAATAGAGATATTATATTGCATTTTAATTCTTCAGTAAAGGTTCATACTAATCTACTATTCTTATATTAGGTGGGTGACTTCCAAGAAGATCCACAAACGTGAAGTGCAAAAATGGAAGAAGGAAATTACAAAAAATGTATGTGTATTTGAGAAGGAGCTCCCTACAAGTTTCATGGACCTTCAATTCCATTTACTTATACACCTAGTTGATGACATTGGATTGGTGGGTCTCGTATCAATGAGGTGGATGTTTTTCTTTGAGAGGTATATAAAAAATCTTAAAAGACATGTCCGACAAAAGGCACACCTAAAGGGTTGCATGGATGAAAGGTATGTATTGAATGAAGTATTATTCTTCCTGTGTGAATTCTATGGTAAGGATTTTATAGATGGACCACGCTTCTGGGATGAAGAATATGCATAAAATATTATTGATGGAGAAAAACCACAATCTAATGGTGTTCAAGTAGAAATTAGTAAGTAGATTCATGATCATTGTGGTTTTTTTTCTTCCAATCATTAATTTACTCTCTTATTTTTTTTGTCAAATTAACAACATGACATTTGGAGTTTGAAATAAACATGTTGACATGTAATAGGTGTATAAAAAAGTGTTATACTTGGAAAGTTCATTTTTTACCACATGGACTTTATGAGCAAATGGATTGATCTGTATGATAAAAAGAGAGAAGTGTTAGAATCCAGGAGACAGTTTAAGCAATCAAACCCAAGGAATACACCAATCTTGCTGATCTTCTTGTGAAATGGGACAAATATTGCAAACTAGATTGGGTTACTGAACAAATTCAAAATCAAATAAATGATGCAGATACAAATTCAAACAGAATAGAAGATGAAATCAACATGTCTAGAGCATGTGAAAGAAAGGTAATGTTAGAATTTTTTTAAAAATTGTTTCCTTATAGTTTTGACACTGTTAACTATTTTAATAGTTGTCATTATATTTATTTTCACAAAAATAAATGGTCTTCCACAAGCGAGGAAATATCCAGCAATGTGGGCGTATGGTTGACATTATCGTGTCAAAAGTGTAGATGTAAAGAGATGATCCTTTGATTGTTGCATTATGGTTGAATTCAAGTAATCTAGTCAATCAAGCTCAAAAAATAAGAATATAAATGAAGGGAATCTACAATATGTTGGGAAAATACAACAAACTATTGAGTTGGATTACCTCCCTTTTAAAACTTGTATTTTTAAGTGTAGATGGTATGAAGCATTTGAGAGGACATGAAGACATGATACCCATAGTGGATTGTTTTCTATAGATTTCGTATAGTTCCTACTAGAGGATAAGGATCCCTATGTTCTACCAATTCATTATGAGAAGGTATTTCTTTAACTCAAACAAGAAGTGATAGAGACCATTAATCTATTAATTCATAGTTTATTGCAAATATATACATATGTTTATTATTCAATAAAATTGTTATCACACACATCTAATATATGTTTGTCATTCATGTGCAGGTAGTGTCTATGAAGATATTTTGGACCTGAAATGGATATTTGTCATACATTGTGATGCAAGATTAAGGCATGTATTTGATAATGCATTAGTGAATATTGAGCAAAAAAATGATGGTCAAAAAAATAAGAGAGATGGATTAGAGAACATCGAAGAAATTGGCATCCATGATGATGTTGAGGATGGTTATGTTCAGGCACAAAAAGACAACAATCTAGAGTTACATGATGTTATGGAAGATAACAATATGGATGGTATAGATGATGATGATCCAAATAAATCTGGAAACAATATAGACAGTCTATAGTAAAATTTCAATGATCTTGAAGATGATGCAGGTCAAGATGAGGATGATGATTATATTAAACACTTGATAGAACATATGAACATTGACAATGATACATTGGATGACATTGTAGTAGACAATAATGTTAATGACCAAGAATTTTAAATTTTTAGAATTATTTGTAATCCATATTTTAAAAAATTACGAGTCTTATGGCCTAACTTTGAAACACTTCAATAATATTATTTGTGTTGATACAAATTACCTATTGCAATATCCTTAAATTGTTCAACCTTTGGTATGAATTATTGGTAGAAAAAATTAGGATTACTTGGATGCTTCTTCCATTAATTTTGTATCAACATATGTTGGTGAAGATACAAAAGTTAATAAAATATAAATGGACATAAGTCACAATTATTTAAATAAGCAACTTTGTTAACTTTGTTAAATAAGAATTGTGATTGCATACTAATGTAGCTAAAAAGCTCTTTAATAAGCTGAAAACTAGAAATTACAATATCTAAAGTTCTAACCCCCGAAGAAAGGGTATCTAAACTTTATTTATAGAAAGCAAACTCCTAACTAATAGCTATAATTGGGTAATAATAGGATCAATAGAAACCAGCAATAACATATAAAATCTCAACCACAAAGAGATTGTTAGAGCAATCAGTATTCCCAATATTCAAGAAATGATGCAAGACAAATAATAAGCATAATCAATCAAATATTATGAAATCAATCCAAAACATGAATATGCAAACCATAAAATCCTTCCTTGGTGTTCTTCTTCTCATGCAATGTGGGCTCTCAGAATTGAGCTCAAGATTGTGCCAACATAAGAATTCAAAGCAATTGTGGTTACCAAAATCAAAGGTTTGGCTTTCTATTTATAATATTTTAGGGGTTTCAACCAAGAATCCATGACTGAAGGGATGATTGACTATAATTGAGGAGTTGAACTCAGAGTGAGTGAGAGTTCAACTAAGTTGATTGCTTAGCTTAATCGAATTGATTGATTTGTCAGCAAATACATTAGAGAGATGACTTGAATGGATTGGTGAGATAACATAATAGACTGGTGAGTTAATTGATTGCATGCATGAGTCAATTGATTGCATAGATTAGAAGACTGAATTGATGGAAGACTTAACTGATTGTTGATGGAGGAATTAACAATGTGGATTGAATAGTTAGAAGAGGGAATTATGGAGTTAAGAGTTGTGATTGAAAAGCTAACTCAAAGTGAGTGTGAGTTAGGATTTAGGAGGATAATTATGATTTAAATAAATAAAATATTATTTATTTGCACATGTGGAGATATTTTATAAATAGATAATTACTTATTTATTTATGAGAGGGATTGTTAGTTGTAATTAAACAAATATAATTTATTTAATCATGAGAGGGGAATAATTAGTTTAATTAAATAAATATCATTAATTTAATCACGGGATAGAATTTGATTTAATTATTATTGAAATGTAATAATTAGGAGGGGGAACATTAATTAAATTTGGTTATTTAATTAATAATTATAAGGTAGGGTATAATTAAATAAGGTTATTTATTCAATTATATTATAGATGAATATATGATGAAATAATTGTTTAGAAGCTCAATAATTAAAGTAATTAATTAAAATCACTTAATTATGGAATTAGGGAGAAATGATTATTTTGATCTTAGAATATGGTAGAATGACACGATTAATTAAATAATAAAGATTATTTAACAATTTAGGAGGAATATTAGTAATGTCATTGCCTTAGAGCAATAGGCCATTTTTAAGTGTCTACAATAGCAAGCCAACTCCCAAGACAATAGGACACAATTTAGTACAACATGAGAAAAGGAAGGGGAGTTATGCTTTGAATAAGAAACAATCAAACTATCTCTAATGCAAAGGAAATCTAGTATAACTGATCCCTCTAGATCTACTCTACTCCAAGAATGAACACTAAAGTCTCATTATTGTACTTCATGAGCTGTCTAGTCAATTGTTGACTCTTTCAAGGTTCATCTTGGTATAATTTGTCTCCAATGAGTTAGTTGTTATGAACTTCCTCATTGCAAGGCTTTTGACCACTATTATTTATTCCCACATTATGACCTTAGTGTGTACTAAAAATAGGCATATCCATTTCACTTCAAAATAACCATTTATCTAACTACATGTAAATTAATATGAATAATTCACATAGAAAAGGTCACATATCATCTTTCATCATTTAGCCAAAAAGGAAGTATATATTCAAGTTCACAACCACTTAACAAGTTCAAGAAGACAACAAAAAATCAGACATATCCATTTCACTTCAAAATAACTATTTATCTAACTATATGCAAGATTAATATGAATAATTCACATGGAAAAACTCACATATCATCTTTCATCATTTAGCCAAAAAGAAAGTATAAGGATAAGTTCATAATGATTTAACAAGTTCAAGATGACAACATAAAGTCAACATAGAAACATCATAAACAAGGTCTCTAAACCTTATAACAGTATCTAGAAACCCCTGACAGAACCAGTAAAAATATGAAATACATTCGTAGAACAAAGCCATTGGACAACAAGATCCATTAATGATGAAATTTTAGGCCTTTTCACACTGCACAGAAAATAAGACAAACAATACCTCATGCCATTTATTGCATTTCTTTCAATGAGAAATCATTGCATCTTTTGATATGTTCATCATACCCTTGATTAGGCACATCTGTGTTTAACATGTTGAGTTGTCTGACTGAATAGTCCAACTCATACAATATATTTACTCGACCAAAAAAAATTGACTGTATATTATCCATGTCATATGTGGCTTTATTAATTGTAGGGAACATAATATAACTATCCAAGTCTGTGTTCCATTCTTCCTCCAACTTATCTTCACCTTTGTCCTTAATAAAAGGAGGGGGATTCAAACTCCTAATGACATTAAATCTCCTATACGATTTTAGAATTACCAGAGATACATGTGACTTTGCAATAGCAACTCACCTATCTTAAGGATTTTTTCATTAGCCTCCTTAAAGGGCTCAACCCATTGAGCATTATTTGCAAGATGTTCATTAATAGGATGCATAATTGACATCATCCTAGACAACCCCTTATTCAAAACATTCAGTTTGAACTCTAATTTTCTATGGATAGTAATGACCTTGATGATACATTGATATATATAACACATTATATACAAATAGGGATGCATTTGTCTATATTTTTTCTCAATCGATTCCTAGGCTAGCTTAAAATTTGTGAGCTCGAACTCTTTCTATAAGGAGACATTTTCTTGTTGCATAAGAAATAATTGTCTCTCTACTTCTTCTCTCCTCTCCCTCTCCAATTTCAAATTAGTCTTTTCCAGAGAGAGTTTTTCATTAGCTTCTAATAGGAGGCCCTATCCTGGAGTGGTCTGCACAAGACCCTCTAGCTCCCTTATCCTATTTTGCACATTTTTTATCAAATTATTTTGCTCTTCAACCTCTTCATTGTTAAAACAAGCAACATCAACATTAAAATTGGCTATTGCCTTTGAAGTAACATCTCCTACCTTTTACATCATAAACTGCCCAAGGATATCTTATGCATTCTCAATGGTAATTGGATTTTTACCAGGTGGATACAAGGGCCATATGGAAATGGTATTATCATTTGGTCTAAATTCAGACCCATAACACAACCTATACATCCCTTGATCATTGATCGTGCAATCCTTATCTTTGTATATTACTTAAATTATCAAACACAATTCAAGTGGAGATGTCTACACCTAGGAGCAATAAACAACCAACTTCTCTTAATATTTTCCTCCCTTGTTTTAGGGTAATTATTTGTAGCTCTTTCTTAAATTTTTTCCAAAATGTATATGTGGTCTCCCTTCTCTTCTCATCATCAGTAATATCTAGATTCTCTACCAATTCCTTGCCTTTTCTATTGTAAAAAAACATTTTGAATTCCTCAAATTTGACAAAATCATCATCACTCATGAATTTCTCAACAAATTTTGTTTTCACATATCCAATTAAGTACTCTATAATCTTAGGAATGTCATCATTGTCACTAGTCATGGGCTGGTAGGGCTCAAGTTGAGCATCTTTTAACACTTCCTTATCTTCCCGCCCTCCTACTATGCTTCCAATATCTTGCAAAACAACCAAGGTGGTTGATGGTGTAGGCAACTGCCTATCAAGAGGTATAGCAGGGACTAGACCTCCAATTCCACTACTTGTATAAACTTGGATAAGTGCAAGAGAAAATTTAGCCTCATTTAGTAACACCTTTTTAGATTGGATAAACAAATCTAATCTCTTTAGCCTATTAAACTCATTAGGGAATGCCCCTTGGTAATTATGAAATTCCCTTGTTCTCTTCTTCTCAACTTCCTGCACCCTATTGTATACTACAACCCTATTGTAACCCTCCTCATAGGATGAGAAATTCCTTGAGAGTTTCTCCTTTTGTAGGAAAGAGTGGTAATATGATCCTAAGGTAGCATCTTTCTTTGCAGAGTCATAGTATCCCTTAGGATCAAATGGTCTAGCCTCTGTCCCTTTAGACATATTATATGTGTCGAGAAATTTGATAACCTCTTCATGTCCCTCCTGACCATTAATATCAAAATCTCCAATTTTAAGATGTGAAGGTAGGATTGAAGCTTTGTTTTCTTTCCTAAAAATTTCAGTGGCCTCAAACATTTTCCAAATGAATTCCAAAATTGCTAATTTGTTTGGAATAGTGTGGGGTAGGCCATGAACCTTACCCTCAAATCCATAAACCCCCATGTATGAATATCTCCTCATCAAGTACCAATCCACCCAATTGTGTTTTACTTTTTGTGCATTACCCTTTTCTTTTGGCCTTAAAAACTTCATTATTTGGGAGGACATCCTAGGGGTAGCTTTGGGGCCTATGATATCATATAGTCTCTGAATAAAGTACTCTTCAAAGTGTATGTATTGAGCATTTTTATACCCACAGTCCCAGATAATGATCCACAATTAAACAAACTTAGTGTTCCCGAATGATCTAAATTATGAAATCAGATTACAATACATGGTGTGATACTTGTAGTATTGTTGAGTTCAATGTAAAAACCAAGGAGATTAAAAATAAGATTGCAAGCCAAAAAGTGATCCATTCTATTTGAAATTGGAGCTTATACAAATTTGATGGATCCCAAGGGTCACTAGAACCCCTTGGAAACAAAATGAAGATTCCTCATAATATTTATTACAAATAAACTATTAAAACTATAAAAAATTATTAAAAAAAACTATATATAAAAATAGGTCCACTTGGAGAAGGCATAACTTTCTAGTCCTAGCTTCGAATTGTGAACCGTTTATGATGCAGGGGCATCCTCAGTTCTTGAAGATTCTAGTAGTCTTGGTAACTATCTGGTGGATTTTAGTTAATTGGCTAGTGATCTCGGTAGAAGATTGGAGTTTCTCGGTCTTTGGTGATAGTTCTCAGTCAGAGTCTATTTGGCTTCGGCAATGGAGCTCGGTGGTCATGGTAAATGTTCTC
The DNA here is from genome assembly GCA_027943335.1 of Chamaecyparis obtusa. Classification (NCBI taxonomy): domain Eukaryota; kingdom Viridiplantae; phylum Streptophyta; class Pinopsida; order Cupressales; family Cupressaceae; genus Chamaecyparis; species Chamaecyparis obtusa. The sequence goes on along the minus strand of BSBK01000279.1, from coordinate 456,474 downwards.
TATTGGAAGTACCGACAGATCTTGGTGGATGATGGTCACTCAGTGACTTAGTGTTTCTGGTAATCGATGCTTGGTTACCACCGAGGCCTCGGTGTTTATTATTGGTGTTTGGTGTTCTTGCTGACCGACTTGTGTGTTTGGATGAATTGGCTTGGCCAACTGGTGCATTTAATTTAGGTCACACTCCTTGAGTTATGGATTGACCATTGGACATGTAGGGACCTAGATCTGGTGCGTTGCATTCTCCTGTGTGGATCTGTATGCCGACATGATGAATTAATTTTTGAAAGGCTATTTGGGAGATGAATCATGTTTCATTTAATATTTGTTTATTTTGGAAGCCGATTGGGTTTTGGGATTTATTTGTTTGTAAAGTCAACTTATGGCTGTGTATTATTTAAGAATGTGTTTGGGTAGTTGTTTAGGGTAGATTAGCATATTTTGAAGGTAGAAGGAGGTAGAAGAAGTGTAGCAGAGTTAGTAGTTTGAGAGCTTAGGAATAAGAAGATTGCTTGGTGGCTTGCGAGTACAATTTTAGATCTTTCTTGGAGTACCTACCAGTGTCCTATTGTGTTACAAACTTGGACTAGCTGAGAGGTGTGTTGGATCCTATGTGATCTTGTTGAACTGTTGTAATCTTTGATGTATTTGGTTGTAACTGAGAAGGCCTTACAACTCGACATATTGCTTGTAAGCTTGGTTACTGATGAATAAAGAAGATTTTGATTCTATATTGTGGTGTGTTGTGCTATTCTGCATTGTTGGTGTTTGGTTGCAAGTTTGGATAGTCCTTAATTGGATCCTCCTTGCTTGACTGCATCAGAATGGTACAGAGCAATTTGATCTTGTTTGGAGAAAGGTTATCGAAGAGATTGTGTGCAATCTAAGTTGCAGATCCGTGTTACTAAACTTGTGAAATCGTGGCCTAGTTGTTCATGCGAGGTGGCGGGCTGCGATCTGACTTGCATATAACTTGAAGGTTGTCACAAGGTGGTCAGTGTAGGGTTTGCTGCAGAGGGTTTTCAAAGATCTTTGGAGATGCCTCAAAGAGGATTGAACCCTGGTATGATTGCTTCTCTCTTTGATGCAGTGGAAGCAAAGATTTTTGGAAGGTTTTCTTGGTGGCAAATGGATTTTTTGAGCCGTATGGAGAACCGGGTGGATAACCTTGTGAAGGAAAGTGTTGTTGAGCTTTGTAAATCTTACTAGAGTTGGGACATGCCAATCTGAAAGAAAGTTGTTTGGTCGGTTAGGAGATTGGTCCGAGAGAGAAGACATCTTGACAAGGTTACTTGTGACCATGTGGAAGTATGTGAAATTAGTTTTGATGTTCAATTGGTGGAGTTTGACATGAAACTTGTAGAGCAACTTGTGGCTATTACTAAGTTACATGTGCATACCGATGATTTTGTTGACCTTGGTGAGGAGATTGGTTTTCATGTTCAGTCGGTTGTGCCTGACATGGAGATTACAGAGCATCTAGTTGTGCATGGTCAGGTTGATGTTGATGAAGAGTTACCTGATGTTGAACACCTTTGTGATGATGGTGTTACCAAATTTCTTTTGCTCAGTGTTGAGGCTCGGTTTGTTCAGGATGTTGAACATGCTGACTGGTTGGTGACAGATTAGTTAAGGAGGACTTGGTTAATGAACTTGTGCATTTTCCTGGCTTTGTGGATTGACAAGCCTTGTGTAAAGATGAAGTGGATGGCAGATTTTATTGAAGGAGCAAAGTTTGTGACACACTTTCTTATTTACCCCGGGTGTCTGATGCAGGGACATCCTCAGTTCCTGAAGATTCTAGTAGTCTCAGTAACTGTCTCGTGGAGTTTGGTTAATTAGCTAGTGATCTCAATAGAAGAATGGAGTTTCTTGATCTTTGGTGGTGATAGTTCTCAATTAGAGTCTATTTAGCTTCACCAATGGATCTTGGTGGTTGTGGTAAAGGTTCTCAGTTGGTGAAGTACCAATGGAGCTCGGTGGATGATGGTCACTCAGTGACTCGATGTTTCTAGTGCTTGGTGCTTAGTTACCGACAAGGTCTCGATGTTTATTATTGTCATTTGGTGTTCTTGCTAACCGACTTGTGTGTTTGGATGAATTGGCTTGGTTGACTAGTGCATTTAATTTGGGTTGCGCTCCTCGAGTTATGGATTAACTATTGGACGTGTGGGGACCTAGATCTAGTGCGTTGCATTCTCCTATGTCGATCCAGATGCCGACATGATGAATTAATTATTGGAAGGCTATTTGAGAGTCAACTAATGTTTCATTTAATATTTGTTTTTTTTGGAAGTCAAACTGGGTTTTGGGATTTATTTGTTTGTAAAGCCGACTTATGGTTATGTAGTATATAAGAAGGTGTTTGGGTAGTTGTTTAGGGTAGATTAGTAGATTTGGAAGGTAGAAGGAGGTAGAAGAAGTGTAGTAGAATTAGTATCTTGCAAGCTTAGGAACAAGAAGATTGCTTGGTGTCTTGCGAGCACAAGTTTAGATCTTTCTTGGAGTACCTACTAGTGTCCTGTTGTGTTACAAACCTAGACTAGCTGAGAGGTGTGTTGGATCCTATGTGATCTTGTTGAACTATTGTAATCTTTGATGTATTTGGTCATAATCGAGAAGGCCTTACAACTCAACATGTTTCTTGTACGCTTGGTTACTGATGAATAAAGAAGATTTTGATTCTATATTGTGTTGTGTTGTGTTATTCTGCATTGTTGGTGTTTGGCTGCAAATTTGGATAGTCCTTAATTGGATCCTCCTTGCTTGAATGCATCAGTTTACTTCATTAGAAAGGTCTTCAATAAATCTCAAACCAAAACTGGGAGGTCACACCGCAATGAGGGCCCATCGAGGCCTCGAGGCCCTGAAATGCCCCAAAGACCTTAAAAAATGCACTTTACTAAAACATAGAAAATTATGAAAAATTGGATTTCAGTATTTTCCCAACTATTCTCTGATCATTCCTCCCCCTTAAGAAGAAATAGGCCCCATTACACTAATCTATTGCAACATATGAGGAAATTGTTCTTCAATTTGTTCCTTAGTTAACCACTTGCCTTGATGAGAATGTCGACTAGCTTGAACCACCTGATAAAGATGAATGTTCTGATTTCTCAAAGTCTTTAAAATGACTTCAGTAACATTGTCACACTGGACTAGAGTAGTAGTAGATGGATTTAACTCTGCAGCTTGAATGTGTTCATTAGCTTGGGAAATGTTCAACAAAGGAGGAAAATAGGGTCTCAATAATTCCATATTGAAAATTGGATGCAGTCCCAAAAAGGATGGAAAATTAAGTTCAAAAGCATTCTCTCCAACTTGTTTCACAATAGTATATGGGCCATAACGAAGAGGACAAAGATTCCTATTTAGTCCGTGAAGGCGCTCTTTCTGAAGATGTAACCATACCTTGTCACCAATTTGAAACTGATGAGGAGTTCTATGTTTATCATGCCTTTCCTTATACTTTTAATTACTCTACTCCAAAATCTCATGAACTTGTTGTTGTAGGTGTCTAATGTTATCAATGCATTTTTCTACTTTATCTACCTCCTTGTTAGCATTCAATGGACTATTAGATTGCAGAAATGATAGTGCTACATCTATAGGTGCCAATGGCTGATACCCAAGATAAGTCCCAAATGAACTATGCCTTGTAGTACTATGGAGTGCACAGTTGTAGTTGTGTTGCACATAGGGTAATCTTTCATGCCATGTGCAAGGATGTTTTGAATAATACATTCGTAGGATATGAATGATCATTTGATTCACCACTTATGCCTTCCCATCTATTTGGGGATGGAATGTTGTGGACTTTGTCAACTTGGTGTCCATTTTAGCCCATAGTGCAGACCAAAACTTGTTGATGAACCTACTATCCCAATCATAAATAATGCTTTTTGGAAAACCAAAATGAACCCAAACATGTTTAAAAAATAGCTTGGTAGTCTCTTATGCATAAATCATCTTTTTACATGCCACCATGATAGCCATTTTTGAAAACCTATCCACTACAACATATACACAATCATGCCTCTGCTTGGTAGTTGGAAGCCTAGACATAAAATCCATTGAAATAGATTGTCATGGCTTATCAGGAATAGGTAACAATAAATATAGACCCAACTTACTATTTGTTGGCTTTGCAATTGCATAAGTTGCACAAGCTTGTATAAATGAAATGATATCCTGCTTCATTTTTTGCCAATAGAAATACTTTTAAAGGATAATAATAGTCTTACCAATACCAAAATGTCCTGCAACATGAGTGTAGTGAGCTTCCCATATCATTTTATTTCATTCCTCGATGGGCACACATCTATGACCAACATGGCAGAGCAACTCATCCTACAAGTGAAAATCAAAGACAAATTTTCCTTTTACCAAATTACTATAGATGTTAGCAAAATTAGGGTCAATACCATATAGTTGTTCCCAAGTGGATGATTGATGACCACATGAATCCAACACCATTGTCAAACTTGCAATTGGAGGCCTACTCAAATGATCTTCCACTTTGCTACCGCTTCCTTTTTTATGACAAATGTTGAGGTGAAATTTTTGTAGATAAGCTGACCACCTTTGATGTCTATCATTCTGCAGCTTCCCTTGTGTTTGCAAGAATTGAAGTGGTATATGGTTTGTATGTATAACAATTTCATTTCCCAGTATATAATGTTTCTGTGTGTGTGAAAATTATACCTGATCTGTAGACACAACACTCAGTAAAACATTAGAGGTTAGCTATAATCAAAATCGTGCAAAATTGAAAGCTATCTAACCAAGCGATTTACTGCCTTCTAGTAGGTGCGAGATTGATGTTCTCAGATTGTAATCGAGATCAGTGACCTAGACGACACCTAAATGAAGGATTTGAATGCAATTGATCTAGATATGAGATTGAATGCAATTAAGCTATATTTTTTATATTTTCTATGCAATAATAATTGTGAAAACTGATATGAAATTGATATGCAATATGAATCTAAATAAATGCAAAAATAAGATTGATCTTACAAAGATGTCGATTCGCAAGAGCTTTGATTCTTCAATTCCAATTCTCCAGCATGATTGTGCAAAAATATGAGATGAATTATGAAGAGCTGAGCCTTGTTTTTATAGAAATCCAAGGCTTTGGAGGTGCATGGGAAAAGCCATAAATCACTCAAATTAACTCATCTTGATTTTTGAGTTATCTGATCATGAAAGATAGTTAATTCTCAAAATCATGCAAAAACATGCAAAAATAGCTTTTTAACTCAAATTAGAGTTTAGATCAGCTTTTTGAACTCCAAAAGGATGTTGAGTTCCAAAAAGTCAATAACTTGCATTGATTTTCTGATTTGGAGTTTAACTGTTTCTTTTGAATATGCATAATAATTAAGAATTAAATAAATAAATAAAGTGATTTATCCTCAACTCAACTGATTTTTGAAAATAAATAATTAATTTATGAGTTAATTAACTATTTATTCAAACTTTTATCAAAAATTATATTATTAAATAATGACAACATGCTTTAATTAATTAAATAAGAATTTAATCAATTATTCATAGGAATTTTGATTTATTGTCAAAATTAAATAATACAATTAATAATAGATAGAATTAAATTTAATTAAACAATTAAGTGGCAAATATTAAATCTAATTAATTAAATATACAAAATATTTAATTAATCAAATTTTTAGGATAAATGTGATTTATTGCCAAATAATAATAAAATTAAAGATAATTATGATGATTAGGAATATTACTAGGAATATTCCCCGATGCAGAATTTAAGATAATCAATTATGATTCGATGATGTTTAGATGTGCCTTAGGTTAGGACTTTGATGTCGATTTTGTTCGATTTGTCGATGTAGGAGGTTAATGAACTTATAGCCCATTTTTGGGGTATTACATTTTGCCCCTCTTTGAATTACTGTGCGAAGCGCAGTGGTTCAAAGATAGTCTGTGTTTGATAAAGATATGAAACTGATTCAAAAGATAAACCGATCTCAAGATAGAAACCGATTGAGAGATATTGAGATAGGAGGTCCTGAATGACCAGAGATAATGTTTACTATAGTAGCAATGAACCAATGATTGCGAAAAAGTGTCAAAATACCTGATTCTGAACTTTAGGATTGATAAGAAGTGAGTGACCCGTTCTAGACTTGATTGTTTTAGCAGAACTAGCAGGTATCACATCTGAATCCTTCAGTTGCCGAAGAACCAAGGAAAGAACACTATGATTTGATGGTTGCAAAAACTGATACAGTTTACAAGATTAGGAGAATACCAAATTGATATGGATCTTGATGAATCTGATATGCCCCAAGTGATGATAGATTTGCCCCGAGCGATGAGGACTTTTGATGAATCAGCGACTAGACGTGATTATTGTCTTGATTATTGAGGGAGATATGATTGCCATAAAGATATGATTTCAAATTTGATTACAGACTTTGAATGATATGCAATACCATGCCCCCTTCGGGATTAAAATTGAAATCTGACAAGAAAAGTCAGCGTTGATAGTTTAGAAGCATGTTAATTGATTTGAGAAGTGGTTATTTACGTCCGAGAATGCATTCTGCATCGTTTGGAGGTCCTGGAGACCGAATTTGACTAGGTTTGACCATGAGTTGACCATGGTTGACCAAGTTGAAATTTTGATAGTTTGATGTAAGATAATCAGTTAAGTTGAATACTGGATTTTTGTGATGATAGAAGGTCGAATATGCAAGCAGTTAATAATATGAATGATCTCAGATTTGAATTTTGATCCCAAAAAAGGATTCTACTTGCTATTTCATTGGAGGAACCTTCGTGTGGGATTTAGCTCTTGTTAGATTGGAAGAGGTGATTTGAAGAATCATTTAAGCATTGAAGTTCGTTTAGTCATTGTGAGATCATGCAAAGATGAAAGATGCAAAGAAGCATGCAATCTGAAATGAGACATGCAAAATGAAATGCAACCTAAGACCTAGGACCTAGTCACTGATCATATGTCGATTTGTTATCATCATTGAACTTTTAGGTAACCGGATAAATCAATACAATGCCCACTAGCCATGAAACTATAGACATATGAATATCGATTTGTATGCGCAAGAATCAATACAACACCCACTGGACAACAACCATGGATATATGAATATTGACTTTATTTTCAGAATGTCGGATCAGATATAAGCACCAAGGCACAAACTCCAGGATGACCTGAATATCATGTCCATTTTGATATAGCAATTTGTACAAGCATCAAAACATAAACGTCATGATGACCTGAGTATGCCTTGCGTTGCAAACACATCAAACAGTCAAGAGATCATTCTAAATCCAATGTGAATTACCTGTAGTGACCCTTTATCGTTCACATCCTTAGACAAGATTGCATTCCACAGTAGGAGAAAGAACTTACTCAAAAAGACAATAGTTAGATCAAACTTCCTTGAATTTTTTGGGTATCAATGGTCGAGGTACGCATGGCCATCCAATTCGAGATAGAGGCTCTTATAGTCGGACACCATTTCAATCCAGAATTTCCAAAGCTGTTAGATTTTCACATACAAGCAGAAGACAAAGAAAAGATTATGCCCCCAGTCATCACTCTCTAAATCCTATAAAAGACATCATCGAAGAGCTCGAAGGGACACAATATGCAAAAATCTCAATGCGAATCAGTAAGCATACAAGGAGATAAAAGCATGAAAAGCACAAATTGTTTCAGTTTTCAGTTTGATTGCGTTGTTATAGATGCAAAATCTTTTCTGGAGACAAGACTGACTGACTGACTCACATGAAGCTTCAAAGGACTCTGGCTAGATATGAAACGTCTAAGATACATTGGAGGCCATAGGATATGACATTGATTGCCCCCAAGTTTGAACATTGATAGGATACAGATGCGCAAGCTGATTGGTGTACAAACTGACTTATTGAAAACTGTAAATGCTGAAACAAATTGGGAGATATGTACAACTAAAGCAAGACTGAAAGTTGGGAAAGACCAAGATTGTGCTGAGAGATGGAGCATTTGGAACAAGTGGCGCCCATTTGCCGGGTTTTCACCATCTTGGTAGAGATTCTATTTTTGCTACTGAGGTGCCTGTTTCCAGGTTTTCACCAAGGCACTTTTTTTTTTCTTTTTTCATTTTTTTGTATTTTTCATTTTTTCAATTTTTTTGTACTTTTGATATTTTTTGATTTTTTTGTGAATCATCAAGGCGCCTATTGCTAGGTTTTCACCAAGATGTTCATTTTTTCAGGACTTTTTCTGATTTTTAAGATTTTTTTCAGGACATTTACCAAGCACTGAATGCCTTAGGCGTAGAATTTCTTTCAGATGGAGAACGTTGATTGGTTCTCGGAGCTGTTCTCCTTCAGTCGTTGAGAGTTGATAGGCACCAGAGCTAAAAGTAGTAGTGATAACAAAGGGACCCAACCAATTGGGTTTGAACTTCCCCTTGCGTTCTCGATGTGATTGATTTTTAGGATTTTCTCTCAACACTAGATCACCAACCTGAAATTCTTTGTGTCGGACTTTCTTGTTGTAGCCTCTAGACATTCTTTTCTGATACACTCTGAGATGATCATACGCTACTTGCCTACACTCATCTAGTAATTCCAGTTCTTGTAACCTAGACACTCTGTAGTCTTCATCAGTGACAAGTCCATGCATTCTGATTCTAAGTGATGGGATTTCAACCTTAATAGGTAGTACTACTTCAGACCCATAAACTAAAGCGAAAGGTGTAGCCCCAATAGGTGTTCTGATACTTGTTTTGTAGGCCCATTCTGATACTTGTTCTGATACTGGTTTTGATACTGGTTCTGATACTAATTCTGATACTAATTCTGATAATTGTTTTGATACTGGTTCTGATATTGATTCTGATACTGATTCTGATAATTGTTCTGATACTGGTTCTGATGCTTGTTCTGATAATTGTTCTGATACTGATTCTGATACTTGTTCTGATAATTGTTCTGATACTTGGTATACTTGATAGCATCTTTTTCCATTTGCAAACTCCCAAGCAAGATCATATCGTGCAGTCCCAATGTCTAGCAAGGTGGAGAACAAGAGGGATTAGCAAGCTGGTGGAAGAGATGGAAGATAAGAGAATGAAGGAAAATGAAGGGAAGAAATCCTCAAGGGGAAACTCCTCAAGAATACCCAAGCTAGGAAAAAATTGTCATGTAAAGCGCATTTGGACAAGCAATGAAAGGCTAGCATAGGATAAACACAAAATCATAATGCAAGAGCAGGAAAGGATGCAATCCAAAGGAGTAGACATGTCAAGAGGCTTCATAGCACCGTGTTTTACTCTTTCTTTCTTAGATCAAGACCAAAGGGGAAAAGGATAGCGACAGGTGAAAATGAATGAAGGAAAATAAATATGAAGGCTAAATAGGAAGGGATTGAAAGCAAGATCATCATCAGACAACTCACAAAATAGCCAAATGTTTGTGTATAGATCAACATTGTCAAGATCAAAGAGAGAGGATGAAATGGATGAAATATGTAGAAGAACTACGCATGATGCCTGATTGCTAGGTTTTCATCATGGTACTTATCCAAGGCGCCACAAGGGAGTGGTTTTCACCTTAGGATGAAAATTTTTTTCTCTTTACTTTTGCTACCAAGGCGCCTGTTTCTAGGTTTTCACCAGGGCACATTTTCAAATTTTTTTTTTTTTTAATTTTATTTTTTCATTTCCTTTTTCTTTTTTTTTTTAGAAGAAGGCAAGCTTGCTAGATAATGCTCCTTGAAAGGATAAACCATGATATGCCAAGGATTCAAAATGACATGCTCAAAGATGCTGATAGGGAAAGGGAGATGAAAGAGAAAAATGGAGGATAAGGTTTTATGTAAAGCGAGTGAGGTTGGAAGATAGGACGAATAGGCAAATGAGGAAAAAAGATAGAAGGTAGAAGGTTAATGAATGGAAGGATTGTGATAGGGTAGATGGAAAGGAAGGCAAGATCAATGTAAACACACACCCTGAAGGGTGGTGAGAGGGTGGAGGAAACATGAATGAAGGAATACGTGAAGGAATATGGCGAATGGATAGCAGAGGTTGAGGTTTGGGCGCATGAAATGGAAGAATATTTTTGGAAGGAGATGTAGTGGAAGCCTTTGGAAGCTTGAATGTCAATTTCACTTTTTGTTCAACACCAGACTCTTTCAAAAGAGACTTTGGAATCCATATAGTCGTAGGTTTTTTATTTCCTTTTGATGATTTAGAGATAATATCTTCAATGATGGATTTTGGAACCCATACTTGTCTTGTAATTTTTTTCTTAGATATCTCTTTTGACTTTATGTTTCCATGTCTATTAGAGGAGACATGGTGATCTTTTTTTGATGGATTCTTGTATTGCTTCTTTTTCTTGTATTGAACATTCAAGTTACTTCCAAAAGACTTGGAATTTGTGGAAGAGGGAGGATACAACTGGTCTAGATGGGTGGATGGATGAAAAAGATTCAAGGGTATGCATCTATGTTGATCTTGAGGAAAGATGGGAGATGGAGGTATGTAAGGACCCAAGATGGATGGAAAATTAGGAGAGTTAGGAGGGGAAAGTGAAGGGACATAAGGACCCAAGATGGAAGGAAGGCGTGAAGATCTTTGTATTGGTGGAAGAGGTCCAAGGATGGAAGTGGAAGACGCAAAAGGATAATCAATAAGTTCATCAGCATCTATATGACAACCAAGGATATCAGCATCTTTAGAGGGAGCATTAGAATTTTCAATAGAATCGTGGACATCTTGAATAAGAGCATTTTCTTTGATAGGATCATTCAAAGCTTGCGAAGACTTAGGAAGAGTAGAAAGTGGAAGTGAACATGGAGTGGTAGAACAAGAAGATGAAAGACTTTGATCTTGACAAGGATCTTCAGATAGCATAAGCGCATAATTTTTCTCTTATTTTTCAATAGGCTTAACATTGGAAGGAACACCATTTTTACCAACCTTAATGGAAGTATCATCTTTGGAAAGTGCAAGCGTAGTAAGGTCATTTTGATTGTCAATAAGCTCATTAGTGTAAGTAGTAGCCTGATCTTGCTTAAGAGAAGACTTAAGACATGGTGGAATGCATGAAAAAGGGTGTATAGGATCAAAAGAACCATGAAGCGGATAAGAGACATCGGGAAAAGGAGTGGATGACATGGAGGGTTCTTGATCTTGATCTTTCTTTATGTTCTTTTCTTTATCATTTTTAGAGTCCTCTTGACATGGAGCCACTTCTAAGGACAAGGAAGCATGTTGGGATTGTATGGATGACTTTGGAAGAGATGGTGGAGGACTAGCTGAAGTAGGGATTATAGCATATGAAGGCTTAGGCTCTTTAGATTTATCATTATTGAAAGTCTTTGCAGCGAAGTGAAGGTTAGCTTGAGTTTCTTTAAGAGGTAGCCTTGGGGGATAACTATAGGGAACCACATGAAAAGTATCAGGGCTTGTGTCAGATGAAGGTTCTGTGAAAGATTTGAAAGACTCGGAAGCTTTAGGAAATGTATGGGTATTGGAGGAAGTAGGGGATGGAAGGGAACCATCACAAGACAAAGGTCCAACATTAACATGATCTTGCTTGAGAGTGTAATCTTTATTTTCAACCTGAGAGTTCTTAGAGGAGAGATCCTTATAGTATGCATGTTTATAATCAGCGTGGTAAACTTTCTCTTCCTCAAGTGAAATAGATGGATCATCTAGGTATTGTGCATAGAAATCATCAAAGTCTCTTTCATAATCAGAATCATATGGATCACCCTCACGATCTATCCAATGTGACGGCCCATTTGTAGTAAGCAGGAATGGACGATGAGGCGGACTCTTAGGAATAGAGGTGTCATAAGTATCATTACATTGTCTGTTGTCATAGTCATCATAGTCTTCAAAGCTAGATGTGTCACTCTCCGTGGAAGAGGTATCATATTGCTCAATTTTTTTCCGGGGGCATGGTGACATGTACAAGTCTTTATCAAATGGAAAAGAGTATAGAGATTCCATGGAGAACTTTTTAGATTCCTTCTCTTTCTCAAGTTTGTCAAGTTGGACTTGCATAGCTTGCAGCTGCTTCATCATAGCGGTGATTATAGCTTCTTCCTCTTGTGTATTAATTCTTTGAGACATGTGTACTGATTCTCAATAGCTATTGCTCTATTCCTGACACAATGATATTTTTGACAGATTCTGGAACTAGGCTGGAAACATTGGATATCTTGCAATTTGACAATTTCTGACAACTCTCTCAAATTTTTCCAAACGACACTCTGCAGACTCGTACGACACTGGGTAGTCTATGAAACGATAGTTGCTAAACTCGTACGACAGTTGGGTAGTAATGAAATGACAGTTGACAAAATTCGTACGATAATTGCTAACAGGGCTTTGACTTTCTTGAATTTGCTGGTTTGAAAACTCGTACGACACTGGGTTCTTAATCGTACGACAGATGGGCAATACTGAAATGACACTTGACAAAACTCATACAACTTTTGACTTCTTGAAATGACTTTTGACTCCAGAAAGATTTTACGTCAATTTTTGCAAAATTTAAGGTCTTCAATTTTGGATTGTTTGCAAATTGTACTATCTAGATTTTGAAGGTTATACCAGATTTGATCGTTTTTAATAGCCAAGTAGATAAACAAGCACGCAGAATAGCAAGCAAGTGATTCCAAGCATGTCTAAAAACAATGAACAAGGGCAAAAGCAACCTTGTGCATGAACAATCAAGTGACCAAATTGTGCTAATCCCTGAGAGTACTAATTGTGTATGTTCTGAAAAGTTTTGCAATAACACACATATACCTGAAAGTGAAAAATTGGTCTCTCTAGGGTTTTTAGTAATGGTTTGACTCTGCAACTTTTATGATTCAAAGGGGTGAACTCCAATCCCGGCACACCAGGGTTTTGACACAGTCCGAGAACTTAATCTTCAAGAGCTGCTAGGGAGATCTGACAACCCAACAATGAACCATACCCGTGGAGATTTCTTCCACAAGGACATTAATATAGCGGTTGTCACTACCACGGCGAAAATGGCTATGACTGCTTGAGGTTTCGTCAACGCAGTTTGCCTTGTGAAGGGATTGTCTGCTACGGTTAACCCTCTCTAAAGATGACTCACAGATTTATACCACAGGGGGACTTGGCTCCAGATTCAAGGTTTTGACACCTCTTCACTTTTAACCCAAACAAAGCAAGCAGATTAATCCGACATGCTAAGACAAAGTTTTGTTCCACCAAGGTCTGTGATATCAACTCCATGTGATCTATCAACCTCTCCGGGGAGAGAATGTATCAATCAATAAGAGAAGACGCACTAACCAATTTTGATTCACCAAAGCTCGTGATATCAACCCCACGTGATCTATCAACCTCTCCGGAGAGAGAATGTGTCGATCAATACGAGAAGATGCACTAACCAAGTTGAATGTGAAACGCACTAAGTATCCTCCCTACCTACAAGGATTCTGTCGTCAAGAAGGATTTCACTGGGAATCCAATCTCTCAAGAATCACGAATAGTGTTCATAGGGCCTAATTACTATGTGAGCACAGATGTATGTTCCGAAAGTAAATCTACCAAAAGCATCCAAAAAGTAGAAAGAGGAACACTTAACGCTTAAAGCGAATATGAGATGAGTCCACAAAGTGGAACACTTAACACCTCACACAAGCTAAAAATGAGTCCCCAACTTAGAAAACAAGTGAGTTCCTAAAAGCACAAAAGGGTTGCCAAGTGGAACACTTAACGCTTATGTCCTGTTGACCCCTCCCCTTTATGGCGCTGAGATTGCAACCACGGGGCGGAAATGAGGGGCCGGCGGATTAGCGAGTCCAATAACCCAAGATAGCAATCAAGATCAATCACAAGTATTCTAAGACTACTTAATGAATCCTTAAAAGGTCACAACCTAGTATCAATTATGCAAGTGTGTAGAAATAGATAAAAGCATGAAAGGATGCACACAAGCCAGACACATAAGAGATTTATTTTAAGTCCAAATTGAAATTTTAATAGATGAAGGAGAATACCTTGGATCCTTGCAACGCTCTTAGTAGATTTTACCTGATTTTTAACAATTTTTGTTGAGCTTTACTATGCAAGCAAGCTACGAACTCTCCAACAAGCCAACAAGCAAACAAGATATGCAAGGTATATTCAACTTATGAAAACCCTAGGGTTAGATCTAAAAATCAATTGTTAGGAGCAATAATAACTAAAAATTAATCCAAATGACAACTCATATCATGCATTGAATCATATGAAAAATAAGTGCATACCCATCACAAAATTTTAAGTTTTTTGCACTGCATTTGACCTAGTCAACAAGATCTAATTTTTTTGATATGATTTGGGCCACAAAAATAGAAATTCAGAATAGAGACCCCTGCTAAAAAATAGAGAGCTTTCCAAAAATGCAAAAATTTTAGAAAAATCTCTTCATTTGTGCCCTAGAGACCCATTTTATCAAAATAGACCAGTTTTTGTAAATTGACTATTTGAGCTATGATATCATGTCCAAATTTAAAACACAAAGAATGGACCCCCTGTAAAATTTAAAGAGCTTTCCGAAAATATAAAAATTTCTAAAAAATATGCTGATTTGCGTCAGATATTAATTTTTTCCAGAATTTCAAGAAAAAATTATTAAAAATTCAAAACATCTCAAAAAATTTTAAATTTTTTACTATAGCTTCCCTAACATGTCACCAACCTAAAAAAAAAATTTGAGACCAAAATTCCAAGCCGTTTGGGAGATAAAATTAAATCTTTGAAACTTTGGGGTTTTAGCTCCCAAAAAAATCAAAACCAGCATGCAAAGGTGGGTTGCCCCACGGTGGGCGCCAGAAATGTGTGTGAAAATTGTACCTGATCTGTAGACACAACACTCAGTAAAACATTAGAGGTTAGCTATAATCAAAATTATGCAAAATTGAAAGCTATCTAACCAAGCGATTTACTGCCTTTTAGTAGGTGCGAGATTGATGTTCTCAGATTGTAATCGAGATCAGTGACCTAGACGACACCTAAATGAAGGATTTGAATGCAATTGATCTAGATATGAGATTGAATGCAATTAAGCTATATTTTTTATATTTTCTATGCAATAATAATTGTGAAAACTGATATGAAATCTATACTAATATGGAAATTGATATGCAATATGAATCTAAATAAATGCAAAAATAAGATTGATCTCACAAAGATGTCGATTCGCAAGAGCTTTGATTCTTCAATTCCAATTCTCCAGCGTGATTGTGCAAAAATATGAGATGAATTATGAAGAGCTGAGCCTTGTTTTTATAGAAATCCAAGGCTTTGGAGGTGCATGGGAAAAGCCATAAATCACTCAAATTAACTCATCTTGATTTTTGAGTTATTTGATCATGAAAGATAGTTAATTCTCAAAATCATGCAAAAACATGCAAAAACAGCTTTTTAACTCAAATTAGAGTTTAAATCAACTTTTTGAACTCCAAAAGGATGTTGAGTTCCAAAAAGTCAATAACTTGCATTGATTTTTTGATTTGGAGTTTAACTGTTTCTTTTGAATATGCATAATAATTAAGAATTAAATAAATAAATAAAGTGATTTATCCTCAACTCAACTGATTTTTGAAAATAAATAATTAATTTATGGGTTAATTAACTATTTATTCAAACTTTTATTAAAAATTATATTATTAAATAATGACAACATGCTTTAATTAATTAAATAAGAATTTAATCAATTATTCATAGGAATTTTGATTTATTGTCAAAATTAAATAATACAATTAATAATAGATAGAATTAAATTTAATTAAATAATTAAGTGGCAAATATTAAATCTAATTAATTAAATATACAAAATATTTAATTAATCAAATTTTTAGGATAAATGTGATTTATTGCCAAATAATAATAAAATTAAAGATAATTATGATGATTAGGAATATTACTAGGAATATTCCCCGATGCAGAATTTAAGATAATCAATTATGATTCGATGATGTTTAGATGTGCCTTAGGTTAGGACTTTGATGTCGATTTTGTTCGATTTGTCGATGTAGGAGGTTAATGAACTTATAGCCCATTTTTGGGGTATTACAGTTTCCATTGTTTGTAGGCCTGAATAATAGCATACAACTCCTTGTCATAGGTGGGGTACCTACGTACTGTATCAGAAAAAGTTTCACTATGATAGGCAATAGGATGTCCATGTTGCATGAGTATTGCACCGAGAGCGTAATCAAATGCATCTATTTCTATTTCGAATGATTGTTGTAGATCTAGGAGGACCAGTACTGGTGCTGAACATAATATTTTCTTTAACTCCTCAAATTCTCTTTGCTTTTCCTCTGTCCACTAAAATTTTGCTTGTACTCCACCCCTTAATGATTGATTAAGAGGCCATGATATATGTGAGAAACCAAACACAAATCTACGATAGAAGTTGGCTAAGCCCAAGAAGTTGTGAAGCTCTGTGAAATTTTTAGGAGATGGCCAATCTCTGATTATTTGAATCTTTGTTGGGTCAACATGAAAACCCTTAGTATCAATGATATACCCTAAGTATTGAATACTCTTCATACCAAAAGAGCACTTATCAATGTTGGCATAAAGTTTATGTTTTTACAGAGTTGAAAGCACTTGTTCAACATGATGCAAATGATCAAACCAAGTCTTGATAAAGATGAGTATGTCATCCAAATAAACAACCACAAAAGAATCAATGAATGGTCTAAGCACGTCATTCATCAACCTCATAAATGTGGTTGGGAAATTTTTTAGGCCAAAAGGCATGACCAACCATTCAAACAAACCTTCCTTAGATTTAAATGCAATCTTCCACACATCTGCTAGATCAATTGGTACTTGGTGGTATCCAGACTTCAAGTCAATTTTTGTAAAGAAATTAGACCCCCTAAGTTGGTCCAACAAATCATCAATTCAAGGGATTGGATATCTATTTTTTATAGAGATTTTGTTCAATGCCCTATAATCAATAAAAAGTCTCCATGTCTCATCTTTCTTTTTAGCAAGGACAATTGGATTGCCACAGGGTGAAGCACTTGGATGAATGTGTCCTTTCTGAATCAACTCTTGAATTTGTCTCTTGATTTCATCATTTTCCAAAACTGACCTCCTATATATTGGTTCATGTGGTAGTGATGTTCCTGGGATTAAATCAATAGAGTGCTTGACTTGACCGTGTGCTAGAACTCCCACTAGTGATTTAAACACACTATGATATTCTTTCAAAATTTTATTCATTTGATTTGTTGATTTTCTGTTATGGTTACCTTAGCATGTGTATTAAGGACAAATAACGTTGTTTGTTTAGGGCAAATCATGAGTAGAACAAAAGTTCCTGTTTGAGAAATCAAGTGTTTACATTGTTTAACACTAATTAAAGAAGCAGTTTGTGTTGGACATACCTCTGGTATTCGATACCTCTTCCCACCAATCTTTATTGTAACACTACGTGGCCTGGACTCATATAGCCCGTGCCTTTGATACATGTATGGTTGCCCCAACAAGACATCACATACATTCAGCGGTGCTACATCACATATCACTTCATCCTTGAAAGGGTTGATTAAATATGATAGACGACACTGTTGATTTATTTGAATATTTTGTCCCTCATTTACCCATCCCATAGAGTATGGTTGTGGGTATCTTTTCACTTTAAAATTTAATCTTTTGATAGTTTCCCTAGAGATCAAATTCTTTTGACTCCCACTGTCAACAATAAAATGCAGAGGCTTTCCATCAACCCACATTTGTGAATGAAAAAGTCTCTCTTCATCTTCATGAGGCAATACCTTAGCAGTTGCAACTATGACATATGGGTTTGCTTCTCTGACAAAATCATTCTCCTTTTTCTCAAAAGTATCTATTGGTGACGATTCAGGTTCAACTTCCTCTCCTCGTATTTATGTCATCAAATTTTTAATACTTTGACAATCCTTTGTATTATGGGTTGGGGACTTATGCATCTCACACCACATGCCTGTATCTATTTATGTCTTTTTAGTATCCCACCATGTGCTCTTAGGTGAATTTGAATGAGGTTCCTTCATCACCTATTTTTTGAAAAAATTTATTGACACCTTCAACCCTTGGCTTATTATTTGCAAAGTATTCCCTCTTTGCTTTCTGCTTGAGTTTCTCTTAAATATTTATAGCATATTTAGAGGCAGTTTCCAATGTCTCAATATTCAAAAATTCCATCTCTATTTGAATATACCTGTGAAGTTCACTATAATATTTTAGAATTTGATGCTTCTCTTAATCCTCAATACCAAGTTTTGCTGAAAGTAAATGGAATGTATTGGTGTAGTCTTGCACAGACTGATCCCTCTTTTGTTGAAGCAACTTCTATTCTATGTATTTCTATTCACATACATCCTCAGGAAAGTATGCTTCTTTTATGTATTCCACAAATTCTCCCCATGTGGGCTTCTTATCAAGAGATATTCCAAAGTTGTCTTCAACAGGTAATTCTCGTTCTTTATTTTCTAATTTGGTTTCCCAAGCTAATTTCACATGGGTTTCAACTTTGAGGAGAGAAAATATTTATTTTTCTGCATCTAAGAATTTATTTACAGGAAAGTATCTATCCAATTTTGATAACCAATTATCAACAGCTTCAACATCAACTTTTCCTTCAAAATTTGGGATGTCAAAATTGACTTACACTTTGAAAGGGGTATTTCCATGAAATGATGTTGCTCATCTAGAGGGTTTTGATTCTATAAAAGGCATGAAAATTGACTCATCATCTCCTCTTGTTTCTTATTTAAAGCCTCTTCCACCAAATGCTTAATATCATCGTTTGACATCTTCAATCGTGTGCATCTCAAAGGTGGATATTTTGACAAATCTTGTGTATCCAATCCTAATCTTTGGTAGGAAGACCTTGTGTAAATTGGCATAAAGGAACATTCTCGCTGAGATACCACTGATCTAGATTATGAAATCAAATTACAATACTTGGTGTGATACCTGTAGTATTGTAAGTTCAATGTAAAAACTAAGGAGATTAACAATAAGATTGCAAGCCAAAAAGTGATCCATTCTATTCAAAATTGGAGTTTATATAAATCTGATGGATCCCAAGGATCACTAGAACCCCTTGGAAATGAAATGAAGAGTCCTCATAATGTTTATTACAAATAAACTATTAAAACTATAAAAAATTATCAATAAAAACTATATATAAAAATAGGTCCTCTTGGAGAAGGCATAACTTTCTAGTCCTAGCTCCGAATTGTGAACTGTTTACTCTGTTGGAAAGGTCTTCAATAAATCTCAAACCAAAACTAGGAGGTCACACCAAGGTGAGGGCTCACTGAGGCGTCCAGGGCCTGAAATGCCCCGAAGACCTTCAAAAAGGAGAAGGAGAAGGACTTCCATCTTGAGGTTTGTGAAAATATGTAGTATAAAGAGTAACAATAGGATTAGTTTCTTCATTCACATCCTCTTTTGGTTGAGAGGAAGGATAGGGTTTATCAAGATCTTCATTCTTAGTTAATTTTATCCTAGGAGAAATCATCAAGGAAATTTCTCACATCATAATTATTGAAAATGCTTTGATAAGGAGAAGGATTAGACATGGAAGGAAAAATTCTAAGCTCCTCTATTATGGCTACTCTTGGAAGAGAGGATCTAGGAAACTCCAATGTGGTATTGTTGGGAGGAGGATCTTCATTAAGAGAAGTGGTAGGGCTTTTTAATGGGAATATTATCATTTTCAACAGAACCCATGCATTTCATTAAGATTTTTATGATAAAATTACATGAAATATGGATAAAAATCTTGAAAAAATGATCCAAAAGAGGGAAGAATATTTGAAATATTTATGATGCCATATGGAAGATTACCATGAAGGAAATTAAGCAACACAAAATGAAAGGAAATATTATCTACTTCATGTGATTGATAAATGGAAGAAATGATAAATGTAATGACATGAGAGGTAACGAGCCAATCCAATTGAGGAATTCCATCGTGAAAATGAAATCTAGCCAAATTAGATCTAGAAATGTAAATGCAATGTGTACAAATAGGATCTAGACACCAAACTAGAATGAAAATGTTATGAGTTGTGTTCACCAAAATGTAATATAAGAAATGTGAAATGGACCCTATTTCCTATATTACATTAGAAGGAAGATGACTCACTAGGCTCGAGGGGAATTGAGCGCTAAGTGAGTGCAATGGTCCTTTGTTGTAATCAAGGATGCTTATGTAAGTGTGATTGAACAACACAAGATTTAAGGATAGAAATGGAGGAAAGATGGATTTCACAATGCATAGACTAACACAAAACTAACAAACCAATTCTACTACCAAAATTAGAGCCCAAAGACTGTAACTAACTTGTAAACTCAATTTGAAGCTATTTTAGACCGAGTAGTGAGTTACACTCTTTTAGACATGTTGATTTTTGCTGAAATAACACATTTTTAATAAAATATGATGATTTAAGCCTTGAGAGGTTCCATTTTAAGGGATTAATTACAAATGGTTAGCTCAAAGCCTCTAAGATAAAAAAAAATATTGATATAACATCTATTCTTTTCATTCATACCTACAATGGAGTCTCCTTCACACCTATTAAAATGCTAACAAAAAATCACTTCGACTTTATCTTTTGGCAAATCAAATGAATCCATTTGAAAAACCTATCTATGTAGTAAGGTACTAATGAGAAAAATA
Source organism: Chamaecyparis obtusa (assembly GCA_027943335.1). Taxonomy (NCBI): domain Eukaryota; kingdom Viridiplantae; phylum Streptophyta; class Pinopsida; order Cupressales; family Cupressaceae; genus Chamaecyparis; species Chamaecyparis obtusa. The sequence goes on along the minus strand of BSBK01000279.1, from coordinate 435,750 downwards.
TTTCCAATGATTATAATGTTAATATATATTAATTTTATTATGACTTTGTATTTTTAGTTTTACTAAATGTAGATTTTTCTTTGTATGTCTACCTCTATGTTTGATGCTTATGGAAAAATACTAAATGGGAGAAAAAAAATTCTAAAAATTGTCTATGCCCTAGGTATTGAAGTTCTCTTTCTATAAAAATAAAATAAAATGAAATTGGACAAATACCCGATAAGTTATAAGCTATGTAGTCAAGGTATGTCAAAATTACAGTTTAGTCAACTTCAAACGTTAATCAAATATGCAATAATCATGATAATTTTGTAAAACTAATTGCATGCCCTCCATATGGATGTTATAAAACTAAATTTGAAAGAAGCACATTGATATCTATTTTAGAAAAAAATTTATGCTCTATTGAAATGTCCCCTTTCTGATTTTTATATCATATTTGAGTCCTCTAATTAGATTATTAAATCAAACAATCAACACTTTGAAAGATAATGCAATTTCTCAATAAAACCCAAATCGGGTATGCTCGAAATAGTGCCAAAACTTCACAACTTCACATATTATTGATAAATTTGAAAGTAGACATTTTTACAAAAAAATTGCCAGCATAATGGCCTAAAAAATGACATTTCTAGATCTGTATAGAGTTTACACAACAGCTCCCAAACGGAGGACAAAAACAATGCTCATCGGGCTCTCGAAAATGACACAAAATAGCCTGAAAACACCATAAAACACTAATAATCTATCACATAAGTATAACCATGACCCAAGACATATATTTAGCTCTATTTTAACATCAAAATGTTTGCAATATAGTAGCAAACCAAACTGATATGAAATACTCAACTGGAAACACCAAACTCTTACAAGAAACACACCCGAAAACTCACAAATTTGCACTGTTTAGCACAAGGGCAAACTCTGCATGAGCTTTCACATGGAATGGCCTCAAACTACCATCCTTAGCCTTTCTGGAAACCTAAAAACTCCCATCTTTGGGTCTCCTTCTCCACAGGTTTGGTAGCCTCTGAAGAACAACAAAGCAATGAGCAAAAATCAAGTTCTAGAATGAGCCCGAAATGCCTCCAAACCCCTTTAAAAGAGGGTATAACCCTAACTCACAACCAAGAGGGGTCAATAATACATATTTTAATAATAATTATCATTTATTAATCCATTGGTTTCCAAAGATTAGCCCCTTTTCCTGAAACTTCACTTTTTGAGCCTGCTAGCCTTAGCAAAAGTTATTATTTTTAATTATTTAAAAAGGGGACATGACAAGTCCTCCCTCCCAAATATTGCTTGTCCTCAAGCAATGAAGGTTGGGATGCTCAAGAATATGTGCTCCTTCCCAAGTTGCATCCTCCAATGGTAATCCTTTCCATTTGACCAAATGCTCTGTGATGCTCCTATTTCTCAATCTTTTCTCTCTTGTATCCAAAACCTCTTCTGGTATTAAGACTAATTTCCCTTCACCATCAAGAGGTGGTAATTCTGTAGATACTATGGTTTTTTGGCCTAGAACCTTCTTCAGGAAAGAGACATGGAAAACATTATGTATTTTGCTGTTTGGTGGGAGCTCCAATTCATAAGCTACCTCTCCTACCTTCCTGATGATCTTATAAGGCCCATAGAACCTTGGATTGAGCCTCTCTGCCCCACTCCTCTTCAAGGTGCTTTGCTTATATGGCTGCAACCTAACAAATACCAAATCTCCCACCTCGAAAGATCTTTCAATCCTTTTCTTATTAGCGTACAACTTCTGTTGGTTCTGTGCATGTTGTAGATTATCCTTGAGGGACCTTATTATGTCTTGGCTTTGCTTAACGAAATCACTTGCTGCAGGTACTCTGCTATCTGAAAGTACTAGATCAACAAATGAAAGGGCATCATAACCATAAAGAGCACAAAAAGGAGGCACACCAATAGACATGTGATGAGATGTATTGTAACAATACTCCCCTAGGTGCAACCATTTCACCCAAGCATGTTGTTGATTTGAAACATAGTTCCTCAAATATCCCTCTATCCATTTATTAACTATCTTAGTTCCTCAAATATCCCTCTATCCATTTATTAACTATCTTTGTTTGTCCATCTGTTTGAGGGTGATAGCTAGTACTGGGAGTGAGTTCAATTCTTGCCAAATGAAAGAGCTCCTTCCAAAAAGAGCTGAGGAATCTACTGTCCCGGTCACTGACAATGTTTCTAGGCAAGCCATGTAACCTAAAAATTTCCTTGAAGAACAATTCTGCCACTTGTGATGCCTTGAAATCAGATGTGATGGGAAAGAAATGTGCATACTTAGTTAGTCTATCTACCACCACATATATGCAATTCTTACCTTGAGCCTTGGGCAACCCAGTGATGAAGTCCATGGAAATACTTTCCCATTTTTGTTCATGAATAGGAAGTGGCTGCAACAACCCTGCAGGAAAAATTTGCTCACTCTTGTTTTGTTGGCATACCATACATTCCTTAATGTGTTTAAGGACATCCTCCTTCATACCCTTCCATGCAAAATGCTCTCAAAGTTGCCTGTATGTCTTGAAATATCCTTGATGACCAGCCAAAGGTGTGTCATGAAAGGCCCTCAATATCCTCCTTAGTTTTTGATCCTAGCACTAAGAAGATCCTGTTCTTGTAATAAATCAATTCATCAACAACCTTGTACCTGTTATCATCCACTAACTTATCCAAAATCTTGGTGGCAAAGGAATCTTTAGCATACTATGAAATTATGGAGACTTTCCAATCAATAGAGATAGATATTAAGGAACACAAAGTGGACTTTCTTGAGAGAGCATCAACAACCACATTATTCTTTCCTTTCACATATTCAATATCAAAATCATAAGCTTGCAATTTTCTTACCCATTTTTGTTGATGATCATTCAAATCCCTTTGGTTCAAGAAGAACTTGAGGCTATTATGGTCTGTCTTTACAATGAATCTCCCACATACCAAATATTGTCTAAACTTATGAAGCGCATGCATGATTGCCAACATTTCCTTATCATAGATGGAGTAACCTTTCTCTGATTGATTTAATTTTCTACTCTCAAATGCTATTGGATGTCCCCTTTGAGTTATGACAGCCCCTATACCTTCTCCAGAAGCATCACATTCAAAAACAAAAGGTAAAGAGAAATCTAGAATTGCAAGCACAGGGCATGAACTCATTACCTCCTTAAGCTTATCAAATGTTTTTTGTGCCTCTTCTATCCAAATAAAAGCTCCTTTCTTTGTCAAATTAGTCAACGGGGTAGCAAGCTGAGAAAATCCCTTGACAAATCTCCTATAGTAGCTACACAACTTGAAGAAACCTCTCAATTGTGTAAGATTAGTGGGTGGAGGCCAATCCAAAATTGCCTGAATTTTTTGTTGATCAACCTGTACTCCTTTAGAACTTATAATATGTCCCAAATATAGGATCTCTGTCAAACCAAACTCACATTTAGATAGCTTAGCATAGAAGGTTTGCTACTCCAAGATTCCCAAAATTGTGTCTATGTGCTTTAGATGCTCTTTCCATGTTTTACTGTAAATCAAGATATCATCAAAAAATACCAAAACAAATTTTCGAAGATGCTTGCTGAATACCTTATTCATACAAGATTGGAACATTGTTGGTGCATTAGTGAGGCCAAATGGCATAACAAGAAATTCAAAGTGCCCATAGTGACATCTGAAAGCAGTCTTTTCCACATCTTCCCTCCTCATGTGGATTTGATGGTACCTTGATCTTAAGTCAATTTTTGAGAAGTATACAGCACCATGTAACTCATTAATGAGTTCATCTATGCGTGGTATGGGATACCTATTTTTTATGGTCTTCTTATTTAGAGCCCTGTAGTCTATACACATTCTCATTGTACCATCTTTTTTCTTGACAAGTACCACAGATGATGCAAATGGACTAGAGCTAGGCCTTATGAATCCCATGTCCAGGAGTTCCTTAATAGTTTTTTCTATTTCTTCCTTATAGCCTCTTAGATGGCGGTATGGAGTTGTTATAACTAGTTTGGCACCTTGTTCTAACTCTATAACATGCTCAAAACCTCTATCTGGTGGTAATCCCGGAGGTAAATCATTGAAAACTATACTATGCTTATCAAGAATATTTTGAATTTCAAAATAGAAATTACCTTGATTCTTTGGAGAGCTTGTTGGATGGATTATGACTCCTGCTGCCCATGCTACTTGTCCTCTTCGAAAAGTCCTCTCCATCCTCTTTGCAGTGACCACCTTAGGTGCTCCATTCGATAAGCCTCTCAATAAGACTTCTTTCCCATTGGAATGAAATTTAAACTCCATAGTTTGATGGTTCATGTAATAGCCTCCAATAGAGTGCAACCATTGAACACCCAATACAAGATCTGTCTCCCCAATGCCAACAACATAGAAGTCATCACATAACTCATAATCTCCTAAGGTCATCCTGAGTTGTTTCACCACCTGTGTGCAAGGCATAGTGAATCCATCAGCTACAGTAACATTGAATCCCTCAAAATCTTTTGCTTTAAGCCCTCTTTTCATGACAAATCCCTCATCAATAAAATTGTGATTTGCCCCACTATCAAGAAGAACTGTCAACCTTTTCCCTGCTAGTACCCCTCGAATTCAATATGGATGGTATCTTGGGACTCCTGATAATGCTGCTAAAGTGCCATCCTTGTTGATTTCTTTTTCTTTCTCTTCTTCTTCCTCCTCCTTAGTGTCATGAAATTCCTCATGCTCATCTAAATCAGATTCTAAAGCAACTTCAATTTAGTGCACTTGACCTTTCCCCAAACATTCGTGTCCTAGAACCCATGGTTCTCTACAAGTGAAAAAAAGCTTTTTCCTTCGTAATTCACTCCTAGTCTCTTCATCTACCTTCTTTTTTGCTACATTTATCACATTCTTTGGTGGTGGTGCTAGAAAAGTCTTTTTCTAAAAATTCCCCTTATGTTGCCAAATATTTGGGGGTTTTTGATTAGTGACTGGTTTCATAGGCACACAAGTTTCAAGTTGTAAGCTTCTTTTGATAGCTTCCTATAAGGTTGAGGGTGAGAAAGCCTTAACCAAACCCTTAACAGAATCTTCCAAACCATCAAGAAAAAGATAAATAATCCTCTTTTCACTCATATCAGGTACTATAACAACCACTTTTTGAAACTCTTCTACATACTCATTAACTGATTTGATTTGCCTCAACTTTGACAAGTCTTTAAAATACTCTTCATCATCCTTGAGATCAAATCTATCTATCACTCTTTGACTAAAATCATCAAATGTAGTTACCTGATCGTGACCTTGAGTAATCATTCCATGATACCACCAATCATAGGTTGCATCTTCCAAGTGTAGACTTATGAATTGAACAACATCACTCTCCTTCATGGGGTTAAGTGTGAAGAAGGTCTGTAATTTTTGTAGCCATGCTCTAGCTGAAATTTTATTTGTTCCATCAAAAGTAGGTGCTGTAAACTTGCTTATTTTATTTTTGAGCTCTCTTCCACTTATGTCCTGCTCCCTCCTGTACTCTTTCTTGGGCATCAAAGTGTTCATCATATCCACATATTCTCTAAAAGGAACCGAACTGCGAAAGTCATCATCTAAGCCATTGTAAGTAGCTCTTAATGCAATCAAGTTACTTGTAACCTCTTCCATAGGACTAAGTGCTGGATTTGGTATTGGTGGCTCATTTGTAGGCAAGAAAATAGTTTTTGTTGATTTAGAGGGTGTGGGTTTTAGATTTCTTGGCTCCTCTAAAGTGCTCCCTCTCTCATTAGTAGATACAACTCCTCGGAGTTTTTCTATCAATAACCGCAAAGCCTCTCTAGTTTCTGCCAAACTATCCACTATTTGCTTTTGAGTGTTTTGGATGTCCTGGAAGAATTTTTTTGCCATCTCATCCGGGTCAGCCATACTTGTCCCTTCCTTGGATTTTGTACTTTTATTTTCAACCGGAGGTTTGATCAGAATTTCTTTATTCTTTTCTCACTGCAAATATCTCTTTTCTCTTTCACTTAGTTGCATACAAACTTCTACAAACCCTCAAGTTGGCAAGATCATAGCTCTGATACCACTAAAATGTCCCCTTTCTGATTTTTATATCATATTTGAGTCCTCTAATTAGATTATTAAATCAAACAATCAACACTTTGAAAGATTATGCAATTTCTCAATAAAACCCAAATCGGGTATGCTCAAAATAGTGCCAAAACTTCACAGCTTCACATATTATTGATAAATATGAAAGTAGACATTTTTACAAAAATTTCACCAGCATAACGGCCTAAAAAATGACATTTCCAGATCTGTATAGAGTTTACACAATAGCTCCCAAACGGAGGACAAAAACAATGCTCATCGGGCTCCCGAAAATAACACAAAATAGCCTGAAATACCATAAAACACTAATAATCTATCACATAAGTATAACCACGACCCAAGACATATATTTAGCTCTATTTTAACATCAAAATGTCTGTAATACAGCAGCAAACCAAACTGATATGAAATACTCAACCCGAAACACCAAACTCTTACAAGAAACACACCCAAAAACTCACAAATTTGCACTGTTCAGCACAAGGGCAAACTCTGCATGAGCTTGCACATGGAATGGCCTCAAAATACCATCCTTAGCCTTCCTGGAAGCCTGCAAACTCCCGTCTTTGGGTCTCCTTCTCCACAGGTTTGGTAGCCTCTGAAGAACAACAAAGCAATGGGCAAAAATCAAGTTCTATAACGAGCCCAAAATGCCTCCAAACCCCTTTAAAAGAGGGCATAACCCTAACTCACGACCAAGAGGGGTCAATAATACATATTTTAATAATAATTATCATTTATTAATCCATTGGTTTCCAAATATTAGCCCCTTTTTCCCGAAACTTCACTTTTTGAGCCTGCTAGCCTTAACAAAAGTTATTATTTTTAATTATTTGAAAAGGGGACATGACATCTATGAAAACAATGTAACTCTTTGAAAATGATATTTTCAACAACATACCCGTTTCCGTGGGAGAAAGAAAAAACCATTCAAATCAATTTTAAAAAAAAAAAAAAAAAAATATTTAGAATCTAGATAGAAAATCTTAAAAGACTCTAATTTACTTCATCTTCTGATTTCAAATGGTTTAATGACAATATGCATCCGAAGCTTAAAGTTTTTTTTTTAAAATGTAGAGTTCAGTGTCCGTTCAGGCAAAAAAGTGTAACCCACTAGTGTGGGTTCACCCAGGGACTATGGTGACTTGATTGACCTATTCTTGGGACTATGGTGACTTGGTCAACATTTTCCCTACATTTTCAATGATTTTAGTTGTAGACTATAACCGAGGTCTTGAACTTTTCAAATTTGATCTCGTCACAAGAACCACCAATTTTTGGACACAAAAAAGGAGAGGAAATATTGTGTAGAGAGGGGTATTCCTTATTCAAACCCTAGTTGAGGAATTAACCTTGAAATTGAAATGAAATATGCTTAAAATGAAAGCTTGTTGATATGAAATGAAAGCTAGATCCGAAATACGAACTACCTTATTCCTTGATGGAGAAATGATTCTTTGGATGTAATCACAAGTGTTGATACAATAGCTCACACAAAAACTTAAAAGGAAATCATGAAAGAAAAACCTTGTACAATGGAAGTTGTAGTTTTCCATAATGCTTGATGAAGATAGAGAGAATAATGTCTTGAAGACTTGAAAACTTGAATGCTTGGTTGTTTAAATTTATATGGATAGATGCTTATGCTATTATCTTCTTCCTTGATAGGGGACTCCTTTACTTTGGACTTCAATGAGGGAAATAAGCCTGATCCATGGAGAATATTGACTTGGAAAATGCCTTGAAATGCTTGAGATCTGCTTTAGAAGACTTGAGATGTGAATTTGTAGAAGAGAGATTTAATTCCAATTGCATGATGATCAAATGAGGAGAGCTAGGCTGCTTGTATACCCCTCACAAATATTTTGGAGCTCAAAAATCAAAGAGGGCTCATGGGGATTTGGATTTCTTGCTTAACCATTGAGCCCAACCTCTAGTTCAAATTCTAGAGGGCTTATCTAATGAGATTTAAACTAGGGGTCTCAATTGAAGCAACAAAGTTGAAATGGAAAGCAAAATTGGGGCCATAGTACCAAAAATCAATGTGGGAGCCTATACATGCTAAAATGGGGCCAAATTGAGCATCGAATTATACATGCTTATTATTTAGGATGGTATATGAACTATGATTTTATTAATCACTTTGGTACTTACAACTTTCATTCACTTGAAAATATTTAAAGTGAAAAAATAATTGTGGTGCTAAGGAGCAACACAAGGCTTGCTATGCAATGATTGAATTTCACAACTTTTGTGTGCCTTAATCAATCCCTACTACTAAGTCAACTACATAATCAAAATAGATAGTGTGGTTGGATATTAATGTTGATGTAGAAAGATGTTATTGCGAACTTAAAAATTACTAGAGATAAATGTAGAAATGCATTATCTTGAAACATGCTTTCAATGTGATATATTTTGATGATCAAAATGACACATAGATGTTTCTCTTAAACATTAACCCTAAATGCACAATTCTAATTGTTTGATATATATACCAATGATCTTTGAACTTTCAAATTACTAGAAATAAATGTAGAATTGTATTGTCGTAAAACATGCTTTCAATATGATGTATTTTGATGATCACAATGACACAAAGATGATTTTTTTAAATACAAATTTTAAATACACAATTCTAACTTTTTGATACATACAAATTTTAAATACACAATTCTAACTTTTTGATACATATAACAATGAGTAACAATAAAATTTGAGATTGTCAATTATAAAGTGTAAAGATATTAAAATTAATAAATAAGAAACACAATCACAACCCTAAACCAAGATAATAAAAACATTTCAAATGAAAAATTTAGATATAAAATCAATGGGTGCACTTAAAATATTAAAAACATGTCAAAATCATATATGAAAGGGAAGTATGGGAGTTTTGGAAAGGTTGCACCTTTCCCCTCTATACTAACTACTGAATGTCATTTCCAATAGCCCAAAGATTCTGGCTAATGCGCAAACCGACCATAGGACTAATATTAAGGATCTTCACGAATGGTGTACAATGACTCCTTTCTACAAGAAGAAATAATATTTCGCCCATGCATTTCAACTTGGATAAGGCGAGTTGAATGTTTTTCCTGAACGTTCAAGAGAGGTGAGTTGGAAGAGTGAAATGTGGGGATTTTGAGAAAAAATGATGCTGAATTCCTCTAACTTATTGGGATTGCACCAGAACTCTGTGCCGCTCCTGTAAGTCCTTAAATCATTTCAACCATCAATTTTGGCATTCGTTACAGTACGCCTTAAATCGATCCCTCTTCACTACTTAATGCCTATTTCGGCGAGTTCAATTATTTTTAACTGTTAGCAAATAGTTCAGCCTTAATTCCAGCTTTCCCGTTCTCAAAAAACCCTTATAATTATCAAAATTAAATTGTTGAAATTGTGTTTGATTTTAACGGATTACTGTTTTATGCCTTAGAGATTTCAAGCTTTCCCACCGCATTAAAGCAAAGCAAACTCCAAGACAAACTTGTCGAAAAGTTTTAGAAAACGAGACTCAAAATTCTGTAGAAGTTTATAACTGAAATTGGGAAAACAAGATTCTGAAAAAAGAGTATTGTTATTTTTTTTAACTAAGATTTTTATTATCTAATAAAATTATTTACCCAATTTTTCGTTGAATCTTGTTTTCTTCGTCTTAAATGTTATTCTTAATAGACTGTTTAGGATTTGAATTCAAGATATCCCATTTTTATGCTAGAATGCTCTTCCAACGAACTACACGCTACATTGTGGTTTGGGGGTGTTTACCATTCTCCCAGTATCTCCTCAAACCGCTTTCTAACTTAGCTTTAATTCCATGCTATTTTCCATGGACCAGACAAGACCAAAATATAAAACCTTCCATTAGCATGTTGGGCTGCTCTACCACTGGGTTACTCATCTTTTGTGTTCCAAAGTTTAGATTGTTCTTCCAACGTTACGATCTCTGAATGAATGTGCCTTTATGGGACTCGAGCCTTTTTGAAGACTATGCCAGTCCTTTATTCTTTCGTACATAATGCGTATGTAGAATTTGGAAGCCTATTTCTTTACCTTGCGCCTGATTTAAGCCATGTCACTATTTACGAGGCATAGTTAATTTTGGTAGAACTGAAATGGCAAAAAATGCAATAGGTTGCACACAGCCTTTTTCGGTTTGGTAACGTTATTAAAATTCTTCATTCATTCATTTCTTTTGTTAGATGGCTTTTATTCAAACTTTTTACAGTAAAATCATGAAGTTGGGGATTTTTATTTGCTGGCAAATTTATACTTTTTAAAATTCTAGACCATACTTGATATCACATTTGTTATTTTTATTAGCTTTGATAATATTTAGCTCAATGGGTTGTGGTTCAGTTGTGAAGTGGAGAAATGGCCATGCTTTTTGAAATTTCGGGCTGGTGAGTTTCAAGGATAAAGCACTAATTTGTGCTTATTAGCTGAACTTTTTAGGGAGCATTCTGGACACACCTTTCTATATGATAGGGAATTGAGTACAGATGTATGTAAATGTAGTTTCAGTGGATCTACATCAGTCTGTGCATCTGAAATGCTGTATGGGCAATGCCTTTATTAGCTTCCCTAGTTCCGGTTTGATTGTTTGAGAAATTCTTTAATGGAGATACACACCGGTGGATATTGACTGGTGATCCTAAAGAAATTGCCACAGCTCCATAAATGGTAAATGCCTAATAGTTTCACCTTTATGTGCCCGTAGGAGGGTTTTCCCTACCCAATATGGCACATGGTCGAAGCTTGTCTGAACATGCTTTTTTGAGTCAACGAGGCCACAATAATACTGACCCTGCTAGAGAAGGCTGGGTGTGAGTCCTCTGCCGAACTTTGATAGAACAAATATTAGATACCCCTCTGGGTGCAAAGATAACTCATTCCTTTATTTTCTGGAAATTGGCAAATAGGCATTCTTTTGAATAGTATGTTCCCATGTGCATTAAATAATATGTTGGGTTTTAGTGTTCCGAGAAAAAAAATTACTAGTTGTTAAGCTGCACAACAAAGTTATGCATTAGACAACGAATGTTATTCTTTGACAATTTTACTGCAGAACCAAAATTCACAGTTTTGCTTCTACAGATTATGTTAATATTAGGATGAAGCAATGGTATCAGATGCAATTTCTGGAGTATCATAGTCATCAAACAGTTTTTTGCTTCTTTTTTGATGCCAGGAATTTGAACATCTGATTTCTGTGGAAAAGTTCAGAATTTTGTAACCATTTTAGATGCATTGCCAAAATATTGGCTTTCTGTTTCTTGGAGAAACTCATTATAACATGTATGATTTGAAACTGAGGACGATGATAATTATTGAAGCCTTTTGCTCTTTGTCATATAAAGAAGACTCAATTTAAGGGGCTTCTGCCCAGAACTTTACACCACATACATATCAAATTTGACATTGTAGTTGTCTACCAAATTTTTATGGTGATGGTAATAAAATTTTAGCAGTGGGAGTTCTGTTATTAGTAGTTTAATTCACTTTTGACCCAAAAAAATCTTAAGTCCAAAACTAATGGGGACCTTTAGAGATACACAGTGAACTGATATTGACACTCAGATAAACATAAGTAGGTTGGTGAATATTAGAGGTTAACATAAACAGACTGATATAACTGAGATACTAGCTATGGCCTACAACTGAAAAGTATATACCAAAATTATAGCAGTAAGTTCCAGGCTTAATCAGAGATAATACTTAGCGTGATGCTGCTAAGGACTGCCACCTTGATGCTTGTTAGATAAAGGAGGTTCAGTTCAAGGGGGTGTCTACCTAGAACTTTACAAAACATATAACATATTTGACATTGAAGTTCTCTACAAAATTTGTACTGTGATTGTAATATTTTTTTTGCAGTTGGAGTTCTTTTAAGTAGTTTAGTTAATTTTTGACCCAAAAATACTCTTTAGTCCAAAGCTAACAGGGACCTTTAGAGATACATAGTGAACTGATATCGGCACTAAGATAAAAATAAGTAGGCTGGCGAATATTAGAGGTTAACATAAACAGACCGATATAATTGAGATATTAGCTATAGCCTACAACTGAAAAATAAATACCAAAAGTATAGCAGTAAGTTCCAGGCTGAATCAGAGATAATTCTTGGCTTGATGCATCCTAAGGGCTGCCACCTAACAGATCGCAGAACACTAAAAGAACCATCAGGGGTAAGAGAGATACAAAGAACTTGAGTAAATGGTACGTGATTACTTTCTACAAACTGAAAACCTTTTCTTAGCTTTAAAATATACTCAAAATACCAATTAAAAAATTGTATGACCTGTAAGGCTGCAATAATATGGATGTTGAGAAGACAAAAGATCAATTTCTTGGAATTTTAAGGGGTTACTAGAGTGAAGTGCCCTTTATGTTCAAAATGGTATTTCTTGTAAATAATCATAAAATGATATCTTCTTAACTTTATATGGAGCTTTAGTTAACGTAGATATTCCAATGCCCAATTCTTTAGCACAGGTTTGACATACATGCTGATCCACTACAATTTGCTAATGAAATGAACAATGTAAGGGGGAAAACTGATATCTCATACAGCCATGGCTGCTTTCAGTCGCAGGATTGAGTGGAATGAGTTGTTGGCTGAACAAGTTTGGATGTTTGATGAGTTAGTATGGTTGTCATTGATGTCAACATACTGTTGTTGTTGGTGACTGTTTTCTATGCAATGGTGTTGAGAATCTTGCTCCACATATTCTTCATATTGCAAATATATTGATGAGGTTTTGGCATGTTATTGGATAGTGTTTGAAGACATTGGATTCAAGTTTTTGTGCTTTTGATCACATTGTAGTAGAATTGGTATTCGTCTGAGTATGACTGTGGCTGACAGTGTTTTTTGCGTGAAATGCATGCTTCGTATTTCTCCATGTAATGGTTTCTGATGTTGCGATATTGGAACTGAGTGTTTTATGTCCTTAGTTTTATTTGGTTCAGTTGGAATGAGATTTTGAGTTTGGAGACATGGTTTCAATAATCATAAAATGATATCTTCTTAACTTTAAATGGAGCTGTAGTTAACGTAGATATTCCAATGCCCAATTCTTTAGCACAGGTTTGACATACATTCTGATCTACTACAATTTGCTAATGAAATGAACAATGTAAGGGGGAAAACTGATAGCTCATACAGCCATGGTTGCTTTCAGTCGCAGGATTGAGCGGAATGAGTTGTTGGCTGAATAAGTTTGGATGTTTGATGAGTCAGTATGGTTGTCATTGATGTCAACATACTGTTGTTGTTGGTGACTGTTTTCTGTGCAATGGTGTTGGGAATCTTGCTCCACATATTCTTCATATTGCAAATATATTGATGAGGTTTTGGCATGTTATTGGATAGTGTTTGAAGACATTGGATTCAAGTTTTTGTGCTTTTGATCACATTGTAGTAGAATTGGTATTCGTCTGAGTATGACTGTGGCTGACAGTGTTTTTTGTGTGAAATGCATGCTTCGCATTTCTCCACGTAATGGTTTCTGATGTTGCGATATTGGAACTGAGTGTTTTATGTCCTTAGTTTTATTTGGTTCAGTTGGAATGAGATTTTGAGTTTGGAGACATGGTTTCAAAGTTCGATGGTGTTCTTACTGTAGGTTTGGCTGACCTTGGATGTTTACACTTCAATTAATTGTCTCGATGAATGCAAGATGGAATGTAACGTGTATGATGTTGTTTTTCGTTCTAGACAAGGTGTGTTGTAGTCCACTTCTTATTTTTTTCCACTGCAGGAATGTTTAGTGTCGGCCTAATTCGAATTATGTGTGGTTAAGATGCTTAGCCGACAATGGGAGACTTCACAAATGAAAGGATGATTTAAATAAAGGATGAATTGTTGAGGAAAAGTGTGTGGCATATGTATGTACTTGTGCGAGTGCTGTGCAAGTATATGCGTGTGCTATGGGGATGTCTGAAAGAGGATCTGTCTCCCTGCATGTATGAAGTAGTGCAAAGTGTGGTGTAGAGCAGAGTGGACTTTCATGTGTTAGCTACTGAAAGCAGTGAGCTGAAGGTATCTATAGATCATTCAGTTGTGTTGCAGTTGTGCATAATTGGTGGATCTATTCTCTTTTATCCTTCTTCATCCAGGTAAGTGAGTCCTCCGGCAATGAGCCTTCTTTCTTTGGGCAGTGAGCCTTTCTTTGTAAAAATCACCTTAATCCGTGTCACCTTAACAAGTGTTCATATATTTGATAATTAATCTTCTCTGTGGTTTTTTCCTTAATAGGGTTTTTCACGTAAATCTAATGTTCCTTGTATATGATGGTTTCCGTGCTCTTTCATGTTTATAACTTTTTGTGATTAAGGATTTAAAGTAAATTTGGTGGAATTGATTAAAAGAATAAAGTTTACAAGTTTTATTGACAACTGATTCACCCCCCCTCTTAATTGTCTTGCACATTCAACAATTGGTATCAGAGCTTTGGTTCCTTGGAGAAGAGCTTAACCGCTTAAGGAGATTTTGATGGCACACAAACTGACACTCCCTACATTTGATGGATTTGACTATGCTTATTGGAAGGTGAAGATGTGAGGATACTTGGTCTCTCTCAGTTACAAAACTTGGAAGGCTGTGGAGAAGCAATATGTGAAACTAGCAAGTGGGGTGAACACTCCAGATAAGATTGAAGCATATGAAGAAAACGAAAGGGCAAGGTATGTTATTTTCAGTGCTCTAACTAAAACTGAATTAACAAAAGTTGTATCTTTAGAAACTACTAATGATGTTTGGGAAAAGTTAAAAAGTACTTATGAAGGAGATGGTATACTCAAACAAGTTAAGTTGCAGAATGCTAAGGCTAAGTACGAAAGCTTGCAGATGGAAGAAGATGCCAATATAACAAGCTATTTGCAGAAGATAATGTTGTGAAAGAGATCAGAGGAGTTGGTGGTGAGCTAGAAGAAAATGGTGTTGTGCCAAAGGTACTCTAAACCCTTATTAAGCCCTATAATTCTAAAATCTCTGCTATAGAGGAAGCTCATAATTTAAATTAGTATACCAGAGAATAGATGTATGGCTCTTTACTTGTCTTTGAGATGAGAGAATTTGGTACTACTAGTGCACTTAAAGCTACTAAATCAGCAAAAGAAGAAGAATTTGATGAGGGAGACTTTGATGAGATAAAGACAAACTTTGTAAGAATAGAGAAAGGAACTGGAAAATACAAAGTTAAGTTACCCTTCAAATGTTTCAGTTATGGAAAGATAGGTCATTATGCTTCTAGATGTCCTGACAAAATTGTAAATCAAAAGAATAAGGAGAGCAAAGGAAAGTTTAATAAGAAAGCTTATTATGTCAGAGAAGATGCTAGTATTGCTAATGATGAATCTGATTATGAAGGAGATGATGAATGTTTGTTCTTGGTGGTTAAAGAATAATCTCGTTCTGCTAACCTTGGCAAAATTGTTGAAAGAAAATCTTCGGAAGCTGATATTAAGATTGCAGATACAGTGGCTTCTACTTTCATGTTAGAAGAGACAAAGATGAATGACTTATTTACAACAAATGTTCTAATCACATGACTGGTGATAAAAGTAAGTTTGTAAATCTTGAAAAGTATGGAGGCGTTGTTAGATTTGGAGGCCATTTTGGCTGAGTAGAAAATGCTAAATGTTGGGGATTATGGTTGCCCTTGTGGGGATCATTTTTCCCCTTTGGGACAAGGAGAAGTAAGATGGAGTCCACATGAGGATCAAATTTCCCCATTTGGGGATGATATGGAGTTAACCTGGGAAATAAAACAAACAGAAGACTATCCCCATAAAGTTCGATTTTCCCTTGATGACATGAAATGAAATTTAATGAAATAAAAGGGAAATTAATTAAAATACCTCATACACAAGTTCCAAGGTGGTATTTTTTTAATCCCATATGGGCTGTGTGGGTGAGAGTTAAACCCAAAACTCCTTTAAAAAAGCCTCCATCAGCAATAAAGGAATGCAAAGTAAGTGGTGGGCTGACTTCAAAGTCAAAGGTCATCAAGGAAAGAAGCAAGGAGTTGATAAACCAATCGTCCAAGAGGAAGGACGACTGAAATTTGAACCCAGCAAGAAGGAAGACATCAAGCTTGGTCAAGAAAATCAGGTTGCAAGAGAGTTGTAAAGAGAAAATCAGCATTTTTTTTCCAAGTCCATAACAAGTATTCAAGGGGTAGGTGGATAGAGAATGCAGGTGTATTCAGACAAAAATCTGAAACTTTCCCTCTACAAGCCGATTTTTGCAAAATTTATTAAAATTTCTATATCCATCAAATCATCCTAATGTTGGTTGCAGGCTGTTTGGAAGGTAGAATTCGAGGTTCTAAGACCAAGTTTAAGCAATTAGTGGGCTGGGAATGCAGTAGTTTTCAAACTTAGTCTGAAATTTCCCTAAGAAGTTCGATTTTCTTCAGAAAATCATAAAAAATTTCAAACTTATCCAATCAAATCAGAGATCATTGCTGAGTGTTAGGGAGTTGTTCTTGCACAAAATCGCTGGGTTTTGAGGATAAAATCATCAAGGAAAAGGTGTGTTCAGAGCCTGTCCTCTGAAAATAAAAAATTTGGCTTATGGAAAAAGGTTGTATTTTCATGTTTTACCTTCATGCTCTTGTCAAGAACATTCGGTTAATGATAGGGCTGCATTTGTCATGAAATCTGGGTTAATTTTTAAGTGTTTTGACCAAGTTGCAGGTCTTTCCTCAGAAAATCAGAGTTTGTACAATCAGTACTGAGGTCCGATCTGTGCATTCGGAGGTTGAAATGAGTCAATTTGATCATAATTTTGAAGTCATAACAGTCTGATTACACCTAGTTGTAGACTTAGTCTTCAGAAATTTTTTGAGCTCCATGGCTTCAAGAGTCTAATTTTTTTAAAAAAAGTGTGGGGCAGTAAAGGGTCAATTTTATGTTCATTATTGCAATAGTCCTGAGACATAGTCCTTAATACTTTGGTTCTAAGTTTCATGTGTGATTCTTTCTAAGTTTATGAGGTCTGAATTAAGTGATGAAATTAAGGCTTAGAAAGGTATGAAATCAGTCCCTTTATTTAATTCATTACAAGATGCTAACTTCGAGCTTTGTACCAGGAATCATGTCCGGATCAAAGGCAGGGATAGTTGCAAAGAAATGAACAAAAGAAGGTGCAAGACAAGTTCAAGCTCAAGGCCAAGGATGGAAATAAAAGACTAATCTAAAGCGATCAAGTTCAAAGGAGGACAACACTTCAAGATAACGCAAGAAAGCAGATGAGGAGAGAAGAAGGATTCAACAATGCAATTACAACATGGATAATTCCTCAACAAGGCAAAAGGAACTTGATACATTTAAGAAGGAGACTTACAGGATTCAAGATGAAGCCTTCATCAAGCAGGGATGTGGGTAAGTCCAAATTTAACAAGGAGTCCATGGACAAGTTCAAGCTCAAATTCAAGGACATTCATACGTCCCTATGCAAGTCAACTTTCTACTTGATTAAATGCTTGAAGAATAAGGATTATCTTATAAGGGGATTAACTTGTCCTTATTCACATCAATTTTTCATAAGAATCAAATAGGATTCAATTCAAGGACAGGAGGAATTCAAAGATCATGAAGAGGACAAGTTCTATGAAAGGATTGATTAACAAAAGGAATGAAGGAGGATGCATGAGGTCAAGAAGAAGCTGATGGAATATCAAAGATACATGGGTAAAGAAACTCAAGTGAAAGAAGGAACTAGAGATGCAAAGTGCAAAGGGTCTAGGACTCTTGTAATACAAGTACAACATGACGATGATCAAACAAGTACACCAAGGGATGTTTGAGGATGATTCTAACACCAAAGTTAGCATAGGAACATGGACAAGGACATAAGGACAAGTCTGAGGTCGAGTGCAAGAAAGAATTCAAGGACAAAATTCCCATCAAGAGAGTGATCTTGATGATGATCGATTCATACAAGGAAATGGATTGAGGAAGATTTAATAGGTCAAGGAAGATGTCAATGTGTTCAAGGGATTGGCCCAAGGATCAAGTTCGAAGATGAAGACAAAAGAATTTCAAACAATGAAGGTGGTAATACAAAATGTTCAAGTATTACAAACTCAAGACATCCAAGAGAAAGAATTCCAAGAATGATGAATTCCTAAGGATAAGGAAGTGGAATTAAGTTAAAGATTGCAAGAGAAAGAGGCTTAAATGCTCATAAGGATGAGTTGTTGGATGATTAAGCGTCTTCCTATTGGCTCTCCTACTTTTGAATTTTCTCATTGGCCCACAAGGTGGTGCCTCATTATCATTGGATGGGCATTTAATGTTTGTAGCAACCCTAATTAGGATTTTCTTTGAGTAAATTTGGGCCATTGATTTTGATTTAATATTGGCTGCTCATTGTAATTGGGGCTCCTATATATGCCCACTCCTCTCATTTGTAAAGAGAGACTTGTTGAAATTGTTGTCATAATCTTATCAAAGTAATTTCTAACTCATTGTTGGTCTTCATGGTGGATACTTGTGTTGCTTTGAAGTATTGAAGGATTTTATTTCATGTTGAGTAGAAGTAGTGTTTAGTTGAATGGAAGTGATTGTGGATGGATCATTGGTGAACTTGCTTAAACCAAACCAATAGCTGCATGTTGATTGTAAGTTTGCTTTGCATGGTCAAATGGCATATTCACGAGCTTTACTTCAATTATTGCTTGCACATTGATACATGTTGATAGATGGTGTCAATCAAATGGTAATAGTTTGAACATCCACATTTACCCTTAGGAAATCGCACTAGCTTGGTTGATGTCAATGGCTAAACTAAGTCTAGTAGAGTCACAAAGACATTTAGAGTTTCTTGCATTCTAGGAGTATAATAGTTTCCTTAACCCTTATCTCTTTGTAGTTTGGTTGGAAGAAGTTGAAGTAGTTGATTCCATTGAATGAGTAGCGTAAGTCCCTTTGTGATAACCAACATATCACATCATTATAACTGAGTGAAAGTTCACAATAAGAAGGAACCTTGAGGCTATCTCATTTGATCACACAATCCATATATATTGTCTAGCATATGAGCATCCTTATTGAAGAGAGAGTTGGAAATTTGGTGTTTCACTCCGGAATAGTATTTGATTCT
The DNA here is from genome assembly GCA_027943335.1 of Chamaecyparis obtusa. Classification (NCBI taxonomy): domain Eukaryota; kingdom Viridiplantae; phylum Streptophyta; class Pinopsida; order Cupressales; family Cupressaceae; genus Chamaecyparis; species Chamaecyparis obtusa. The sequence goes on along the minus strand of BSBK01000279.1, from coordinate 416,528 downwards.
GCATGTTGTAGTGGCATAAAACTCACATCAACAAAACGATAAAGAGGAAGAGAAGACTAAAGAAAATGAAGTGTAGAATGATACAAAGGTTGCTAAGCAACTGCTCCTAAGACTCCTTGGTATGTGTAGAGGAATCACTTAGAGGATCAAATTATTGGAGATAAGAACAAAGGTGTCATCACAAGAAGTAAATGCTGTAGAACATATTAACTTATGCTTAATTTCAGATCTTAAACTGAAGACTGAGAAGGAAGCTTGTAGTGATCAGAATTAGATGAAAGCTAATAAAGAACTGGATCAGATTGTGAAGAATCAGACTTGGGAACTGGTCCCCAAACTGGCTGAGAAGAATGTAATTGGAATAAAGTGGGTATTTCAGAACAAATTAGATGAAGATGGACACATAGTGAGGAATAAAGCAAGACTTGTATGTAAAGGTTATAAACATGTAGACGAAATTGATTTTGAAGAGACTTATGCTCCTGTGGCAAGAATGGAAGCAATCAAAATGTTTTTGGCCTTTGCAACACAAAGATTTCAAAGTTTATCAAATGGATGTGAAATCTGCATTCCTTAAATGGAGAGTTGAAAGAAGTATACATAGAGCAACCAAAATGTTTCAAGTTATTAGATAATCCGGACATGGTCTGCAAGTTGAAGAAGGCATTGTATGGATTGAAGCAAGCTCCCAGAGCTTGGTATGCAAAGCTTGATGGGTTTTTGCTAAAGCAAGGATTTCAAAAGGGCACTGTTGATAATAATCTCTACTTTAAGGTTGAATCAAATGATATCTTGATTGTAGTTGTTTATGTGGATGGTATAACCTTTGGAGAAAATGGTGTGTAAGAAGTTTGCTAATGAAATGCAAAAAGAGTTTAAAATTTCTATGGTTGGGGAAAATAATTTCTTTCTTGGTTTGCAAGTTAATTAGAAAAATGAAGATATCTTTATTTCACAATCAAATTATGTTAAAGAAATGTTAAAAAAGTTTGGGATGGAAAATTCTAAACTAGTATGCACTCTTATGGTCACTGGCTGTAAGTTGAGCAACGATGTTGAATCTCTTAAGGCTGATGAGAGTAGGTACAAATCAATGATTGGCAAATTGTTATACTTGGAAGCTACTAGACTAGATATCATGTATGCTGTTTGTCTTGTAGCTAGATTTCAACAGATATCATGTATGTTGTTTGTCTTGTAGCTAGATTTCAACAAGATCCTAGAGAAACACATGTTGCTACCGTGAAAAGAATTTTCAGATATTTGAAAAAAACAAGACTTTGGATTGTGGTATCCCAAAAAATCATACTTCACTTTGATGGCCTATACCGATGCTAATTGAGCTGGATGTGCAGATGACAAGAAGAGTACAACTGGAGGTGCATTTTTCCTTGGACCTCGGTTAGTTGCTTGGTCAAGCAAGAAACAGGGTTCAGTATTATTATCTACTGCTGAAGCTGAATATAATAATGCTACCTTATGCTGTACATAGATATTATGGATGAAATAGACTTTGAAAGATATTGGAACAATGTTTGATGAACCCATTTCTATCTTATTTGACAATATCAATGCAATAAATATTTCAAAGAATTCTATATTGCATTTAAGGACAAAACATATTTCAATCCAATGTCACTTTTTGAGAGAAAAGGTTTTGGAGAATGAGGTAAAGCTTGAGTATGTACCTACAAAAGAGAAAACTGCTGATATTTTAGCAAGTCACTCTCTAAGGATAGTTTTGAGTATCTCTAAAAAAAGCTGGGTGTGATTGCCCCTCCTTATCAGAGCTAGATGCATATGGAAGTGCATTAGTTCAGCAAACTTCATGCATATTTTTGGATTTGGACTAATGATAGTGGTTGCCTCTTAGGGGGAGCTAAGTATAGTTGTGAGGTGGTATGTATATCTCAGGAGGAATTGAGCTTAATGAGTAAGTAATTTTTGTATCTGGCCTTTGCCATTGATGTCAAAGGGGGAGAGTGAGTATCATCTGGTGGAAAGAGCTTGGTTTGAATAATTTTGACGTTATTGTCGTTGATATGTTGCCATCAATGACAAAGGGGGAGATTGCTGCAGGATTGAGCAGAATGAGTTGTTGGTTGAGTAAGTTTGGATGTTTGATGAGTGATTGTATGGTTGTCATTGATGTCAACATACTGTTGCTATTGTTGGTGACTGTTTTCTATGCAGTGGTGTTGAGAATCTTGTTCCACATATTCTTCATGTTGCAAATATACTAATGAGGTTTTGACATGTTGTTGGACAGTGTTTGAAGACACCAGATTTATTATTTTGTGCTTTGGATCACAGTGTTGTAGAATTGGTATTCGTTTGAGTGTAATTGTGGCTGACAGTGTTTTCTGCGTGAAATGCATGCTCTGCATTTGTTCGCGTAATGGTTTGATGTTGCGATTTTGGAATTGAGTTTTTTATGTCCTTAGCTTTATTTGGTCCAGTTGGAACGAGATTTTGAGTTTCAGAAGCATGGTTTCAAAGTTCAATGTTGTTCTTACTCTAGGTTTGGCCGACCTCGTGCATTTACTCTTAGATTAATTGTCTCGGTGAATGCAAGATGGAATGTAACGTGTATGATGTTGTTTTTGGTCTTAGACAAGGCGTGTTGTGGTCCACTTCTCATTCCTTTTCATTGCGGGAATATTTAATGCTGACCTAATTCAAATTATGTTCGGTTAAGATGTTTAGCCGATAGTGGGAGATTTTGCAAATGAAAGCATCGTATAAATAAAGGCTGCATCGTTGAGGAAAAGTGTGACATATGTATGTGCTTGTGCGAGTGTTGTGCAAGTATGTGTGCGTGCGATGGGGATGTATGAAAAAGGATCTGTCTCCTTATATGTATGAATTAGTATAAAGTGTGGTGCAGAGTAGAGTGGACTTTCATCTGTTAGCTACCAGAAGTAGTGAGCCAAAGCTATATACAATTCATTTAGTTGTGTTGCAATTGTGCGTTAGTGGTGGATCTATTCTCTTTTATCCTTCTTCATCCGGGTAGTGAACCCTCTGGTAGTGAGCCTTATTTCTTTGGGCAGTGAACCTTTCTTTGTAAATATCACCTTAACTGGTGTCAACTTAATAGGTGTTCATATATTTCAGAATTTATCTTCTTTGTGGTTTTTCTCTTAACAGGGTTTTCCACGTAAATTTGGTGTTCCTTGTGTATGATGGTTTTTGTGCTCTTTCAAGTTTACAACTTTCTGTGATTAAGGATTAAAGTAAGTTTGGTGGAATTGATTAAAGCAATGAAGTTTTATAAGTTTTATTGACTAGTGATTCACGCCCCCACTCTCAGTTGTCTGGCACATTCAACAATGTCTACATCTTTCATTCAAAATTTGCAATTTATACTTGTATAAATTTTTACCTACACTGATGTAATAAATTTGCTGGTAATGGCTAACTTATCTTATGTTTGCTTCTGTAAATAGAGAACTATGTTTAAAGTCAGTTTGTCATAAAATTTGAACATTAATTAAGTACTGTAAATGAAATCAATATGTAAGAAATGAACAGTTGAGCAAGTGAAGAATACAAAACACCATTGAACAGACACAAGATATATCATGGAGAAACTGATGCCTGAAAAGTCTAGCATGGAAATGGGCTGTGCCTTATATCAACTGGAATTAGAAGATTACAAGCCAGTTGCTCTCATGGAGCCTCCGAGAATATTGTGGAACCAATTTATGTATCTAACATGCTCTCATAAGCTTGCCAAGCTCTGACAATTAGACAGCTTCATGCTCTGCTGGAATGCATATAATGTTTTCAGAATTTGCTCTAGGTGAAGATCTGTTGCTATGCAATTCCCTTGTTTGTTATTTAGAAGAGCCTAATAAACATATATCTGTGTGTGTTGGGCCCATAAACCAATGTAAAAGAACCTGGCAAACATAACATTTCATATCGACCTGAAGGATAAATGCACCATCTTTCTTTCTGCCTATTGGGACATGCATTAGATTTTGCTCAAATTCATAACTGATGATTAAGTGAAATGTTTGTTCTGGCCTTATGTGTTATAGTGCAGTTATGTATCGATTCTGTCTTCAGCCATGACCAAATCTGTCATTGATGCGTTGGTGAGAGTTCAGCCAGAATTTTGCATCCAGTCAGGTCTGAATCCTTCATTGATGCCATGATTTGTATACGCTTGCAACTTCTGGAGGCATGACATTGTCATATGGGATTCATTTTCCATTCTATTTGAAGTGTTGGAAAGCTATGGAAGAGCTCTATCCTTGATGTAGGTTGTATCAGTCTTTGAGAATAATACTATGTTTAGTAGTGTAGCAAACATAGGCTTTTCTATCGAGAACTTCAAGCTAAATTTTGTTTTCTATTTCTGATTATGATATGGTTTGTTGTTAAATTACTGATTATATATGCTCCTTGTGATCAAAATTTAAACCACAAATGCTACTTTAGCACTCATGACAAATTGTGCGAAGCTGATTTCCTTTTGTAATTATGACGAATTAAATGAAATTGGTTGAAAGCAGAAAGCATAGATAGGAAGATTAAACGATGAATGAGTTTAGAGATTTTATGGGAGATTCAGAAGTATAGAACAGCAGTTGGAAACATAGGATATTCAGTGGTCTATTCTTCTTTATTCACAAGAGTACCAGAACATATACTTGTGAGTGGCATTTAGTTTGTATGGGGAATCCCTGGAAATACTTTCTATTGCATTTTGGAGTAAACATTAATTAAATCTTGATGCTTGATTTTTTGCTTTCCTCTCAGTAAAGCTGAATGTATTTGAGATTTTGTTTAATATCTTGATGATGAAACTTAAAAAATTGCAGAATAGAGGTATCTAACCTATTGAACAAACATTATTCAGTTAGAATGATGTGGTTGCTCCCACTATGGAGATATTATGGCCTCAGTTCTTTTGATAATGCCACATATTTATCAATTATATATTTGTGTTCAACCATACAAAGTGTCTCTTTGATTAGTTTTATGCATCGGCTGGAAAGACAAGATGGCTTATGTACATTACTTGTGGGTTTTGAAATATATTCAGATAGTCAAAGTTTTCTGAACGCACACACTTGTTTTAGTGTTTCTGGTCAGTCGTTTTATTGATTGTAATTTAATGCTTTCATCTTTAAAAAAAGTTACGACATGTCGTTTCCGTCGTCTTCATTGAGCATCAAAAGAATTATTTATAGCTATCTAGTTTTACAAACTTTTTTAATAATTCATTGCTATTGTTGCCACAAATGAATAATACATTGCTATTATATGATTGAATTGCAGGTCTCAGACACCACCACCATCATTTCTATCTCAAAATCGAGCATTGAGTCCATGCATTTTCCTGTCCTATCCCAACTGTTACTCCACTTTAGGTTGGGAAATGACATACATGCATTTTTAAACAGTATCAAACAGCTCATCAGTAGTATTAATTTAAGAATTAGATATTTCTGGACATTGCTTCTGCTTTCCCTCGTGTTTTCATTTGTCACCCACTTCTTTACTTAATGAAATGCATGTTATATTTTGTTACCAAACAGCATTTTTCATGTTGCATTAGTGTGCACTAAAATGGGAGTTTGCTGACTCATTGTAACCTCTTCCCTAGAATGTCTCAGAAATTTGCTTCTGCACCAACATGACTTTAAGGAAACACCATATTGTTTTTCCTCTTAACCATGCACGCTTCTTGAATAGTAACTTATTTACAAAATTGTGAAGTTCAAAAGAAATTAGAAATCCCAATTTTTTTTCATTTTAGACTAAGGATGCTTGTTAAGCTCTAACCATACCATCTTGCAATGGACAGGGATGCAAAGGCGACGTTTTATTAGCCTGAAGGCTAACTTTTGGGACTCAATTAAATCTGGGTGAGAAAAAGTATCATAGGAATTAAATGAGATATTTTCTAGATACTTTTCGTCATTATTTTGTTGCCATATAGATCTAAGTTTGGAAGTATGTATATGTAATCAAACAGCTTTTTTTACCAAGCACATTGACTACATTAGTTAATTGATGCCATGGACTAGTTTCAGAAGATTCCATAGACTTCATAATTAAATTATACTTATCTTAGCATCATCTTACAAGATGTCTAACTGTTTTGGCATATAGAGTCCAAAGACAAGGAACAGAATGAAGCTAATCATAACATGCATTTATTTGGATAGATCTTTGTATTTAGGATATAATATACACATGGAAAAGTGAATTTTTCTTCTTCACATAACTGTAGAAAGTTTGCCCTGGTTAAACTAGTTAAAAGTTAAAACTAGTTCTATCAGATGCGTGGACTGGTGGTCACTAGGGCTTAAAGGGTATTTTCAGGACTGATATAAAACCAACAAAGTATTGATGTAGGGCATAGGAGAGTGTCATAGAAGCTGGTTGCTTTAACAGCTCCTGAAAAGAGCAATTTGATAAATTATCTTCTTTTACTCGTGTACCAAATACATTTAATCATGGATTGTTGCTAGTTTCAGAACTAAAACAAATGATGGGGAGACATCTAATTCAGTTGAATATCATATCTACAATTTTGAATTATTTGTGTGAACTCTGGTATCTAAAAAGTCTTCTTTTTTATAGTATGTATTGTTTAGCTCATTTTATCTTAAAATCAGATTGTGGTGAGGTTTATGAACATTTATTTAGTTTTCACCTGTCAGATATGATGATCTCCCATTTCCTTCTACGTAAGCACACAAACATCATAGTCACAAGATCTTGACTGATCAAGCTGATTTTTGACTCAAACTTGGCTAAGACTTTGGCAAATTGGGAAAGAAAATTGAAATATAGTGATTTTTTAGGATTTAATGTTTTTACCATGCATACTTCAATAGATAAACTTTAGAAACATAATAAACTAATCAAATAGAATATAATTTGACCAACATATACAAGTATACATGGATCACAAGTACAAAAGCAGATTTTAGGTGAAGGAAACATCAATTTTCAAATATATTAAAATTGTCGAGTGTATGCAAAACTCATGGACTATGAAATGCATGGCATCAAAATAAAATATGAAAAAAATTATAATTATGGCTTAGAGGAGCTTGCACCACTCGTCCCAACATTTGTAGTTGTATGGAAAGTTTTGCACGAGCATCTAAAATAGGCCCTTGACACTAATGCAACCATAATATCTGTTTGTATATCAGTGACACCAAGAATTGAGGGTTCTACATGTGCTTTATTCTCCTTTTTTATGGCTGCTACCTTTGCTTCTAGATCCATTTGGTAAACCCATGCAAGGTCCTCTCTAAACATGAGATCATGAACCTTGGTGATCCAGTCATATTGTGAATCGACCTTCTCTAGAGTAGTGGAGATAAGTTGGGAGGACTTACCTTTACCTTTGTCCTTATCTAAGGCTTTTTGTTGATGTTTTATAGCTTTAGTCGGATAAACACTATGAGTCAAGATATATATATATATATATATATATATATTTAATATATATGAGATGTATATATACTTATATATATATATATATATATAATAAATATTATTATTATGTAAATATTAGAGAAATTAATATAATACCCAAGATATATATATATATATATATATATATATATATTCATAATTGTCATTATATTAATTACATAATAATGAATAGACATGTCCCATGAAGGGACATGTCTCTTCTTGGCTCATTCGCAATATAAATGCAAAACATTGTTGCATTTGGAAAACACATAACATGAGATAGTGCTATTACATTTGCAATGATCCTAAAACCTTAACATGGTATCGGAGCCAGACAGCAAATGATATATTATTAACTCTATTGAAAGAACAATAAGAGATTATTATGCCACAACAAGTAAATACCGTCACAGTTGTTTACACAGGCTGCTGTTGAAGTTTTCTTCCATAGAAAGAAGAGAACATCATTCAAAGTCCCGCTATTATTCACGCTATTATTCACGGTGGTCTATGAACAGTCTTCAGAAATAACATGATTGCTTTCTGTGATAAAACATAAGACTCCTGTGCCGGATGTTAATGGATTCGACTGGGAGACTCACCGTGCAAACCGAGTTAAATCTACACTCGCTGGAATGATTATCCTCGCTGAGGATTAGATTTGGCTCTATATGAGATGGAGCCGTCAGTGGCAGTGAGTGATGTGGAGTTTGTGTTCACCTCCGTGTGCAGGCGAGCGTGCGATGCAAGGTGGTGGCTGAGCTCGTTGTGATTGTAAGCAACATGTTGTGGGTGAGATGCCTCGTATGCATAGTCCATGTTAGATGCAATGTGATGGGTGAATTGTGCGTTGTTTTTTTGGAGCCCTTGCATCGGAAATGCTTTTATTTTACTGTGACAGGGTTGAAAATATTGGCATTGTTCATGCCACTACATTTATTTGAAAATTTGAAAAGTTATTTCTATAAAAGTCTTGAAGCTTCCATTCTGCACGGCGGTGAGGATGGTGGAAATGTTTGTAGAGTTTGGCTTTAAGATTACTAATCACATTCTCTTCAAAGCTTCTAAAACTCTTTCAACGGCCCAAATGATTGCACCAAGATGCATTTCCATCAGCATATTTGTGAGGCATTCGGTGAAACATTTCATTGCCTTACTATCCAAAATCCATCATTTTGGCACTTTCACCTTCATGTTTTGAGGGTGGTTCAATTCCAGAATGATGACCACACTTCCTTGAGAGATTTTGAAGCCTTTTCAAAGAAATATATCTATAGAAGCTGTGACATCTCTGCATTCTTTGCGATGACTTTATTTCAGACATTTTGACAAACAATTCATGCGCAACGTTTACTCTTCACATTGCCATGTTTCATTCACTGATTCAAAATTTTGAGAGCTGCATCGCAAAACTCATTTCATGCACATTTTGCAATCATTTCATAGAGTTCCTTGAGATGACGACCTCTTTGAAGCATTCTGACAAACACTTCATGCGTTGTTTATTGTATTTGATTTTGTCTGCATATGTACCAGAGCATCTCCAATTGAAATATCCAAGAACCAACATGATTTTATGGATGTATACAACATGTTTCAAAGGCCAAAGCTCCCATTTGGCATGGACAAGGAGGATGGTGCAAAAATTTGAGCCTAGGGAATGAGGCTTCAAAGTTAAAACCTGCTGCATACATTTCTACCAGATGATGTTTATACGTGATGATAATAGATTGGGTTGCGTTCAAATAAATTGCGGACTAGTTTGATGTTGTGTTAATGTCGTCTCCAACGTTGACTGACGATATGAGAACTCGGCGGTGGACTGAATGAGATGTGACATGGAGGTTTGAGCTACGAATGTCCTGACTGCGCGGTTGTCAACTTTTGACTACATTCATTATGTGAGGTCGTCTGTATTGTGGATGGGGCCTCTATTGTAGATTGTGAATGAAGCCTGCGTTGACCATGTTTTGAGTACACAACAGTGCCTCACTCCCATGAAAGAAGGGAGATGTCAGAGGAGAGACACTATCAGAGTTAAATTTTGAACCATCCTTAGTGGGGAGATGATTCATAGGGGAGATGTCACTCAAATAATCTGAGAAAGTGTTTTCTAATTTGATGCATATGGATCTTCATTGAAGCAACTTGTATCAAGGATGTTGATGCATAGATAAGTATTTACTATCCTTGAGTATTACATTTATCTACTCATTGTAGTCTCTCTCTTATCTGCATTTCTATATGTACTATAAGAGCTATTTGCCTTGATCTTTTTCGAGGGTTCTCTTGCAGGAAAATAAGATTGATATCAGCTTCAGAGGGCGTATGACACTTCAAAGGTAACTTTGGACGAGAATGTTAGAAGGTCGATATCACAAGAAATCTGACGAACTTTCAGAAGCAACCTTGGACATGAAGGATAAATGTTGATGTTAGTACTCAAAGCTTCAGAGGGAGTCAATACATCTAGAGGATATGCCTTATTTGATTTCCAAGGATCTTCATCATATTAATTCAGAGGGAGTAAATCTTATCGAGATGGTTTCCCTAATGACTAGGGAACTATAAAAAGAAAAAAAAAGAATTGTGATTCAAAAGATGTAGTTCCATGTATGTGAGCTAGAAGGCTTTTATGCAGATATCCAGGTCATGATATTCCTAGATAGATGGTTAGGCATTCAAGAAAAGAGATTAATGCAGACTAAAGAACAAAGGGATGGCTTGCTCGCAGAAGGTTGATATTAGATTTAGAGGGAGTATGATAGTTCATCTAAAAACAACCTTGGACGAGGAGTTGAGGAGGTTGTTACAAGACCTCGAAGGAAGCATCCAGAGGACTATGATCATGAGATTGAGTCTCATGTGTGTTGTTGGAATGCCTTTATGCTAGCTCTTACATAACTTGGGGTTCACCTAGAGAGATGCAACTATATAAGAGATATAGTGCATAAGTATGCTATTCAGGGTACATTATCACTACAAAACATATGGCTGATATTCTTACCAAGTTCTTACTAAAGGGAAGGTTGTGTACCTTCGAGATAAACTTGGTATGTTGGAGAATGAAGCCGTAGATGAAAAAGGAGTTTCAATACCTGTGATCTATTATCTTGTATGTTATTGCATTCTTCTCTTTGAGAGAGAAGTCTAAGGTGAAAGCCCTTGTTTACACCCTTTTGGGATGAACCATGATGGATCCACCCTCTAAGATGTGTCAAGGTGGATTTCATGTGTGTAACTCTTGGACTTATGGACCCTCCTGTGAACATTGTAGAAAGGTGACTACTTTTCGACAATGAACACTTGTATTTGATTGATGTTGTAAGGTGACGACTTTGCAACATCTCCATCATGATGGATATCATGTGACTTGATATCTGTGGATATGTCATGATGGTTAGGATCTCTTAGACATCATGGTAGATATCGTAAGGCTGATATCATTAAATAAACCATAGATGATTTAGAGATCTTCATGGTGGATATTATGTGATGTAATATCTGTAGACATGCCATGATCTGTCTATATGGTAAGTATCACATATGTGATACTAGTGCACATACCATACTAGATATTTTGAGTACTTGGTGAATATCATGGACTTGATATTTGGGGACCATTACTCATGATAATCACTTTGAGCAATTGGTGAATATCTTGTGAGTTGATATTTGGGGACCATTGCTCTGAGTACTTGGTAACTATCATGGACATGATACTTGAAGGCCATTACTCGCTATATCAGTAAAATGATATATATATAAAGTGATTATCTATACTCACATTGGGTACTTGGTGAATATCATGGACTTGATATTCGGAGACCATTACTCTGAGTATTTGGGTGAGTATCATGGATTTGATACTTGGAGACCGTTACTCATGATAATCATTTTGAGCAATTGGTGAATATCTTGTGAGTTGATATTTGGGGACCATTGCTCTGAGTACTTGGTAAGTATTATGGACTTGATACTTGAAGGCCATTACTCGCTATATCAGTAAAATGATATAAATATAAAATGATTATTTATACTCACATATTACCTTGAGGTAATATTTTTATCATCCATAGTTAAGAGGGAGTGTTAGTTATTGTAACAATTTTGTGTAGCTATGGTGAGGTTTATAAGTGTTGACATTAGATTATCCTCCCTAGCTAAGAGGGAGTGTTGATGTTTTATAGCTTTAGTCGGATAAACACTATGAGTCAAGATATATATATATATATATATATATATATATATTATTATGTAAATATTAGAGAAATTAATATAATACCCAATATATATATATATATATATATATATATATATATATATATATATATATTCATAATTGTCATTATATTAATTACATAATAATGAATAGACATGTCCCATGAAGGGACATGTCTCTTGTTGGCTCATTCTCAATATAAATGCAAGAGATTGTTGCATTTGGAAAACACATAACATGAGATAGTGCTATTACATTTGCAATGATCCTAAAACCTTAACACTTTTGCTGTGAAAGCCTGTTCGGTAAGGGAAGTGCTGGTGTTGGACTTGAACTGCTATTTCCATCAATCCTGCTGTAGAAGCTTGTTGCAAAGATCAAGAAATTTGAGATCAACACTGGTGGAAGTCATATTGTGCATCTCAATGAAATGCTCATATGATGGGGCAAACTCTTTAGCGTAATGATTGCCATGTCCTCTTACATCGTGCAACCAATAGCCTGCAACTGGTCACAAATATCCTTGATCTTCATTAGATGCTCCTATAGGGACACCTTCTCATCTATTATGATCAAAAATAGCTAGTTCTTCAGAAAGAACACTGCGTTTATTTGAGGTCTCATGGAGATCTTTCAAATGTTTCTAGATCTTTGCAGCTGTCTTACTTGATGACACTTGTGGCAGCTGGTCATTAGTGACAGATAATTTGATGAGCTTCACTACTTCACGATTGCGCTCATTAAACTTGTCCTAGTCGTTTCCCATTGTTGTAGGTCAAGTTGTAGTACCTACAACAATTGCATGAAGACATCGATACTCAAAGATAGTCAACATGCACTATTTCCCCATGTTGTAGTTGCGGCTGTTGAACTTCTGTCTGTGTTCCGACATTATGTTGGTCAAAGATGCCATCATGATTGTCAAGGTCAAACTGGTCAACCCTGTGAACACACAAATATTGAGGTGAAAGTTGCTAAACAAAGCACTGAAACAAACAACATAGATCCCAAGGCAAAATAACAGGCTCAAAACCTTGGCATGGATTTTGAGGCACAAATCCTAATGCAGAGATGATTGTAGAAAAATGTTGATTTATTAAAAATCTGTCAAACCCTAGGACATAGGTACCTAGAAGAGCAATTTTAAAAAAAAATTTTAAACCCTAGGTTGAGATATTGTAGAAAGTTTGATGACAAAAATTGTCACAACCTCAAACCCTAGCCGCAACAAAAAGAAACCCTGATTTTAGCACAAGCCCTAGCCGCTGGAAAACAACAGCCCGTGTCTGTGAATCTTGCAAAACATGGTGCATGAAAATGTGAAACACATCCACAAAGGAAAAAACCCATTGAGCAAGAAAAAATGACTGCAGAATACGTGAGAAAATGTGGGTCTTGAAAACGCAGTGAAAAATGGTGCTCAACAGCAAACAAAATGAATTGTGTGGGCTTCATTGTAGGGTTGTTCGCTAAACAACTATACTACTTAATTCCAAGACACTGACCAGGCAAGTCAAAAATAATGCATCCGGTTCCATTTTCACAGAGACAGATTTTGCATCTTTCGATGCTTGTAATTTACAGTTTCCTCAATACAAAGAAATTCCTAAAAAGGCACACAATTGTATCTAATTTCAAATTCAAGGAAAGAAAATCAATCATAAATTTCAGGCTATATTCATACACCTATAACTTCAGATTCAATTTGATATACCAAACAATGATAAAATGTATCCATACTATTTTTTGGCATGAGAGGTTTAGTAGAGGAACCTGATAAATTTTGCCTTCCCTTTGACTGTAAATCGCCTCTACCTTCCTCCAGTCATTCTCCTATCTCTCGTATTTCTCTCTTTCCGTCTCTATGCTGTTTTCTTAAGTCTACCTTTTTAATTCAAATCCTCAACAGCCATATTATTTTCTCACCTTTCCTTTGTAAATGCATATGGGGATTTAAGTACGGGCTGTAATAAATGGGTATGCGGAGTTTTTTAATAAACATGGGCAGCTTGACTCTCTGTCATGTCCCCTTTCTAGAGACATGTTCTTCCATGACGGATTTGCCTATCATCTACTCTCGTAGGCAAATGGTTTGGAAAGAGAGTCATTTTGTTGATCAGTTGATTGCATATTGCTGTTAGAGCCTACGTTCAGTGTGAGCCTACATCCAGTCCGAGCCTACATTCAGTTGTAGTTGGGCCTACATTCAGTTATGAGCCTACATTGTTATAATTTTGAGTTGAGAAAAACACTTTTATATTATAATGTTATTTTATTATAAAGTGCATTATAATTGGATGTTTCTAGAAGTTCTTAGTAACTTCTTAGAAAAGTAAATAAATAGAGGGCTGGGGCATTCATTTTGACTTGCTTGGATTTGGGATTTCTTCTACTTCTTCATTGTGAAACAATTTGTAGTCTTTTGGGTCTGCAAACACTATTCGATCTTTGGGAACGATCACTCCCCTAGATTGGCATAACTGAGGTTGTGAAATATCTACTGAAGGGTTGCAAGTTTGGAGATGGTACTCAGCCATTTCATTGGTACTTCATTGAGAATTTGTTGTAAGGGTTTGTTTTTGGTTGGAATAAGGGTTTGAATTCACCTCTTATATTGGTGAAACATTTTGGTGAAGGTTGAAGACCATTTTGGCACTTTTTCAGACATTCTACATCAGGGCCTGGAATCAGAATTTTGCTCATATCTCCCTAGATACTTGGAGATAATTTTTATGCCTTGGAGAGGACAATAATACATCATTGGCGGTCAGATTGATATCATTTTGGGGTTCCAAAAACCCTGCATTTATTTTCTGCAGGGGCCGTACATGTACGGCCTGGTACGGCAGGTTGTAGGTGTGGTACAGTTGCTGCAAATCTGGGCTATAACAGGGTGCATTCTGAGGTCATCATCAGCATTGAATAGTTGACAATAAGGAGCGTTATACCAGGTTCTTTCTAAGTGTTTTGAGTACATTTGAAAGTCAAGAAATTCCGTAAAATCGTATGTGTTCAGACAATGTAATAACAGTCCAGATTTTGATAAGTGTTAGTCACTGTTCTACTAACATTTGTTATTATAATCAGTCATTGATACACATTGTAATCAGATTAGTATTGATCAGGATACAAGAGACCAGTTCATTGCATTGAAGTCTGAATATTGTTAGTCATACATATTCTGAAAATTGGAATCAGACTTAGAAAGTATTTTTAATTCTTGCCATTGACTCATTGCATCTAGAGTTCTATCATTGTTCTTTGCATTTCAATATTGGTATTGTTATCTCAATTGATTTTGATGCCCAAAATAACTATCACATTGAAACAAAAAAATAACAAAACCAATCAGTGCATGCCAAGTGTTTGACAAATTGTCTCGATTCAGTTTGGGGGTTTTTAGAGGCCTTTCTAGTAAGGGTCATTACACTCTCTATGTCTATTTTTTGATAAGATATATAAATATGATTTGATTTTCTTGATAAATAGTTAAAAGAAAGATAAAAGAATATTATTAACAAATGTACTCTATTTGATTAATAAACACACACACATATATATTTTATCATAATTTAATAAGAATGCATTATTACATTTTCTTATTATTTTTATTATATTTTCTTATCTTTAACCAATTTTAACAAATTGTAGTTAAAACTATATCAATTTGTAAAAATAATGCTTTTTAGACTAATAAAATACTCACAACATTTTTATCTCACAAAGGAGTTAGTAATGGCAATTATTATTCAAATAAATTGTGTAATTACCCCTACCTATCACAACCTCATATAAGAAAATACCAAATATCTATTTCTAATACACAGACACACACACACATATTTTAGAATGCAATTTGGAAACAGGGTTAGAAATTCATTAAAACAAACATAATCATCTATCTCAATGAGTGTGTGAGTGCTAGATTCTATCATTCCTACCGTTGCTGGAGTGCTAACTTCTTCTACCTAGGCCTCATTCTCGCCTTCAGACTTGTCCACAACTTGCAACACTCAAATTTTCATCAGTCCGGGTTAGTACTGAAATCTATAATCCACAATCAAGAATCAAATTGCATCAATAATTCTTGTTCCTTCAACATTCATCAGATCATAAGTATGTAATTACGATGCATCGTAAACATAATCCAGCTAAAACCAGAACTTTAACTTTTAATTTTTTTCGTTTTCACATATTCACTTTAAATAGTGAAAACATTTATCATACAAACTAAATAAAGCATAATTAACATCCATGAAAACATAATCCAATATGAATAATACTCATATGTCGAATCAGTCAGTTTCTGACTAGTCAAACACAGTCAATGAAACCCCATAGAGTCTATAGTATCTCCTGAAAACACGGACACAAAAAGTCGAGACATGACACACACTCTTTCATCGTAGGAATCTTTATAATTATCATTGCTGATTACTGGATAAAATTGATGTCCACCATTCCTTAATCACTGTTCATATATACAAATTGCTGCTCTTTGAATCATAAACTTTGTTTTATGCCATCGTATTGTGCAAGCTGCTTTGTAACTAATGATCACTGTCCTTTATATTATGTAAATCACTGGTGCTGAGACTTTAATAAACCGTTGTCT
Organism: Chamaecyparis obtusa; assembly: GCA_027943335.1. Taxonomy (NCBI): domain Eukaryota; kingdom Viridiplantae; phylum Streptophyta; class Pinopsida; order Cupressales; family Cupressaceae; genus Chamaecyparis; species Chamaecyparis obtusa. Next base: position 400,236 of record BSBK01000279.1, on the reverse strand, counting down.
TCATAGTCTTGAGTCTTAATTGCCACACACCATATCAGATAAATTCTATATTCACTGACTCTTAATTCCTTATTGAACTATAGCCTTTTCATGATCTCTTAATGTCCATGGTTGATATCCATGGTTCTACTATTCTTTCTTGCTCTCTGTTATTGCTGCTATTAGTATGTCACACTCTGTTTTTTGCGCTGATAAACATTGATATACACTGTTTGCAGCATATTAGTATCTAATACAGATTGCTGTATTTGTTAAATTTGTATCTTTCCTCCTTAAAAGAGTCGATGTGGTGTATGATTTGCTAGATGAATGCTGTCATTGATTTCATAATCGCTGCATCTTATTTCCTATATGATTTTTATCATAAACATACCGACCACTTTTTGTCTTAACTTTCTATTAATTTATTAATCACTTTCTTTCTCTAATACCAAGCGCTGCATATTAATCTCTGGTATTATTAGTCGCTGTTAATATCTTCATTAAATTTATTGTCTTCAAAACATATTGATTTGCTGTTCTTCATAATACAATCGCTACTTAATAGAACTGGCCATCCTTGCTAATCGCTGCCACCACTTATGTAAATCGATGTCTCTTTAGCCTTAGTTGATGTTCTACCACAAAGTTGCTTCTGCCAAAATTAACAAACAAAGTCGCTTCTGTTTAAATTGACAAAACATTAACAAATCTTTGTGTATATATTCTCTTATCTCATGTCTAATTATATTCACTCCTCGATAATGCACTTTCACAATAATATCGATTTATTATACTCTTTACTGAAATGTTTACGGATGGAGTTATCCAAAATCTCGAAATGTAAATCTTTTATATTAACAATGTTTAATATTTTATTTATTATTATTTTTACTTATTATTATTTATTATTAATTCTTATTTCAGAAAGGGGATATCACAATATATCACCAAAAATGTGTGGTGCCATACAATCCAGTCAATGGCCCGAGAAGCATAATCACCCGGATGCCATCTCTTGGAGCGACCACTGTCCTTGGTTACAGAGCATGAGCTCATGCTTTTGTATTAGGGTCTCATTCAATTGGTTTCCACATTGTTGACTATTATACAGCTTTTCAAAACATTTATGGTCTTCCTGTGGTAGAGAGACCTTCAACGGATCCAGCCCAAGATTTTTGAGAGGCATATGATCATCCTAGCTATTCTTCCAGAAAGGAACTTGTTTTCTTCTACCAAACTTGCCAAGTGGTTCTTGCTGAAATAGTCTCATACCCTTTTTGATGTTTTCTGTTACAGATGAAATGGAGATGTTATGTAGTGCAGCAATTTAATTCAGGTCTGGGGAGAGCAAAGTAATTCTGAGAGAGCAAAGGGACCACCTTTCATATCCACAATTATTTAGATTAAAAACTTGTCGAATGAGATCAGAATTACACTAATAGATGTGCTCCCAGCACAGATATTATCTTTGCATTGAAACCACTAGAGTAAGATTTTGTGGTGATTAAAATGGAGTGATTTAAAAAGTTAGCGTTAAGATATGAAAGTAGGAATGTGATGAAATGTAATTCCTTTTTAAATGGAAACTTCCAAGGACATCATCGTTTAATTCCCTTATTGGCGACTCTCCAAAGCTATATCGACTTGTTAAATAATAACAGTCTCTGTAAATGTCTTGAAGTCCCTCTACAATAGACAAGAAGAGTAATACTTAACTATTTTAAAGAGTATTACTAAATTTTGTGTGAATTTTAAATTTCCTATACAATTTCTTGAATATTTCTTGGGAAAAAATATTGACATAAAAACTGCTTGTGTAAACAATACTGATGGGATTTTGCTGTTATATGTTGTATTTGTCGCAGTTTTAGATGAGATTGGATACAAAGTGGACAGTCATCTCATACTGCTAGCATTTTATGATTGGACTTAAATTACCAAGATAACCTTGTTAAAATAACCGGAGAGAATTCCTGCTAGGGTGCACCCTTTTCAATCAATACCATACGGAGTCCTTATTTTTTCTATAAAGGCTTTGGTGGAATTGCTCATCTTTTTTGGTATCAATTTCATTGTTACCACATTTCAAGGATTTCATATTACATTTTGACATCTTCCTTTTTCAAGGATTTCATATTACATATGCTCAAATTTTTTGCACGAGTACTGGTATGATTGACGAGTGTAGTAAACTTTCCTAGATCATTTGTAAAATTAATAACAGCGGCACTTCTGTATTGATTTCTTTTTACATTTAAACATAGAAGGATTAACATCCTCTTTCCTATTTGTTGCTGTGTCGTCTGTCTTCCACAAACCCATTATAAATAGTTGTTGGAAGTATATTTCTCAAAAGTCCCCTTTTTAATATTACTATTGGTCTTTCTGATTGGTAAATGAGGGTTTATCAGCTCTTCAGCCCAGAGGACAAAATTGAGGGCCTAGACCCAGTATTGAAGACACACAAAGCATGCACTTGTTAATACAATAGAGCTTGCCTAGTGGTTTCATGTTGGAGGAGTTGCGGTGAAGACAGGCCTTCATTGTGGTAGTCACGGTTTTAGATACACTAACACATCTTTGATATATAAATTGCTGTCTAAGCGACAGCTCCCATTTTATTAATTATGAAAATATTTACATCATGGTACTTCAATGGACCACCAGATATTGAGATTAGATCCTAATATGAATCTACGGCACGCAGGCCCACAAAAATCAAGACATGCAGGCCCAATAATATCTTCAAATAGGTGGCATGCAATAGAAATGTAATCTTTATTACCACTGCTGTTAGAGCTGTATCCTCCATGTGTATTATTGCGCAGGATGTAAAGAAAACCTTTGGCTACCCACTTAAGTCTTGTCTTTTGTTTCTTTACCAAGAGGATTTTATTTCTTCCACATGGGTTCATAGTTTATCCAAGAAGCATTTGATCAGCTTGCTTTGGTTCTTCTCATTGCTGCAGACTTAACCATAGCCTTGATGGGGAATACACCACCCAGGTTGTCCTCATTTGCCTGAACATTATACTCTTTTATTGCTTCAAGTGTCTAATGTCTGTGTTTTCTCTGAACTTGGTTATCTGCAACGAATTTGGATATTCCTTTGTCTCTTAGAATGCCAATAATATTGGATAGAAAGATTCCCAGTGATGGGATGGATAACATTAGTAGTGTGTGAAGAGCCAATGCAAAAAATCTGCTTCATTTGCCTTGACTTGGAATTCTCATTGCATACACAATCTCCAGCTGGTAGAGAGACACAAGGTGGCCTTTCTCCATTTGGTGTATGAGAGAATTTATTGTGTTATTAGGGTTGCGAATTGGTACTCTTGATCCCAGTTTGAATCTGATTTTGTTTTTCACTATGTGAAGTGCTTCTTCAGGTCCTTCTAAAGGACATTTTTCTCACGTGATCAAGATAGTATCTTGTTAATCCTACAAGTATGCCCTGTTCCATGTGGTGATATTGTGCATGATAATTATCTATTAAGTTTGTTTGACGATGTAATTTGCTTGTGTGTCCTTTGATTTATTGCCCCCTGTAGCAATATTGTACGGAGTAATTATAAAGCTTGTTCATTATCGGCCACATTTTCTCTAATATGTTTCTTAGCTTGCAACTAGGGGTGTTCTTGCTCTGAATAAAATTTACCTTGATCATTGAATCACCTTCTATCTGAATACCAGCTATATTTTTACTTTCACACACCTTTAATCCTAGCAGTAATGCGCACAAAGTGGCTTCATTATTTGTTTTAAGAGAGCTTTTTGGATCCTGCAACATGTAGATTTCTAAGTTCATCTTGAATGATACATCCAGTCCCAAAGGCACTTGAGTTGCTTTTGGAAGCACTGTCAAAATTTATTTCAGTCTGCCACTTGATTTTTGCCCTGTTGACCTTGTCCTTGTGGTTGATTGTATAGACTGCTTATATTTTTATATTGTGGTAATGCTCTATCTTTACCACATAGTCATGGGTGCTGAACCTTTAATATTTCCAGTATCAATGTTACTATCATTATATATATACACAGTCATTATATATACACACAGTATTGAACCTTCAATATTTCTATTGTAAATGTAATTTTTAAATAATATTTTGTAATATATATAGGCTTAATATATCCCTTTGTGGGATGATCTTCAACTTAGATGCCATGATTGGGGTGTATCTCTTCTGCATAGAAACGAGATTCGGACTTGGCGCAAACTTGGCAAGGGTGACCTAATTTGAGATTCAAGACTCGGCAAATTAACTTGGCAAAAACTCAGCAAGACTAGGCAAAGTGAAAAGTCCAAGAAATTTAGAGATTTTTAAGGATTTACAACTTGTTTCATGCACCTATTATAAAATAAACCTTAAAGACACAATAACATCATCAAATAGAAGCTAATTTGATCTCATACACAAGTATACATCAATCACATAAGTATAAATGCAAATTGTAGCTGAAGGAAATAGCAAACGTAGATATATAAATATTGTCAAATGTATACAAAACTCATGGAATATGAAATCCATGATATCAAATGTTCCAAACATATATCAAAGCAAAAACTAAAATCTATGGCTCGAAGGAGCCTGCATCCCTCCCATGAAGGCGTCTAAGGTAGGTCTTTTATGATTCAACAACCATAGTCTTTGCCTATGACTCCATGCTACATTCACCAACATCAGTTGTGCTTGCGATTTCTCGTTTTCTATCCTCCTTTGCCATGGCTACAATGATAGCCTCTTGATCTGCTTGGTCGATCCAATCAAGGTCCTTGTTACTAAAGACAAGATTCATAGCTTCAGTGATGCACTCAAATTGTGGATTGACCTTCTTTAGCATATTCGGGGTGGAATCATGGTCTAAAACCTATCTCTGTCTAAGATGGAGGTTGTAATGAACAAAGATTAGATCATTCAACCTCTCCACAAACAGTCTTTCGCCTCTTGGAGTGTATGTGCTCAAACATACTCCATTTCTGCTCACGGAAGCACTGCATGGTTGGCGCAAAATGTGAATGGCTGATCTTAGAAGATTTGGTGTTTTAGGACCAAACAATTGCCACCATCTATCTATGATAAGAAAAAGAAAAAAAAAATCAGTCTCATTTCCATTTATAAAATCAAATTATGCACTTGAAATATATTTCTACTAGGCTGCAATTTTGTTTGACTGTCTTTGTGAATTTGACAAGAGAAGGCCTCCCCTTGTGCATTAGCAAAGGCGTCTATCTCGTGGATTATAGTGGTGGTATCACCACTACCAGACGACATCCGCCCTATCACTAAGTAGAGCCCATCAAGAACCTCCTCATCCGCTTTGAAATTAGGGCGTAAATGGAGTGCGGGATTGAGGTGATAAGTGGTTGCATGGAGGGCCTTGTGAAGTTGGAGGTGCCATCTCCTATCAATTATCTCGCAAATGGGACAATACTTGCTCTCATCTCCTCCATAGATGGATCTAATGGCCTACTTGGCCCTATCCATGCCCTCATATATGTAGCCAATCGTGGGCTTCTCCCCATCAACAGTTCGTAGGAGAACTACCAAGGGCTCAATGAACTATAAATAATCAGAATTGCAAATAAAAGAAAAATATGAATAAAAGTTAAAAGCGAGACAAAATGTAGAATTTAGGAAAAAATTACCTCCACAATTTCTACACAAGGGGCCCAAAAGCCTAGCTCATAAAAAATGCAATCTTCCACACCAATCCCTGTATTGGTCATAGCATAGGATGAGGAAATCCACTCATTACAAACAAACATATGCCTCAAAGCTGTCTTTGACCGAATCAAGGATTGTAATGTGATGAAATTGGTGGCAAATCTAGTGGTTCCAACATGAGGCAACTCCTTCTGCCCCATATATATTGTAAATATTTTGGCCTTATCTACACATGTCTTGATCCATGGAAGTTTGCCAATATCCTCCAATATGAGGTCAAGTCAATGGGCAGCACATGAAAACTGAAATATACATGGGTGTCTCTCCCAAAACTCTACCTGCAACAACATAATGTGCTGCATTATTAGTCACCATGTGAACTACATTTTCCTCACCCACGTCAAGTACGACTTCCTCTATAGCCTCACATAGAAATGTGGCATTTTTGGAATGTGCGGAAGTAGCAATTGACTTGAGGAACATAGTGGCACTTGAAAATAAAGCAAAATCAATGATCAATAAATAAATCATAAATAAAAAATATTAATCACCAAATCAAATTCAAATTATTCAATGCAATTATGGAAGTAGAATGTGTTAAGGAAATATAGGATGAATAGGTAAGTGAATGATCTGCTCTTGTTGATGGACTGAGGAATGCAATTGCCTTTGTGATTGATTGATTCCTCATTCCAATCAAGCATATATATTATACAAAGGGTCAACAACTTGGAGGATCATGACTCTTCATGATGCCCATTAATTACTAACTAATATAATTAGTTTACTTTACATCTCTTAACTAATCATCTCTAGACAAGATCAATCTGCATAGGAGGAGTTTCAATAACAATAAACATAATTAACTATTAAGAGTGATCTGCATCAACATTACGGTCCAGATTATAATCTGACTGTAATGCTAATGTAGAGCATTACATAATTGATGTAATTATATTTAATTGTGATTCTATCAGACATTAAATTTGATTGAAACTATATTTCAACACTCTCTCTTAGAAAATGAAGATTTAAGTCAAACTCTCAGTCATGACAATTTAAAACCAACAACTCAATGTTGTCTAGCCATGAGCATAATATTTAATACAGTCCGGAACACATCATGACAATTTGAAACCAACAACTTAATGTTGTCTAGCCATGAACATAATACAGTCCGGAACACATCATGACAATTTAAAACCAACAACTTAATGTTGTCTAGCCATGATATGGTTATTACACAACAAGTAATAACATAGTGTTCAAGATATCCGGCGCAATCCGGATCATTAACTTTGATAAAGCCATTCTTGACACTTGGTTAACTATTAACAAGATCGTCACCTTGAAATAGTAACCTTAACACATAGAAGATCGTCACCTTCTCAAAACATCAATTTAAATATTGCAATATTTTATTTATTTATAAATAAATTACAATTAATATTAGAACTTAGTTCTAATTTTCTCATTTATATTTAATCATACCAAGTTTGTTGCTAAAGTATTCTATCTTCACTCTTGCAAGGGGCTTGGTAAATATGTCAATATTCTGTTCTTCAGTGCTAATATACATAAACTTAATGATGTTCCGATCTACCATATCTCTTATATAATGATATGGAATCTCAATGTGTTTAGATCGGTTATGGAAAACAGGATTCACTGATAATTTGATACAACTTTGATTATCACAATGGATAATAGTGGATTTCAAGGGTTCTCCAAATAAGCCAAACAATAATTTCCTTAACCATACTGCTTCCCGTGCTCCCATGGTGGCTGCCATGTATTCTGCTTCGGTTGAGCTTTGAGCAACTGCTGATTGTTTCTTGCCGAACCAAGAAACCATGGCTGACCCAAGATTGAAACAACATCCAGTAGTACTTTTATGATCAGTAGGACTTCCGGCCCAATCGGAGTCTGTATATCCGTGTAGCTGAGTCTCAACATTTTCATATTTTAGTTCAAGTCCAATAGTTCCTCGTAAATATCTTAAGATATGTTTTGCAGCCATTAAATGTATCCTTTTAGGTTCGCACATAAAGTGACTTAATACATTAGTTACATAACAAATATCAGGACGAGTGTTAACAAGATGCATGAGAGAGCCAACTATCTGTCTGTATACTGTAGGATTTGCAGGTTCTGAACCTTCTGCTTCCATTTTAAGTTTGATTAAGTTGGTTTCCATAAGAGTTGCTAAAGGTTTACAATCCATCATTCCAAATCTAGTTAAGATATCAGTGGTGTACTTTTTTTGATTTAGAAAGATGTAGTTTTCCTTTTGAATTACTTCCAACCCTAGAAAATAGTGTAGAAGACCCAAGTCCTTCATATCAAATTCAGCAGCAAGGTCTTGTTTGCATTTAGCAATTAGATGATCTTCACCTGTTATCAAAAGATCATCAACATAAAGAACCAATATGATCATATCACCTTTAGAAATTTTGAAATAAATGTTAGGATCTGCCTCATTCTTGGAGTATCCTAGTTTAGTTAAATAGCTGTCTATTCTTGCATACCAAGCTCTAGGGGCTTGTTTTAGTCCATAGAGAGCCCTTTTAAGTTTGTAGACATAATGTGATCTATCATGTGTAGTGAACCCCTCTGGTTGTTCTATATATACTTCTTCTATTGAACCATTCAGGAAGGCTGTCTTGACATCCATCTGATGTATTTTCCATCCTTTAGAAGCTGCAATTGCAATGATGGTTCTTATTGAAGTATATCTGGCTACTGGTGCAAATGTTTCTTTGTAGTCAATTCCAGCTTTCTGGGAGAATCCCCTTGCAACAAACTGAGCTTTATGTTTTTCAATGCTGCCATCAGGTGCATATTTGATTTTGAATAGCCATTTAGAAGAAACAACTGATTTGCCTTTAGGTCTAGGTACTACATCCCAAACATCATTTTTTATTATGGATTGATACTCTTCAATCATGGCATCTTTCCAAGCTTGACTTGGTAAGTCTTCTTTAGCATCAGTTGGTTCTTGATTTGTAAGTTCTGTTAACAATGCTGCATAACATTTTTGTGTTCTAGTTCTTTTATTTTCTTTGAACATTTCATTTGGTTCCACATTGTTTTCTTCCAACATTTTCCTTGCCCATAGTGGTCATTTCTTGTTATAGACATCTTCATCATTTAGATTTGGAGGTTCAAGTTCTTCTAAGATATTCTCCCTCTCAATTTCAGTAGAGGGTTCTTCTTCTGATTCTATGTTTTGATTATCTTCAGAATCTCTGCATGTAATGCTTTCATCAAATTTTACATCTCTTCTTATTTCAATTGACCTTTGTCCTGGAATGTATATGCAATATCCTTTGCAGTTTTCACTATAGCCCACTAGAATACCTCATTTTCCAGATGGTTCTAGTTTGGTCCTCTTTTTTTTTGGAACATGAATATAAATTGGGCATCCAAATATTCTGAGATGACTTAAGTCTGGTTTGTTTCCAGTGAAAGCTTCTTCAGGAGTTATATCTTTTAGACTAGAGCGTGGACATCTGTTTTGTATATATATTGCAGTATTTGAAGCTTCTGCCCAAAATGAGACATGGATGTTTTGGTCATGCATCATGGCTTTAGCTGCTTCTATTATTGTTCTGTTCTTTCTTTCTGCTAGTCCATTCTGTTGAGGATTATATGGCACAGTATACTCCCTCTTAATCCCAGCAGAATTGCAGAATTCTTTAAAGATCTCAGCTGTGTATTCACCCCCATTATCTGATCTTAGTATTTTGATTTTCTTCCCTATTTGATTTTCTACTAAAGCTTTGAATTCTTTGAACTTAGATAGTACTTCAATTGATTCTTTTAGCTTCAAAAAGTATATCCAAGTTTTCCGGGAGAAATCATCAATGAATATTATGTAGTATAGAGATCCCGTTAGGGAGGGTGTTGACATGGGCCCACATAGATTAGAATGAATAAGTTCTAAAATGTCTTTAGACTTGTGTTCACTAGAAGGGAATGAACTTTAATATTTTTTCCTAGTGCACAACCTTTACAAATGCCAGAATATTTTGATTCTATATTAGTTATTCCTAAGGTTATTTTCTTTATGATAGGTAGAGCACTATAACCTAGATGACCTAACCTCTTATGCCATAATTCATTGTTATGAGAAATTTCATGGTTTAATGCAACTTTTTGATCGCAAAGTAGTTTATATAAGCTACCATATCTAAATCCTATTGTTACAGCATTTTTTATATTTGAATTTTTAGGCCAAAGAAGAACTTTATCTTTATTAAATGTGACTCTATATCCTTGATCAGCTAGCCCTGAAATGGATATTGGGTTCCTTTTAATTCCTAGTACAAACAAAACATCTTTTAGATGTAATGTTACCCCGCTTCCTAGTTTGATTGAACAGGTCCCAATTCCTTTCATGGGGTAGGTGGAGTTATCACCAATAGTGACTTCTTCAGAAGAATGTCCTTCAAGATCTTTAAACTGATTCCTGAATCCGGTTATGTGTCTAGAAGCTCCACTGTCAATTATCCAGGTGTTCTTATTTGTATTAAGTTCACTTGATAATGCTAGAAAGAATAGTGAATTATCTTCTTTGGTTTTAGCTATATTTGCTTGTCCTTTATTTTTGGTAGGACATTCTCTATGAGTGTGCCCATATTTGTCGCATCTGTAACACTGAACCTTCGATTTGTCTTTCTTATAAGATTTATTTGAGAAGTTGGCATTATTAGAAAAAATTATGTTTCCTTTCCTCTTGAAGAACTTCTTCTTGTTGAAAGTATTTGTTTGTAGCGCTTGAATCTCACTTCCCTTATTTGGTCCAATCCCTCTGGATATCAACCGAGTTTCCTCTTGTAAGCAATCATTTTTTAGTTGGTCGAATTTAGGCAAAGGAGGCCTTCCACTAATACATTGAATAAATGTCTCCCATGATAAAGGTAATCCCCTTAGAGCAATTAGGGAAAGATCAACATCATCAATTGGATTACCGATGGAGAATAGTTGATCCCTTATTTCAGTGATTCTTAGAAAGTAAGATGTTATTGTTTCTCCCTTATTCATTTCGATATTCATCATTTGTTGTTTTAGAGTTAATATCCTGCTTGCAGTATTTATCTCAAATGTATTTTGAATGGTTTTATAAACCTCATAAGCAGATGTTAACCTCGATATGCTTGGTAATATTGAGTCTTTAACTGAGTCAATGATTAGCTTCTTGGCTTTATTGTTTCGTCTTTTCCAGATTGCTTTTTCTGTCTCATCTTCAGGTATTTTAGGTTCTTCCTTTATGTAGGATTCTAGTTCTAGTTCTTGCATCAATGTATTGATTCGAATCTTCCAAGAGACAAAGTTAGAGGCACCTTCAAGTCTGTCCTCCATCCCGAGTGTGTGGGCCATATTTTATAACCTTCAAGTATTAAACTTCCTGATTTCTTATTATAGAAGATGCAATAGTTTTATGTGTCTCTGCCGATAATTTCTGATAACTTGAATAATCTGAGTCTCTATTGTCAATTTAGATGTCTGCAAATTAATGAGTCTCTGCCTGATTTATCCTTGATATAGTCGCCGAGATTGTAGATGCTCGGGTGTTGATGATTCTTTTATATTGCAGATCGCTGGTTCCTAGATCGTCGATGTCTATTTGCTTGCTATCTTATTCACTTCTCCTAACTTGGCTCTGATACCATGTTAAGGAAATATAGGATGAATAGGTAAGTGAATGATCTGCTCTTGTTGATGGACTGAGGAATGCAATTGCCTTTGTGATTGATTGATTCCTCATTCCAATCAATCATATATATTATACAAAGGGTCAGCAACTTGGAGGATCATGACTCTTCATGATGCCCATTAATTACTAACTAATATAATTAGTTTACTTAACATCTCTTAACTAATTATCTCTAAACAAGATCAATCTGCATAGGAGGAGTTTCAATAACAATAAACATAATTAACTATTAAGAGTGATCTGCATCAACGTTACAGTCCAGATTATAATCTGACTGTAATGCTAATGTAGAGCATTACATAACTGATGTAATTATATTTAATTGTGATTCCATCAGACATTAAATCTGATTGAAACTATATTTCAACAGAATGATCAATCACCTCCAGAAGAAAAAATAAAATTTAGGAGCATCCTATTCCTCCTATTGGTCCAACCATCAGTCATGATGGTGCAACCCCTTTTGCTCCATATCTCACGCTGCACCTGTAATGTGGCTTTTACATCAGCCACCTTTTCTGTCAAAATTGGGCCACTTAAAGTCAACTTTAGAAGGGGCTTTAAATCCCGCCCCACAAATAGTTATGCTATCAACCATATTCTGCCAATAAGGAGACCTGCCACAAATAAATTAAATTAGTATGTCTAATAAAAATTCATTAGACAAAGAAAACTATAAATTTTAAAACAATCAAATAAAAAAGCTGCAAAGAATGGAATGCTGCAATAGTAACAAAATGGCCAATTGCAGGTCTAGCTGCATCATGTACCTCCTTGTTCCAGCACATGCTCTCAAGCGACAGTTGGGAACATAGAGTAGTGCGAGGCTCAAAATATGAATCCATTCTAGATTTATGAACTCTAGGACCAATGTTAATAATGCCACCAGCACTGGCAAAAACACTAACAGAAGCAGAAGCAAAAGCACTAGGACAGAATGGAGGCATGGAAGAAGCCTCTCCAACACAACCAATACTCACCAACTCCTCCCTTTGCCTCTTCTTCATTTCCTTTTGTGCTTCAAATGTTTCTAATTGCACTCGGCACTAACGAATAACCTCGACAGTTGCTAATGTACACAAATCAGCATCATGGCTGTGTATTTGGGCAATATGGTATTTCAATCTGTTAATACCATCATGAAAAATTGTATTGCAATATTTACATTTAGCATTTCCTTCTTTTTGTTGGGGAAAAGGTTCAGCATGTTTCCAAAGCTTCATTCTTTCTACCTATGGTTGTTCTAGGAGTGGAACTAGACATTGTGAAAAATATGATTTTCAAAAGTTCAAGGCTGCTGCAATAAGACATAATTACCAAAAAAAACATTTGTGCATTGTCATTTTTAAACTAATACAAAAAAAAGTACAGTTTGTTCCAAAAAATAATGTAGGGTTTGTAACTTTGTTCAAAAAGAATTTAGGGTTTGTTGATTTTTCTTTCTTTGAGGTTTGAAGGGAAAAGAATTTAGATGTTTTTAAAAGAATAAAGTTTTTGCTTAGAAATTAAGAAAAAGCCCGTAAGTACCAAAACAATTCACTCTTACCTCTTAGAACAAACTTGAAGTGAAATGCAACCTCTTTCCAATCAATGGTATGGAGCTCTTGATGCATGAAATGTGAGTTTTAAGCTACCCCAGTGCGATTTGTTGATGAATTTTTGGTCTTCCTCCTTGGTGGTTGCCCTTCAATGCACTTTTATTTGTCCTCACAACTCACTTTTCTTCTCCTATTTTGCCAATACAATGAAATCAACTTAGTTTTAGGGTTGTACAGACAATTTAGATGAAAAAACAACTTAGAAAAATCACTTGTACATTTTAAAGTGATTTTATGCTGCTATGTGCGGACCTTGTCCGTGAGTCCTGGTTTTTAGTGAGTCTTGCGAAGGACTCGAATGAGCTAGAGTGTGGGCCCATGGAACTTGGCTAGGGTCACCCGGCTCAAAACTTGTCGAGTTTGGGAACTTTGCTCTTTTGTCAAATTCACCAAGGACTTGCATTTGGCCTTGTTCATTGAGGTATTTGACATAAAATTGGATAGGGTAGTTTATTGGATTCAACATTCAACATTTTTAAGCATGTGGCATGTTTCCTAGGGATTTGCACATGGCTTTGCATGTTGAAAGCTTTGATGATTTATCATTTAAGCTCATCCCATTTGGTTTGCACACGTGTGCATGCACATACACACACAAAGTAATTATATGATTTTTTTCATTTATTTATATCTTACTAAGTGTAGCCAATCCCTACAAATTCATTATAGAGCAATTATATTTATCTTCTTGTTCTCTAGGGTATTTATGAGTGTAATAGAAGGTATAAGTAGATGAATATATGCTTGGGTACTACTAATCATAACCTTTTCAATCAAGCTCACATTTATAGGACTAAATATAGGTAGACCAGCTATTTTGTTTCTCCATTACGGTGATGTGTATTTGAGAGAGAGAGGAGAGGGGCCCACATCTTGGCTAACTTGATTACAATGTAGATTAATTTGAGGCCGTTTGTGGACCTTCTTACGCTATTTAGTTTTTGAATTACATTGTGTGGTGAAGTGGCAGTGACATCAGCTTCTATGGTGACTTGGAAAAGGAAAAATCCCAGAGGCAAATGCTATGCTAATGATATGGATTTCCCATGAATTCTTCACGATCAGAATGAAATACTTGTTTAGCTGAGCCCAAATAGCATAAATCAAAGTAGTTGTTGAAACACTCAATGTGATGTATATCTGCACGGGCACTGTTTAAAATTCTAACCATGGACAGAAACTCACTTAAACCCCATTCAATACAAAATAATGTTGACTTACTTCATGCCCTTAACCCACTAACTTGTGGAATAGAGTTAGATTTCATGGGCTTGTCTAGTTATATTGAAGCTCTTTCTTCTAGGGCTGTAAGATTATTTATGTATCTCTGCATATTTTCTTGTTGAAGTCAAATGGCCTTTGCTGCTTTTTTTTTAAAAAAAGAAGAAAAATATCAATTCTAGGAGGTTTATGGTTTAGTGCTCACCTTTTGGCACCATCTTCCTGGCAGGTTGCTAAAGACCAATCCAACCCAAGTTATGGACCCTCTTTTAGATCTTCCAGAGGAGAAGCAGGAGGAGGAATCTGAACCGGAAGAAATTGTACTGATTGAAAAGGAACAACCAGATGGAACAATTGTAAAGATTTTATTTGCATCTGGTGGCGATGTTGATGTGCATGATCTACAGAAACTATGTGACAAGGTACTCTTTATGATTCAATGCAATAAAAAATATTTTCTCCCTTCTATTAATTTAGATGATTCTGCTTATTCAATTTTCAGTGTTAAAATAATAGTTAGTCAATTCAGATTATGAGCTCAATTGTTTTTATCTTTCAATCTTTTTTTTGAGTCTTATGCTGTTGTTGCTCATACATTGTGTGTTTTATGGTTCTACTTTACATGACAAGCTCTGAGAAATATTCGAAGGTTCCATGGAATGTAGAGAAATGAAACTTAACATAGCACACAGAGGTGCAATGCCAAAGGAAAGAAATCTGGACTAGAATAGATCATATCAGGGTGATTTTTCTAGAAGTTTAATATATTTGGATAATAATAACTTAGGGCAAAGGCCCTGAAAAACGTATTGTATAAAGTTTCACTGGATTGTCTTATTGTTAATATATGTCGGTCTGGTAGCATCATTAATTTCTCCTTTAGCTAGATAGATAGATAGACCAGGATTGTGTTTAATGAGTCAAAGGCAGAAATTGGCTTGTTTACTTCAATAAGGTTACATTATTTAATCCATAGAGTAAATGAGAATATAACTTACATTGTACAAAACATCAAACACCTATGTAGTTCCAGAAAGATAGAGCATGTATTGCATTCCAATGATATGCAAATAAGTACATGACAATTCAGTGATTCACAGACTCCTCCCAACAGAGCAAAGTGAGTACATACATAGGATTCCTTGGTCGGTTAAGCTTACTAATTGCCAGAGACTGCCAACCAACCAACTACTCATTAGGAACTAACAACCCAATTACAACATAAGTAACTTGGCAAATCGGGTTAACTATATCAACGACCCCAAAAAGAAAGCTGTCCTCCAGGCGACTGAAGCAAAATCGGGGCTATGTAAAACCTAATTTACTGGGTTCTGCAGGTATGCTTCAGATTCCGGTCCGGGTGCAGTTTGGGTTTGCCTCCAGGTTTGTCCTGGGTTTCTATGGGTTCAGCTGCAGCAAATCCACAGGGCACTCAAGTGCTTGAGCCAACTCTTGGGACAAAACCTAGACGAATTCAGTCACACCTGGAGGAACGGGAGCCAAAAAACGGGCCCCACTTGCTTAAAAACACATTATAAAGCATTAAAATGCCATGAAACCCTAATTTTTTACTTGTTTGCTCATGTTTGCTCATATTTGCTCATTCTCTTCATTTTTCCATCAAAACTCTTGCTTTTTTGACCTTTTTTTCTCAAGCTTATTTTGAAGGTTGCTGCATTTTTCTTCAAAGGTAAAGGCTATCGAGGAGTGAAACAGGCATCAAAGGATTAGGAATCATTGGAGAAGGAAGATTTAGTGATCAAAGGTGAGTGAATCTTCATTTTTTCTAGTTTTCAATGATTTTTTCAAGATTTTTCAAGCTTTTAAGTTTTTTTTAAAGAAGTTTTGAATATTTTCTAAAACTTTGTATGCATATTAAGGGGTTATAATGTTGATTTTTTTTTCCAATTTTTTTCAATAATGTTTTGAGTTTTCTATTTTAGGTTCATTATTGAGACACAATGGCTGGAAGTGAAAGTTCTAGTTCAGTTGTCTGGGGCCGAAATGAATAGGGCCCTTTTAAAATTGATGCAGTTTCACCAACTTGGTGTTATACAACAATGATTAAGCAGATGCTTAGTGGTGGGGGTTTTCTTTGGCGGTGAAGCCATTACAACATAGAGTATACGAGCTCATACTTTTGAGTGAAAGTGCACTTCTGTGCCATCCGTGGACACTGAATGAAAGCTTGTAGGGGGGCAGATAGGAAAGGGCAGCCAAAAGGTCTAATCTTGCAATATATAAAAGAACAAAGATGAGAAGCAACAATTCAAAGATTGATCATCCCCTTGCCAAGACAAGGTCAAAGAGGCCTCGTAGTGGCTTAGGAAAATTGGCTGGTCCACATCCTTTCATGCCAATGTCAACACCTTCTGAACTAGAGAATGTTACACAAAAAAGAGGCCCATTGGATAGTGCCTTAAAAAATGAAATCAGAGAGGTTGTAGATCAGAGCCTTGCTCGTTGCATTTATGGCAATGGGATTTTCTTTAACATTGTTAGATTACCTTATGGGTGAGAGATGGTGAGTAGCCCTTGCAATACACCTAATTATATTAGTCCCATGTATGAAAAGGTGTGAACCAACTTATTGGTGAAGGAGAAAGCTTTAGTAGTGGCATTATTGAGAGTGATCAAAGACACATGGCTAGAAACATGTCTCCATGTTTGATGGACAAAAATATTGCAAAAATAGGCCATTGATCAATGTTATAACAATGTCTCCTAAAGGGGTGATGTTCTTGAAGGCAATGGATTGTGATGGGCAAGTGAAAGATGCAAGTTTTATTGCCAATATCCTCATAGAATCCATTGAGATGGTGGAGCCTACAAATGTTGTCCAAGTCATAATAAACAATGCTAAAAATTGTAGGGCAGCTGAGTCTATAGTGGAGGCCACAGATAATCACATTTTTTGGACACCATGTGCAATCCACTCACTCAATTTAATCATGCAAAAGATTAGCACACAAATTGAGTGGTTCAAGCAAGTTTACGTGGAGGTCAAGGAGATTCAAATGTTTGTGACCATTCATCATATGTCACAAGCCATATTCGGGGCCTTCTCCAAGTTAGAGTTATTGAAGGTAATTTAAATTTAATTTTTTAATTTGTAATTTTTAATTTATTTTTAGTTAATGTATGACTTGTATTTTTTAATGCCATGTTAGGTTGTTGAACCCGATTTGTATCTCACACAATCGTGTCTTAAGATGACTTGTGAAGGTGCGAGAGGCCTTGAGTGCTATGGTCATCAACACCTTGCAAAGTGTAATGAGGCAATCAAACACAAAAAGAGCACAAAAAGTAAAAGCATTTATCCTTGATGATGAGTGGTGGGATTGTGCGGAATATGTTTTGAGTTTCACCAAGCCCATCATGAGCATAATTAAGTATGCTGATATTGATTGCTCATGTTTGGGTGAAATTTATGATGGCATGGAAACCATGGTGGAGAACTTAAGAACAATAATAGAGGCCAAGGAACATGACCCAACAGATGCATTTTTCAACGTTTTCTTTTTGTTGCACTAGAGGTCTCCCTGTGACCCAACCCAACGCCCAAGGTGCATTTTTTAATGTTGTGGAATGAATTATTATTGATTGTTGGAACAAGATGACCACCTCCTTACATCTCTTAGCATTTGCTTTGTCGCCAAGGTTAAAACCAAGAGATACTTGCATTGCCAAGGATGGTGGCACCATATAGAGATGCAGAGGTTGCTATTGGCTGCAAGGCTGCATTAAAAAGATATACATATGATGATGATGAAACTCAAAATAACATCTTGATTGAGTTTGCACAATTTGCATCTTCCAAATAACATGATACTATTGCTCTTCATGCCAAATATAGGATGAGTGCCGATGAGTGGTGGTATGTTCATAGTCAAGGCTCCATTTTCTTGCATCCTCTTGCAAATAAAATTCTCTCCCGAGTATTTATCTTTTTATATTTTTATTTAATTGTTTTTCATTCGATTATTATGCTATCATGTTAAAATATTTTTATTTTATAATTTATGTTTTAACTTATTAAGTTTTGATTCTTGAATTATAAAATTAAATACTAAATGCAGTATGCAAACTCAGTAGGTTGCAAGTTCTTCGGCTGGGCGGAATTAGAGTACATACTCCATCCACTCAGTCAAGCACAATTGTTTGGGTGCAAAAAATGTAGAGGATTTGGTCTACATACACTCCAACCATTGTCTATTGTCACATAAGAAACCATAATATAATGTGGTTGACAAGGAATTGGGATCTTGCTCCTGAGTGTGCTGATTTAGATGCCACAACTGCACAACTTGCCCAAGTCTCTATAGATGAACATGAAGCAACTCTTGCACATGACATTGATGTAGCTAGTGCAAGAGGTAATCTAATGGATTGTGGTTCAAATGAAGTTGAACTAGACGTTGACCTTGATTCCTCTGATGAAGATGAATATGGCATCGGATATTAAATTTGACTCCATTTTTGAATTTTCATTGTGTAATGATATTTTGAGACTTGAATTTATCATTTTTGCAAATTATGAATATGATATATGATGTATTTTATTAATAATTTTATTGACAATTTTGGATTTATGATTATCACTCTATTTTTTATATTTATAAGGTACAAATTTGATGTTCGAACATGTATATATATATACAAACAAACTTGTATATGTTCCCAAGGAAAAAAAATTCTTGTACTCGTGCATCTATACTCCATACCTATACCCATACTTGAACTTGAACCTGAATCGACAACTTAGTGTACAACAAAACTACCTAGGAGTGTGAAAGGATGTCCTTGGCCAAATGGATGATGCTAGGATCGATGTGGCTCTTGAAGTAGAGTCGCTGGTGAAGGCATTGCACTTGCTTTGTGTGTATCTTCAAGTCATGCTTAGCTATGAGCTTAGGTCATTTTTAGTCTGGTGCAACTCCTAGGTTGTAGCCTTATGTTTTGCTCCTCAGCCAATTGCCTTCCCTGTTCTATTGGCTGACCATCCTTGTTTGCCAACTTTGCCTTTTGTTGCTCAAGGCTACTCTCTTGCTTAATCAATTGTGCCTCCTGTTCAGCCAAGGTGGCTTCCAAAGCCATACAATGCTCATGTTTTGTAGTGGTGAGTTAGGTTTGTTGAGCGAGCTGCTCTTGAAATTTGCTGATATGGGTAGACAACTCACCCCTAGCACCCTTTACCAGTGCGCTCTCTCTAGTTGTACTTGCTTCTTCCAAAGAAGTTGTCACCCTCTTCATTTTGTAAAAGACGTCCTTGAAGCATGCCTCCATGCTGGGAAGTGTTGTGAGCGCTCGACCATGCCATCATAGCTAGTGTCTCTAGAGTGGGCGATCCCCGATATACAAAATATCTCAAGAATTCCCCTTGCACTCCACTTGCATGAATGCAAGAATCTTTTTAGACTTGGTAACCACTAGCGGGGTAAGACCAATATCTAGTTGGTGAGATAATTCTGCAACTTCATTTGTAATGAAGGGTATGTCCAACTTTGCTAGGTATCTCTATATTGTGCCAAAAATGTCATTGGGGTCTGGTCTAGAAATCTATATAGTCATCGCCTTGTCATGTCCCCTCTCTAGTCTCACTAGCAGAGTCATGAGAGTTGGCCTATTATTGGAGTCTTGTAGGCTAGGAGTGGTGGATAGAGACTCATATTGGATACTCAGTGACCGGAGTTGGTTCTACAGTCAGTTTGAGAGCCAATCGGGGCAGTTCCTTAATTTTGGGAATTTTTCCTAAAATTTAGGAGGTTGTGGTAGTGACCAGATTTGAGGCTCCTTGGGGCCAGTATGCAGTTTTAGTTTCAGGGTGACAGGATATATTCCTTAGTTTCTAGGAGCATCCCTAGTTTTTAGGGATATGACTGCCAATTAGCCCTCATTGCCTGACATCAGTCATAGACAGGTGACAGGACCAGTTCACTGATTATTTGGTTGGTTTGGCTTTCCAGCTGAATAAAAGGAAATATTTTAATATTTCCTAAGTTTGCGTTTAAATAAATTAAAATAAAGCTATTTATATAGCTAATTGGAGTAATAAGGGGTTTTTTGGTTTCATCTGGTCAGGCAGACATGTGTTATAGCTCGTTGGAAAGGTCTTGAATTATTATAAATTATTTTCATCATCCGGAGACCTTTTGGCACCTTGAGTTATGTTATTTGAGAAAAGGGGTGTTTTTCCTATACATAAAGGCCTTTTAATTGAGAAGATGTTGGTTTATGATAAAGGGAAAGGCATATTCTCCCTTTAGGGTTCAATTGGCTTTGTGAGGGAGATAAAAAGAGATGTTGGCTCATTCTTTGATTATCTTTTACATCTTCATTCTTGATATTGGCGATTTTGCTCTGAGGAGTGAATCTAGAGGACTGGGACGCAAACCCCAGAGCTTGGCTATTGGGATGCAAAACCCAATAGATGGTTTCTAGCATTCTACAGTATTGATTCAGCAATTGACAGAGATTGATTAAATTCAGCTTTTGGGAGTACTTGTTTGCTGCACATTGGAGGCATTGGGTGGCGTGTTGGGATCTCTGGCTGCCTTGGCGTGACTACAGCAGCCGTACGGCTGCCTTTCAGCTGGCACGTGATTGCTGGTTAGCTTACGTTAGCCCTTTCTTTCGTTTGGTGCGTGGTTGGCCATTCTTGCAGCTGGCGTCAACACTCCTTGTTTGTGAACACATTTGCTGGCATATTACTTGCATATCTTGCCTGGTACGTTTTGTAGCTATTTGGTTGACTGGATATTATATTATTGCTCGCTGTTTGCAGCCTATTCCATTTTTTCTGCTATTGTTATTTATTGTTTTATTTATATCTGGAAAAATACAAAAAAGAAACAATCTTTCTGCAACTTTTGTCTAGTTCTCTAAGACCACAAATAAAGCACAGGAAAATCTATTATTTTAAATTAAAATTTACAGAAGTTCAGTGAAAGGATCCATTTGGAATCTTTCAGTGGTATCATAGCCTGAATCCTGCCAGCCTGTAGGGTTTCAGTGAATTTATCACAACAGGTTACAGGAAAGGGTTTGATAATTCATTTCAGCAGTCGGCAATTGTTTTTACATATCTTCTATGCATCCTGGTGGAGAAATACACAGGTTCTATGAGTGCAGGAGAAACCAGTGGCAAGCAGGGGCCGCCAGAGATACAGAGACACCAGCTATGGGTGAGGCACATGGTGCTGCTGGTGACAGCATGCCTACAGAGGCAGAAGAGAGAGAGTTCATGAGAACTCTGATGGCTACGCAGCCCAGGATAGTCCAGACACTTGACAAATTACAGGATACCCTGGAGCAGATGGAATTGGATAGGCGTGGAGGTAGACAGGAAAGATAGGGAAGGAGCAGGTCGGTTTCCGTTGCAGGAAGCCAGCGCAGTCATTGATCCCATGTCTCAGCAGGGAGCTCCCTTCATTTCTATAGGGAGGAATGTCCATGTATTCCTGCTCGAGATAGGCCATTATTGCCTTAGTTTGGGCAAGTTGAGCAACCAGCACAGGTGGAGCCACCTGAGGTTGGATTCCAAGATTTAGTCATGGCAGCTAGAGCTGAGTGGAGAGCCCTACCCCCAGAGGTTAGGGATGTTTTTCCTCTTCCACAGTATTGTGCACAGCGTAGGGATAACACCAGGTTCAAAGGAGACAGGGGTTATAGACCACAGCAAAACAATGACCTCAGTAGAGCCACTGGGAAGATCACACTGGCTACCTATGATGGCACGGGTGATACGAGTGCATGAGCTTGGGTGCACAAGCTGGATATATATTTATCATTGAGACCTATGCTTGAGAGAGAGGCTATACAGTTTGCGGTTTTGCATCTAGACGGGGTTGCCTATGATTGGTGGCACCATGGATTGGTCACCTAGGATCACACCATGGTTCACTCCTATGCTGAGTTCACTAAGCGGCTCATCGCTAGGTTTGATCGTAAAGACACAGAGCTTTACTACCGAGAGTTGGCACACATTAGGCAGACAGGGAACGTAGAGTCTTTTGTGAATGAGTTCCAGCATATTGCAGTCATGGTTCTTGACATGTCTCAGAGTCGTGTGATGCTGTTCATAGAGGGTTTGCAGGACAGGCTGAAGGGATTGGTATGAGCTTTCAGGCCAGCCACCCTCAAGGAGGCCATTGATGTTACATTTAGACTGGACACCCCTCCTACTTCTTATTAGGCATATAAGAAACCTTTCAGGGACTCTTGGCCTTCCCAAAAGGCCAACACTTCCTAGGGCAGGGGGGACCACCTTCCAGACCACCCAGGATGGACTAGGAGTCGAGGAATGAGCTGAGGAGGAAGAAACTATGCTTCTCCTGTAAAGAGCCATGGGAGCCTGGACATCGTTGCCTTGGTAAAGGCAAGGTTCATTTGATAGAGGTGACATATGAGATGGGCGATGAGGAGATACCTGATACTGATATTGAGGACAGTTCGGAGGAGGTTGAGCAGGGACACCCACAGTTAGAGCTAGACACTTCGGAGCCTTTGGCGTTAGCTAAAGTGACTATGGCTACTCTCTCCAGTTATCCTAGATTTCATGCCTTTCGTCTAAAGGGATATTGAGAGGCCATTGAGTTATGAGCTTAGTAGACAGAGGTGCCACGCACAACTTTATTGACCAGAAGCTAGTTGACAGGTGTGGGCTCTGGTTCGAGGAGTTTGTTGGTTTTGGAGTGAAGGTTGTAGATAGTGCCGTTTTGAGCTGTACTCAGAGGATTCCTCAGCTTAGCATCCAGATGGGGGACTATACTCTAACAGATGATTTTTATGTGTTACCGCTGGAGGATTATGATGTAGTTTTGGGCATGCAGTGGTTACAGGGTATCGGGCGATACATCATTGATTACCACCACATGCAGTTGGAGTTTCTTTCTGGAGGGAAGAAGACTATCTTGAGGGCAGCTTCAGATGGTGGTCCTAAGGAGGTAACTTCCCGTAGGATGGAGACTATCATCCGTCATGATGACATACTTTGGGCTACACGTTGTTTTGTGAAGTCCGAAATACCTACACCTCAGGATGGCAGGACCTTTCATGTAGACATACAGTCAGTGATGGACCGACATGGTCAAGTCTTTGGTGACATACCTCCTGGTGTACCTCCTGATAGAGGTTTAAAGCATGGAATAGAGATGGAGGATGGGGCTAAGCCCGTGATTACTACCCCATATTGTCATCCTAGAGCATACAAGGATGAGATTGAGAGGACCATCCATGAGTTACTGGATATGAGATTTATACGCCCTAGCTCTAGTCCTTTTGCTTCTTCTGTGGTGCTTGTTAAGAAGAAGGATGGGACTTTACGGATGTGTATTGATTACAGAGCCTTGAACAAAAAGACAATCAAGAATAGGTACCCCATTCCACGCATTGGTGAGTTGCTAGATGAGCTACATGGAGCTATCTACTTCTCTAAGATTGATCTACGTTCAAGCTATCATCAGATTCGTGTACGGGATGAGGACGTGCACAAGACTGCTTTTCATTGTCACCATGGGCATTATGAGTTTCTGATGATGCCTTTTGGCCTCACTAATGCACCTGCCACCTTGCAGTCCTGTATGAACCACATCCTCAACAAGCAGTTGAGGAAATCGGTTTTGGTGTTTTTTGATGACATATTGATTTACAGTCAGACATGGGAGGATCATCTCAGACACGTTGAGGAGGTGCTTAGCATCATGGAGAGTCAGTCTCTATTTGCTAAGTTGTCCAATTGTGAATTTGGACTAAGAGAGATTCTCTACTTGGGACACGTGATCAGTGTAGAGGGAGTGAAAGTGCACGAGGAGAAGATTCGGGCGATTCGCGATGGGCCCTCTCCCAGGAACATTACTAAGTTGTGTGGATTTCTTGGTTTATGTGCAAATTATAGGAGATTCATGAGGGGATTCTCCCAGTTAGCAGCACCTTTAACAGATCTCACGAAGAAGGGAGCCTTCAGATGGACAGAATAGGCACAGGGAGTCTTTGAGAGACTCAAGGAGGTTATGAGCACTTGTCTAGTTTTGGCACTCCCTAATTTCTCGCAGCCATTGGTACTTGAGTGTGATGCTTCAAGTGAGGGCATAGGGGCGGTGTTGATGCAGAACCGACACCCCATTGCCTACGAGAGTAGGAAGTTGCGGGATAATGAGAGGTTGTATTCCACGTATGACAAGGAAATGTTGGCTATCATGCATGCATTAGCCAAATTCAGACAGTATCTTGTTGGCAGCAAATTTGTGGTGAGGATAGACCATAATAGTCTGAAATATTTCCTTGATCAGACAGAGCTTAATGATAGGCAACAAAAGTGGGTAAGCAAGGTGCAGGCAGATGATTTTGATATAGAGTTCATCAAGGGGAAGAACAATACTGTTGCTGATGCACTTTCCCGGAAGCCATCACTTGCTGCCCTATGTTCATTGAGCGAGATTTTAGCAGATTGGAAGGCTCAACTTTTAGTGGAGTATTCCAAAAATCAGCATGCTTGTGAGATCATGGAAGGGTTGACACAGGATGATGGATATAGTGTAGTGGATGACGTCATCTACTACAAAGGCAGGGTCTACCTTGTTGTTCCTGAATCACAGTAGAAGGAGCACGTTTTGCATGCTTACCATGATACCCCTACAACAGGACATCCGGGTTAGGGTAAGACCTATAGAGCGGTACGGGAGAGATTCTCTTGGAAGGGTCTCAAGGATGATGTTTTACGCCATGTTCGTGAATGCATGACTTGTTAGCAGAACAAGTCAGAGCATACTTTTCTGACAGGATTGTTACAGCCTTTGCCTATACCGGAGCAGAAGTGGACAGGGATATCTATGGACTTCATTACAGGTCTTCCTCGAGTTTAGGGAGAGGACTGTATTTATGTGGTGGTGGAGAGGTTGACTAAGTATGCCCATTTCTTTCCTATTGCAGGGGACTTCACAGCTTCACAGGTAGCCGAACTATTTTTCAGAGAGATATTTAGACTCCATGGTCTCCCCAAGACCATAGTGAGTGACAGGGACAACAAGTTCATGAGTTCCTTCTGGCAGAAACTTTTCAGGCTAGCAGGCACAGAGTTGACTCCCAACACTAGCTACCATCCTCAGATGGATGGACAAACTGAGGTAGTTAATAAGTGGGTGGAGGGGTATCTGCGCAACTATGTGTCAGGACAACAGAAGGCATGGGTGCGTTGGCTATATTTGGGCGAATATTGTTATAATACTACGCACCACATGTCCATTAACATGACTCCCTTCAGAGCCTTTGTTGATTTGGCTTTCAGTGACAGTAGAGTTCCCTTGGCACAGGATTGGTTGCAGGAGAACCAAGATATCATGAGATCTCTCAGAGAGAACTTGCAGCATGCTCAGAATCAGTAGAAGATGTACGCTGATCCGCACAGGACGGAGAGAGCATTTGGGGTGGGTGACATGGTTTTCCTTCGTCTACAGCCTTACAGACAGAGCACCCTTAATTGGGGAGGAGCTGAGAAGCTCAAGCCTCATTTTTATGGACCTTACAGAGTACTCAGGCGGGTTGGAGAGGTAGCCTATGAGACCGAGTTACCTCTAGATGGTAGGGTTCATAATGTGTTCCACGTGTCATGCCTGAAGAAGGCATTGGGGCAGCATATTACAGCATCACGCGATTTACCTCCTTTGGATGAAGAGGGTAAATTGACTTTGGTCCTTGAGATTCTGGAGGTCAGAGAGAGACAATTGAGGAGTAGGTTGATTCAAGAGTACTTGGTGCGTTGGAGAGGTCTACCCATAGAGGACGCCACCTGGGAGGGTGAATACATTTTGCAGCATCCAGCATTGTAGTTGCTTGTGGGCAAGCATCTCCGAGAGGGGAGGACTGTCATGTCCCCTCTCTAGTCTGACTAGCAGAGTCATGAGAGTTGGCCTATTATTGGAGTCTCGTAGGCTAGCAGTGGTGGATAGAGATTCATATTGGATACTCAGTGATCGGAGTTGGTTCTACAGTTAGTTTGAGAGCCAATCGGGGCAGTTCCTTAATTTTAGGGATTTTTCCTAAAATTTAGGAGGTTGTGGTAGCAACCAGATTTGAGGCTCCTCGAGGCCAGTATGCAGTTTTAGTTTCAGGGTGACAAGATATATTCCCTAGTTTCTAGGAGCATCCCTAGTTTTTAGGGATATGACTGCCAGTTAGCCCTCATTGCCCGGCATCAGTCACAGACAGGTGACAGGACCAGTTCACTGATTATTTGGTTGGTTTGGCTTTCTAGTTGAATAAAAGGAAATATTAAAATATTTCCTAAGTTTGCGTTTAAATAAATTAAAATAAAGCTATTTATATAGCTAATTAGAGTAATAAGGGGTCTTTTGGCTTCATCTGGTCAGGCAGACATATGTTTTATAGCTCGTTGGAAATGTCTTGAATTATTATAAATTATTTTCATCATCTGAAGACCTTCTGGCACCTTGAGTTATGTTATTTGAGAAAAGGGGTGTTTTTCCTATACATAAAAGCCTTTTAATTGAGAAGATGTCATTTTATAATAAGGGGAAAGGCATATTCTCCCTTTAGGGTTCAATTGGCTTTGTGAGGGAGATAAAAGGAGATGTTGGTTCATTCTTTGATTATCTTTTACATCTTCATTCTTGATATTGGCGATTTTGCTCTGAGGAGTGAATCTAGAGGACTGGGACGCAAACCCCAGAGCCTGGCTGTTGGGACGCAAAACCCAATAGATGGTTTCTAGCATTCTACAGTATTGATTCAGCAATTGACAGAGATTGATTAAATTCAGCATTTGGGAGTACTTGTTTGCTGCACATTGGAGGCATTGGGTGGCGTGTTGGGATCTCTGGCTGCCTTGGCGTGACTACAGCAGCCGTACGGCTGCCTTTCAGCTGGCACGTGATTGCTGGTTAGCTTACGTTAGCCCTTTCTTTCGTTTGGTGCGTGGTTGGCCATTCCTGCAACTAGCGTCAACACTCCTTGTTCGTGAACACATTTGTTGGCATATTACTTGCATATCTTGCTTGGCACGATTTGTAGCTATTTGGTTGACTGGATATTATATTATTGCTTGCTGTTTGCAGCCTATTCCATTTTTGCTGCTGTTGTTATTTATTGTTTTATTTATATCTGGAAAAATACAAAAAGAAACAATCTTTCTGCAACTTCTATCTAGTTCTCTAAGACCACAAATAAAGCACAGGAAAATCTATTATTTTAAATTAAAATTTACAGAAGTTCAGTGAAAGGATCCGTTTGGGATCTTTCACTCCTATGTATCATCCTCACTGGATAAGCCTTCATGTAATGCACAAAGTGCCAATCATGTATGGACTGATGGTTTTTCGCTGTGTACAACTTGCTTGTATTGCACTTGCACAGTGGCTGAATCTTCTTGCATACGCCCTTCTATATGACCGTCTAACTCCTCTTGCATGCAAATCTCCCCCACCATATAGATGTTTTGTTCCTTTTTCGTACAAAGTGATCTTTTTGCCATATGACTTCCTTCTACATGGGATGTTCTTTTCTCCAAACAACTTCCTCTTGTACAAGCATAATTGTGCTACATTGTATGGGTCTATGTTTGCAACACCATATGACTTTGGTGACAAGGAACTTTTTCCTCTGTACGCTACGACTCTTCCTCTCCGATGTTGTACAACCTTTGTTGATGCTGTATGATACTTGTTAATGCCACACCTTATACTCTCTATTGCCGTACATCTCCAATTTGCTACTAGGGCCATACAACACCTTTTCTTTTTCGTGCATTGATGTGATGCCTTTCTCCCTCCCGTTGAGTTTGTTTCCTTGTACTAGTTGCCGAACCTTCAACTTCAACCTCTTTGATAGAGTAACTCCACAATATGGAAATTTATAAATTGCCTTTTGCCACCTTTTCTTTTTTTTTCTTCCTCTTATTTTCTTACTTGTCCTTCCTTTAAGGGACTTTATTTTAATTTTCTTCCCCAAGGCACTTGAAAACATTTTTTAATTTTTTTCTATCAATAGTTTCTTTTTTGGTCCCAATAATAATCTATATTTTTTGCACTCCTATAACATTTCACAATTGCAACATTATAATAAACATCCCTTTTCTCCACAATTTGCCAATTATTGTATTTTTAAACTTTTGTTTTATGAATCTTATCACTACAAAAAAATATTTTCCCTTGAATTTGTAATTTTTTAATTTTTTGCACAATTAAGCTTTTTCCCTTAATTTTTCTTTTTATTTTTTTCTACCGTATTCATTTTCAATCTCTCTTTGTTCCTCTATACCCATTCGTTGGTCTGACTTTCACTTCAGAGGCGTACCACCACCAACAAGTGTACGATGGCCTCTCATAAAACATATCCTTTCAACAAGTGCCCAAATTCCAAATCAAAGATTTTGTCAAGCAAAGGAGTAGGCCCCATACTTGTGTACCTTCCATTGGCATGTCGCCCATAATATGGCTCTTACCATGTCTCCTCACCATTAATCTTTGGTGGCCCTGCTGGATTTGGGATGACTCACCAATGTTAGCATAATGTTGGTAGTGGTAGGGGTTCGATGTTATTCTTGATGTTGTATTTAATGAGATCTTCATTATGTGCATCCGACTTACAAATGGATCAGTCATCAACCTTTACAATTGCTTTTAAGCATGGTCCCAATAGTCGTCTAGATCAATTTCTTCTAGATCATCCTTGGGTTCTACCTCTTTTGTGGCTTGATCCTCCTTTTCTTAGCTTCTTTATCTATGTCGTATGCTAGACAACCTTGCCGCTCGCATTTATAGGGTGCCATCAGCCTCAAGTAACCATACATACATCTCCATAGTGCAGTTGTGCCAACGAAAGTGTTTGTTTTGTGCTTGTGAATTCGCAATACAATGATGCCTTTGACATGTTTTCCTACCAATCTTTGTACTAGTTTAATATCTCCCCCTTCAACCTAGTCTTCTAGCACAAATCGTTGTTTTTCTATCACCATGGCTTCCTCTAATTTCTCGCTCCTTTCTACTATCTATCCACCTCTAGTTGTGTATCCCAACAAGTTGATATCCACGGTGGGTTTGCTTTTATCATGGTAAACTTCGAGTTTGATTTAATGATGGCGTCTCGTATGGGTTATCATCCAAGGTTGCTAACTTGATTGCTCCGTTCTCACCAACCGCCCTAATTTTACATCCTAGCCACCGAACTTTGAACTTCCCAGGCTTGATCCCATTACGACTATTATATTTCAAAACCAACTATCCTTGTCAAAAGTTCATTCTTTGAAGGTGTTTGTCATGTCAAAGATTCTACCGACATCGGATGGTCTCAATTGCTCATTGTGCCATTACCCACTGCTCGTCGAACTTGTTGAGGGCAAAGAGACGTTCTTTCAAGCTTTTGGTGTCACCAAGATGGTTCTTGATGACAATTTTCAAGCTTGGAACTATGTACTCGATGGGGACCATTGCTTTTTGCTTGTATATTAATTGGAATGATGTTTGTCTCGTTGTCATCTTGTAAGTCATATGGTAGGCCCATTGTACAACTAGTATTCTTTCTTCCCATTCCTTGTCCTTAACCCCACATGACTTTTAAATGACGGATACAAGTCCCTTGTTTGTTGACTCCATCTGGCCATTTGCTCTTGGGTAGTATGTATTAGATAAATTGTGAAAGATTTTGAAATTTGTCGTCATCAGTTGAATGACATGGTTGGAGTGTACTTCCCAATCACTTGTTATTTAGATGGGAATACTATACCGTGTAACTATTAGTTCATAAATGAACTTGTATGAGCCGATGGCTATGTTGTCTGGTAGTGCTCTTGCCTCTGCGCACTTTGTAATATATTTAATGGCTACCACAATGTATCAGCATCTATGTGCTTGGCTGATCTTCAACGAGCTAGTGAAATCTAGCTCCCATCTCTCGAAGAGTTCTTGCGGCTAAGAGGGAAACAATGGCATGTAGTCTCCCTTAGGTGTTTGATGGCTCTCTAGCAAGTATCGCATCCGACCACCCACACAGGCCTTTGTGTGTATTGTTCGCCACCATAATCCTACTAGTAAGACTTTACATGTTGTGGCATTCAGTTCCATGTGGCCTCTAGCTAGACCTTCATGTGCTTCCTTTAACACTCCAGGCATGTCTTCCTGCATGGCACATCCATGTAACATTTAGTTTTCAATTTGCTAGTGGAATGGTCCATTCGAGGAACTCATTTCATCTTCAGAAAAGTCCTCCAGCTTGAACACCCCTTCATCATTTGTTTCCATGCCTTTCCTTCCTTCGTCCATGCTTGACTCTGTCTTTTGACTTTGATTTAGAGGATGTGAACTCCTCGCTCACCGCCTGGTTTCTCAGGTCAGTGATATACTTCCTCTACTTTCGATTGAGAGTGTGTTCCACTACCAATTATGATCTACCTTGGTAGCAATCAACCATCTCCTTTGGAGGAGTGCATTGTAGGCCTTCTTTAGCCAATATAGATCCTCCATGCCCAATATATTCACCCCTTCCTGCATTGAAGAATCACTATCTTCATAATTCTTGGGTCCATGCGACTTGCACAACATGCTCATGTGATTTTGACTACTTTGATGCTCTTGGGAAAAGTGACCCCATTTGCTGCACTTGTAACACTTAATCATTTGTCTTCCTTTCACATCATACTGCATTCTACTTCTTGGGCCACTATTGCTATTATTTTCTCACCTATTACGGTATCTATTAGGTAATGCATTGGAGTTAGCAGGGGGTTTTGGTGGTGTGGTCGGTGGGGTTGATTGTTCCCCCTAAGTAAAGAGCATATGTGAAGTAAAGAACATATGTGTGCTTGTTTTTAGGTTTATGAGCATTTCTTTATGTGACCCTCTTCTCTATAATCGGTGCACCACATTTCTTTGTTTTCCTTGGCATTCTCCTTCATAGCCCTCAACTCCATGCGTATCATATCTTGTCATAGGGCTTGGATAGTTTTGGATCCATTGTTGCTACTATCTTTAGAACTCTTGTCATCATCCATTCTTTGTTTTCCTTGGGAAAATATTTTGGCTTCGAACTCGATGTCCATTGCCTTTTATGCATTGGTGTATGATGGTGGGGGTACTACCTTTTTTCTTTTGCGTAGCAAGGGAATTAATCCGTTGATGAACTGCCTTTTCTTTAGATCGTCGGTTGGTTGACTCCCTAGTTTGACTGGTAACTCCTTGAGCCTACAATTGTAAGCTTGTACATTTTCGTGCTTCCCTTGTTTGGTATTGTAGATTTTGGCCACAATTTCATTCTCTCAACAATTCAAACTCTGCTTCAAATGCCTTCTTCAGGGCTTCCCAGGAGTTTGTGATTTTCTCATCCAACTTTGTGAAC
Organism: Chamaecyparis obtusa; assembly: GCA_027943335.1. Taxonomy (NCBI): domain Eukaryota; kingdom Viridiplantae; phylum Streptophyta; class Pinopsida; order Cupressales; family Cupressaceae; genus Chamaecyparis; species Chamaecyparis obtusa. Next base: position 368,704 of record BSBK01000279.1, on the reverse strand, counting down.
TACTCAATAGCTATTCCCCGTGATGTGGCAGGAAATATTCTTAGCCAATAATCCTTGTCCATTTGATTACTTGCCACCCGAATCATCTCACATGTTTTGCAATGCTGTTTTGGGTAATCGGACTCATTCCTTGTGAATTTGGGGAGTTTTGTTTGCCCGTTGGGGTAAACTTAGTATTGCACAGATAGTACAGGAAATATAATAAACACAGAATATATCAGAGAATAATAGATGCTTTCATTAATCATTCCAACGTATGAGTACATTCACTTCATAATAATTCCTTCACCCGTAGGTGGTACATATTTATCTACCCGAAGGGGTGTGACCAAACGTCACCACCCAACCCAACTACCCTTCGGTAATAACTAATTACCGTTGGAACAACATAAGTAATACACGACATATAATATAGTAGTCTTTCCGGCTAACATCATCCCCCCCAAAAAGAAAGTCGTCTCCGACGACTCACAACAAAAGGGAGACGAAATACACCACATAGAATAAGAAAATCACTGAGAAGGGGTGGAGGGAAAACAAAGCAAAAGCCACCATACGGAGAGGAAACAAAAACTACCGTACGGCACTAGTGCAAACAAGAGAGACCGACACTGTATGGTACAGAAGCAGCAAAGGGAAAGCACCATACGACACAGAAGCAACAAAGGGAAAGTACCGTACGGCACAGAAGCAGCCAAGGGAAAGTACCGTACGGCCATTGAAGTGTTCACCTTTAGGCATCAACCTTGGAAGGGGACTCTAAGGACTGCTATGTTAGTTGCCTCATTTGTCCAACTTCTTCCAACTGTTGGTAGTGTTAAATGTCCCGTAGATGCTTTGTTGCCTACATGCACTGTGATAGATCTGAGTTGCCGATTCAGGTACAGGTACGTCCGTACACACACACTTTAATATATATATATATATATATATTACTTATAAATATTATCATTATGCTACCCAAGGAATAAAATAATACTATCTTCACACTAATCTTTAATAAATTTAATAAAACTATATATGCTGCCGAGCACCGTCAGATGAGTGTGGACAATGCTGCACAGACACTGTAAATTTGGGAGGCACAGACAATTTCAAACACAGTCCTGGCCAGTGACTGTGGAACAGTAGAAACAATTTTTTCATGCTGCCGAACCTAGTGCGAACCCAGGCCTGTACCTGGACCTGACCCGGGTCTGTGCTGAATCTGCACCCAGGCCAACCCCCGTACCCTGTAATGTAGTCATAGATTGGCAAGACCATGCCTTCCTCCAAAAGTAGTTATTAAGGTTATCTACTTCCTCTCACATGCTGTCAATGGTAAATTCTTTTCTCAGTATAGATGATCTACTCCTTACCTACATTCTAGAAGATCTAGTCAAATGTGTACTACAGTATTACTAGATTAATATCCACGGCTAGAGGACCACTGGGCAAAAATGTTGGGAGAACCACTAAGAGATGTTCTTTGTGCCCTCAAGATCACCTAGGCCAGGTCATTCTTTTGTGGACATTGTTGAATCTTATGTTTTCTATTTCATGTTAATTGATGGAGATGTTGGTCCTTTATTATAATACAGATTAGAATCAGCCTTTGTCCCTTGTCTTGGTTTTCATTGGTTTTACCTTCTTTGTTGTTGATGGGTCTTGTTCACTTATGAGTGTACGGAAAACATGACATTATCATTATTGAGTTTTTAAAGAGTTACTCATTTTGGGTCTACAAGCTGGAGTTGGTTTGAATCATTCTTTGACTTCTTATCTTTTAGTTTGTTGTTAGAGTTCGAGCTCTTTTTGGCTCACACAGAATTTATAATTGGTTGTATTTTTGTGTCTCATTAACCTTCTTTGGTTGCTTATGGACATTAATGTAAAAGCACTTCTGATTTGCAAACATTTTTTTTTGCACCTTTCTCCCAGGTTCAGATTTCAAACATTATGACAAACAATTGGCATGAAAGTGAATATGAAAGGTTTCAATTGCAGTTTATGGAATACCTGGCATTACCATTATTTAGTATTTAGTTTTTAAAGTGTCACTCATTTTGGGTCTATAAGCTGGAGTTGGTTTGAATCATTCTTTGACTTCTTATCTTTTAGTTTGCTGTTAGGGTTGGAGCTCTTTTTGACTCCCACAGAATTTATTGGTTGTACTTTGTGTCTCATCAACCTTTTTTGGTTGCTCATGTACATTAATGTAAAAAAACCTCTGATTTGCATCCAACCTTTTTTTTTGCACCTTTTCTTCCAGGTTCAGATTTCAAACATTATGAATGACAAACAATTGGCATGAAAGTGAATATGAAAGGTTTTTGTTGCAGTTTTGAATATTTTTGTGATTGCAATGACTTCTTTTAACACCCACATTACTTAAGCATCCATATATGCAATAACAAAATGTCACAATAGTTTGTTTAACTTATCATAATATAATTTCATTGACAGAAAAGACTCTCTGGTGTTCTGATTACAAAATACAGTTGCAGAAATGTAAACCTGATCTTAAAATCAGTTAAACAAGAACCAATTCCGATGTTACCAATCACCAAAGATACAAAGCACAGTAACTTCTGATCTTTGTCAACAGCAATGACACAAACTGACTGTTGTAGTTTAAACTTGAAACTCCAGCTATTTCTTAGATTTATTAGCCCAGCTCCAAAACTCAGCAATATTCCTTGTATTGCACTGACCAATCCTCAACTCTGTGATTTGATCAGTCTTTAGAGTCTTTCAGTCTGAGCTCAATCTTGCTGGGTTGACCATGACCCCTGGCTAGTTGAGTCAACAGCAACAGGGGTCCGATTGAACTCTGTTCAAATGATAAATTCAATGTTCATGCACAGAAGAAACTTAGTGTGGTGCCTGCAGACATCAGTAAGTCCAAATGCCTTGAGTAATTGGCTCAAGTTAACATGCCAATGATAAATGATAAATCTGTAGTATGCAAGCTCTGCTTCTAAGCTCCGGCAACTTATACAGATTCTCACAAGCCTTCCAGATGTGCATTAGCTGTCCAAGAAAACTAACGCCGTCACAATGTGATGAGAAGCGATTTACAGAGAGGCAACTCCAGGTAGTAAACACTGTCCCTTCCGAACTCCATGTCTTCCCTGTTGACTCACGGCAGCTAATAATTCTCCAAATGCTTGCAACATCCCCACTTTTGGCTTAAACAGTATTTACTTAAAAGATTGACCTTGCCCAGGCCCATGTAACCTAAGTGCATCCAATTTCAAAGGCATTAATTAAATAATTTACTTCACCTTTTATTGGTTAGCTCCAACCTGAAAAATTCAATGCTTAGTCCAAAATCATAACCAAATATTTTATTTTGTCTTTTCTGAAGGATGCATCTGCTTCAATCTTGGCGTGGCAGAAATAATTGTTATTCACACCAAGGCTTGACCGAGATAAATGTCCACTAAACAGCTAACAGAGAAGGAATATGCTTCAGCAAAATCAGTCGATTTAGCAAAGATCACCATTCTCACATTTTTAGTGTCCAATAGCAATCTGCTCACTCATTGAATAGCTGATGGTGAAAAGAGAAGGCTTCACGATTTTTTTTTAACTTTTTCCTACGGGCCCAGATTAATAGTACAACTCAGCACAATCTTTGCAAATATCCTACAACTTCCCTGTTTGTCTTTTGTGCATGGGACAACTAGCAAAATATGTTCACATGCCTACACAAGAATGCAAATCCTCCAGAGATCTCCAGCGATCCCTTTGAATATTCAAAAGACTCTTTCAAAAAATTTTAATAAACAGCTTATTTATACCTCCCTTATTTCTAAATCATTCGATATGTCTAACTAATAGAAAACAACTTTTGCAACCAAACTTCTGTAAATACCTGTAAATAATAAATTGACTTCAAAATCTTCATTGCGCACAAGCTAAGACTCTAATTGAATCTCACTGCTTTGACCAGGATGGATCTCTCACCATTGTGGCCAATCTTCATTGAGAGGGTTTCCGTCCCCCAGAAGTTTGAGTTGAACCTGGTCCAATCTCACAGACCCACAAGGATTTCACTAGAGAGAAATAATATAATCTGCATAATCCGAATGAACCCCCTGAAATGCCTTCTTTTATGCATTCATGATTTTAAACTTTTCATCTCAGTTCAAACAAGCTATAACAGTAAGGTCCCAATGATGAGAAATGAGAAATGAAGCCACCTGGATGACTCACTATAAGACGCTAACATACTAGAAACTGGAAATCACTTTGGAAAGTGGCAGAAGTGTTCTCAAGACTGACTAAGCTCACCGGCAACATCAAATAATCCTGTCAACAAGGCTGACACTCACCGAGAAGCTCAGTGCCAACAGCAATGCAAGATAATCCAAAAATGGGGGCATTACAACAAATATGTTTTCTTTCTTGTATAAAACACTAAAAGGCAGCTAATTTTACCTTGGGAAATTTGGCAGAATAAAGCCATAGTTTTTAAATAAAGCCAAATGTAATCTCATATAATTGTTTGAGGTGTGCAGTTTGCTTGTTACCATATGCTTTTTTTCAAACTTGTTGATTTTAAGCATGGGCTCATGTCTGGTATACAAGCACAGCTAAACTGATTGAATATATTTATCTTAAAAAATTTCCTCATAGAGAAATAAATCTCAACTTTAGTAGCTTGACTTTAGCTAGTGATATCCCCATCTTTCAGCATAGAAAAAATTGTAATATATCTATAACTAGAAATAAACACGAAAAATTAGCCAGTAGGAATTACAAAATCACAAGTCGACAATGCTTAACAATCTGGACCCTCAAAACTGAATAAAAATTGCCACCATACTACTGTTCTTCAGTTTTTCCTTTATCAATGGACATTGCTAAGCTTTATTCATGTGTTTTGAGTAACCTTTCATGTCATTTATCTAACTTTGACTTTTATTTGGTTCAGGGTTTTTTATTCCTCATTTATTTTGTGTTCTAAGTATGACTATTGTGTTTACAGTTGACAAATTTTCCATTTAAATATTTCTATGTTAATTGCAACTTTCAAACTTTAAATTATTACAACCATTCCAATCCTTCACTATTCCATACATTTTGAAGATTCTAGCAACGGGTTCTATTCTTACAGTTTTCTTCCATATCTACTCAGTTTTGATATGCCTTCTATATGAATTCCTTTGCATATCTATACCAATATCAAGATCTTTTGCATTGCAAGACTTCTTTTTCTTGGCGCTTATCCTTTTCAAGTACTGGTGAAATGAGGGTTTTATGATTCGAGACATAAGATGATAAGATGACTTCTACCATCTTCTATCCCAAAATGTTCTGTAGCACATATCACAGTGTGTACTTGTTTACAAGATTGTTTCTATGAGTGTTAATTTTTAAAATAAATCCCCCAAGCTTGCCTTGATTGTCTTACTTGAAGACAGCCAAGAACAATGAAGTGTTTGAATATCTTACTGTCCACCCAAAATGCCTATTTATGTTTTTCCTTTGGTGGGTTCATTAAATCATGAAATGGATATCCAATAAAATTAGCATTTCAAGAAATTTATAACCTTTTTATAGCAAGTTTGTTTTAAATTTTCTCATCTATTAGAAGATATAAAGCATTGAGAAATGGCCAAAGTACCTACATGCACATTGGGTTCTTGTTAAATTACATATAAATCTTCTGTTTTGTTTGCTGCTACAAAAGTTCCGCTTGCAATCTTCATATCATTAAATAAGACCTTGTGTCATGTCCTCCTATTTTATAATAATAGCAATTGTTGCTCCATACTTTGGACTTTAATAATTTTGATCTATAGCCATGTGATCACAATTTTACATCTAAATTGTATACCTATGATGTGTTGTCAATGCTCTGGGTGGGATTAGGGCAGGTAGGTTGGCCAAGGAGACCCCCTTCAAAAGTAGCAGCAGCATTGAAAAACAGCTACATGGTGGCCTCCTTGCATTTGCTTACACAACCATCAAATCCAGGTGCTTAGATATTTGTTCTCTCTAATATATACATTTTCTATATGTGGCAATGACCATATTGATTAATGTACATGGTTATCAAAATTTACAATGCTTATCTTGGTTGTACTTTACCTGTTTTTATTGGTGGTTGATATTCAATTAATTATGTAAACAAAGATTAGTACCTAAATATGTTCTTATCTAACAGATAGTGAGGAACGCCGGGAACTAATAGGCATGGCTCGTGCTACTTCAGATCATGTATTCAATGCCACAATTTGGGATGTTTTAGTAGATCCTTCCTATCAGGTAAAAGAAACTGGTTATACTAGAAGCAATGTTCAATGTATCTTTATCTATAGTAAAGCAAAGAAAGTAGCTAGGATCATTTTAATACAGAATTTGATCCCATTTATAGGACAGTTCCCTTTGAGCTAAAAGCACATGAATGAAATCAAGAGCCTGAAATTTGTAACACGTAAAATCATTTTGTATTTTCTATAGGTACATTCTTATGCTCTGCTATATCTGATCATTTTGTCCTTTATCAGTTAAGACCTTATTTTGGCTTGCCAATTATTTATGTAGTAACTTTATATCTAGGCTCTAGAAACCAAAGAAGAATGTTGTTACAATTCAAATGTGATTAATGGAAGACCAGGGGCATATGACATTGAAGCCATGCACTTGGGCTTCCCTGCACAAACACCTTTAGGGAAGAAAATGGACCATCCCAAATCTGCAGCAAGATCTCCATTCTGTTGGTTAGCCCAATTCTAATGATTGCCACCCAATAACTCTAAGTTGCAGGGTAATTTTATTTACCCTTGCGCATCTGAACCAGGTTCACCCTGGGGGTATTATGTGTTAAGGTTCTGTGATGTATATGATGGTTGCCTTATCAAGTTTATCATACGAGTAGTTGGAAATTTTTACTTTTAAAAAAAAATTCCCTTTTTTAATAGCCGTCCCCTAAAAATGTTCGTCTTGGCATCTCTATCCATGAAACACATCCCCTGTCCTGGAAACTTGGGGTAGCGTAGGTTTCAAACCCTCTCATTCATGTCTTATTATGCAGTCATGCTGCAGGCTGTCAGTGTTGAGATAGAACCAATTTCTATGCAACTTGGCACAAGGTGGTTGCTGTTCAATGTGAAATTTGATGGGTAAAAGATGGGCTGAAACAGCTTTGAATAGGACGCTAACATGCTGATCAAGAAATGAGAAAAGGAGTTGTTCTTGTTAGAGCCAAATCATAGCATTCTTTAATATGGAAATTCAAAGAAGCAAGGTGGTTTGTTGCAAATTTGTTTGAAGGTCTCTGAGTCTTTAATCATCATTCTTGAAGGAATATAGTAACAGAATAAAGCTATATATAGGTGCAGGCTGGCTACCTTACAGGCAGAGGATTATTAAGGTGAGTTTACCTTGATATCTGGCTAAACTGTCAAGGTTATTTATCAATAGAAACTATTGACAATGTGGTCTGGGATTATTTATCACAAATTATGGCTCCGGAGGAGTGATGAAGCTCTTTGAAATTTACCTTATAAAAGACTTCAAAATGGCGACTTACTCAATCCTCATTAGGTACCTGCTAGTAATTATAATTTGGATAACTTTTTTTATGTACTTTTTGTAGTATAATTAGAGGGGCCTGGTTTAAATCTCTAGGGCTGGAAGTTAGATGAAGCTGTCAGATCTGCTCCATCAGCCTTAATAGAACACAATAGCATGAACCATGCAGAATCCAGAAGCTGGCCACCCAACCTTTACACAGAATGATTGAGGAAGGCTTCATTTTATATTTGACCAGATTATGAAAGTTGAATAGAATTGCTAACAAGGGCTGGAATTGGAGACTCGTTTATTGAAAGATGGGATGCTCAATAGTAATTTAGTATTTTCCTACCAGAGCCCATTTTACAATTTGCAATCACTAGATCAAACATGCATGTGAGTATCTTTCAAGGTGTACAAGAACAGCTGAAAATGTTTGGAGCCTTTTTCCTCATTAGCACTTCCTCCAATAGACTTTTTGTAGTCTCTCAAACAGCCTTTCAACTCTTAAGAAGATTCTCTTCAATTCTTTTTTGTGAATCTGCACAAACATTTCTCCAAACGCTTAAGTTCAATTTCCTGTTCCATTTGAAGTGTTGCATTTTGATGTCTCTTCCTTGCTTGCTATGATTTGATATATTCCCTTCAGATTAGTCTAACAGAGTGAGAGGTCCAATTTTTTTTTAACTCATTTGGTGTTTCCCTAATGCATCACTATGTAATATCATTTTCTAGAATCAGCGGAGTGTTGATATTGAGACAATTTTCATGTCAAATCTTTCATAACGGTTCATAGAATCCATTTCTTTATGTAATTTTAAGAAAAGTGGTTTTTTTTATCTTGTTAGCCTCTCACAAGTTGTCTTATTGGGCTTCCAAACTGTGGCCTCTTTTCTCATTATCAAGCACCTATATGGACTTGACCTTTGTAAGTCCAAACCCTATTGTCTGTGCATAATATGATGGATTGAAGAGAATATTATAATAAATTTTAAAACTGTAAGGCCTGTTCTGCAAAAGTCACAGATTCTTCTGAAATTAATTTGTTCTGGAGATTTGCAGTGTGTAATTGCTTTGACCAATCAGTAGATTTTGATATCACTTCAGGGCCAAGGACTTGGGAAGGCTTTGGTTGAGCAAATGATACGTTCTTTGCTCAGAAGGGATATTGCCAATATCACCTTATTTGCAGATGCACAAGGTATAATTATGAACGTGTAGATTACTTGCAACTCATCTATACTGCAGTTAGTACTAACAAAAAGCATCAATCTTTGGATGAAATGTGTTTTTTGGCATGCATCATAGTGTACTGGGTGATAACGTTGTCAAGGATAAATTCAAAATTGTTCTCTGTTACTTTTGTACAATGCTAGGCTTGCCTTTGATTTCCTTTGGCACAGAAAATATATATATATTTTTAAACGATTCCATTAAGGCTGAAGTAATTTCAAAAATGCGTGCACACAATATGATGCATCAGTCTGACATAGGAAGCAAAGAAATACAAAACACAATCTCCTGCTAGTATGAAGGGAAGGTTCAATAATATTTAAGGAGTTTACATCAATTTGAGTCTCATTGAGGTTTTTCTTTAGAATCTTTTCAAAATTTAAAAGATGGTCTGTGCCTATAAGCTGGTCACACTACAAGTGGCTCACCATGCAGCTGCTAAAACCGTGAACTTTCCTGATTGCTATGTTGGAATTTGAGTGGTTTCTTGTTGGTATTTAGTATTAACTAGTAATTGTTGACTTGCTGAAGCTACTTCGCAAACCAGTTTATTTTCTGTAACATGATAGCTGTAAGCTGTATTTCATAGTTTCTATTCCTTTTATCCATGCCAGAATGACCACTTGTCAAGTTCTGGAGCCATCGCATGTTTTTCATCCTGCAAGGCCTTTTTTTGCTCTTCCATTGCTTCTTTTTGCATTTACTTGTAAATTTAGAAGTTTTACGCATGTGTAGAGGGTTGAGAAACTTGATGGATTAGATCAGTGCTTAGTTTTTGAACTTTAAGTTGGAAAGAGGACATTTATGCTCAACCACCTAGAGGGTTGGATCTGTGTAGTTCTGTAAGGGCTGTGAATTTCTTCTCAGATATAATAGTTTGGCGAATTCACATTTTCATTCATGCCTTAAGCTTGTCTTCATAAATTGTGCTTCTATATGCTCTGTTCAATATGTATTGGGCATGCTGCTATTTTTATCTATACTATCATTCATTTTAGGCTTGTTTAAAAGGAAATTGAGTGGTCACCTTCTAATATATGCTTGTTATTCTCTACAGTTGTAGATTTCTATCGTAATTTAGGTTTTGAAGCTGATCCAGAAGGCATCAAGGGCATGTTTTGGTACCCAAGGTTTTAGCTTTTGTTGTATAAATATAGCTTACAACGATGCTAAATTTTGAGCATCAGTGGTACTTCTGTATCAAGACTATGTATTTTATAATTTCATTTTATTTTTTGTTTTATGCAACAATTGCAATATTTGTATTATAACCCCAAAGCCCTGAATTTTATAGAAACACTTTGTCACGTGTGATGGTTTCTAGACCAATTTCGATTAACAAATTCTTTCTTGGGTTACCTTTCCCTGGGCCTTTTTGAGGGACATTATAGGCACAAAATCTGGTGTTACAAGTCTAAATACTAGCAAAACTTATTTTTTAAGTTAGGCGGGTTGAGTGTAAACTCAACATTTCTTTTTAATTCCATAGATTGCTTCTCAAATATTCTGTTATTTATTTGACATTTCTTTGCTAACATCCATGCAAACACCATCTAATCTAGCTTGTACCAATTGTTATGTATCAACACAAATGCGAGGTAATGTCACAATATGAGAATTTGAATGGCATGCTTGACTCATGACACAGGATGTATTGGCTTATTTAATAAACTATGTACTGTGGCATTTAGAGCATTAGTGTGGTTTGCTTGATATGGAGATTTATCAATTTTGAGAATGGACCTATCATCTAAAGGCAACGAACCCAAAACCAGATTGAATAGACCAACATTGCTCAATGAAAAAAGATTCGCATTCCACATGTTTACATGTAGCTACTTGGTTTTCATTTACCTCTCATCTAATCCATTTGAATTAACTAGAGCATAGGTTGTAAGCTTGTTATATGCTTAGTTTAACATTGTTGCATGTCACCATGCATTTTATGTTTCGTTTGAATTTCATAACACGTCATTTTTCTTGCTTCAAAATTTGGCTTATGGAGCAGCTCTTCATCTACCACATATAATGTTCCCTTTTTGAAACGGTATTTAATAATAAATTAAAATTGTTAAAAATAAAAAATATTATAATTAAAAATTAATTAAATTCAAGGAATGATCAATTATGAAATGAAGAGTGGAAAACATAAAATATAAAAGGGAGATGGTTTCATTTGAGCATCCATCAATCATCAATTCAATCAATTTGAAAAGTAAATGGTTATTCTAAAAAATAAGGGTGGTGACTACTTTCAAATGGTTATTCTAAAAAATGAAGGGTAGTGACTACTTATTATAAAGGGCAATTCAATACTCCAAGCAAAGAATGGAGCAATCCATCAATTAAAGATCAATTCACAAATAATTCAAAATATAAATTTAGAGGCAATATTAAAAATAAAATATAAATTTAGAGACAATATAAAAAAATGCATTCAACTATAGGAGCAAAAAATAGTTTGGGGATTTAATTGGCAAACCAAGAGTATAAGGTTTTTTTTTTAAAAAAAGGAAAATTTTGGATTTTAAAAAGGGAAGGGCATTTTCATAGCATAGAGATATAAAGAGCAAATGAAATACAATTTAACTCATGAATTATAGAAAATAGTTTTTGTCATTTTTATATTGTTGATTATGTAGGTAAATATTTACTTAACTTTTTAAGAGGGTAGTCACCAAATAGTTACATATATATGAGATCAAATATTAGCTACATCTATGGACCTTGTGAGATCAAAATGAATTGTAGAAAATATATATTTTTTGTTCATATTCATATTGCTAATTACATAGGCAAAAATTCAATTAACTTTTTATGAGGGTGGTCATCACATAGTTGTTTAAGTCTAAGATGAAGTATTAGCTAAGTCTATGAAGTAACTGCGATCTAAACTTATCAGCTTTTGAAGACGACAGTCATCAAATAGTTGTCTACATATGAAATCAAATATTAGATAAGCCTATGAAGTACATAAGATCAAAAATTACCTAACAATGATCTAGCTATTGTAAGGAATTTATAAAAAGCGGAAACCATTTTGATTGTGATTGAGGCAAGGAGTTTTGTAGGGGTAGTTTAATATTTGAGAAAGCTTATCAAATCATACTCTATAGTTCCAATGCTTTATGTTCCATAATGACAATTGGTAAGTCCTTTATATGAGGTAGGATTCAACAAAAGACATTTGTTTAGTTGAAGTAAAAGATTAGCAAGCCATTGGTTTTGACAACTACTATTTTTAGGCGGACATCAATGTTAATGATAAAAATAAAAATGTACATTATTTTAAATTTATAATTTATTATATAACTATTAATATTTTAATAGTCAATAATAAATATTGTAAATTATAAACTACAGGGGGTTGTTGCTTCCCCTTTAATGGGCCATCTATAATAGTGCATAATGGTTATAATTTTAAAATTAGTGTATAATATTAATTATATATTTGATCACATTAGAATCCATGGGATGAGGCATGCAGAGAGCTCGAGTCACATTGAAATTCGATTTAGAGTAAATTCATTAGTTGCTTCAACATTATTGCACATGCCCCCCACAATTTAGGATGATTGAGGCTCTTTCAAATTCGGTTAATGACCGCCATTGTTCTTCTCGCTCCTCAGTTTAGGGTTTTCTAGAGGTTGGAAAGAAAACCAAAGGACAACATAACAAATTGTTTCCAAGCCAATTTCACACGAACTTTGCTTCTATCTTGGAATCAACCCTATTTTTGAGTGATTCGTCAATTTTGTGAGTTTTTTGGTGGGGTTATGTGGGGTTTTGCAATGATTTTTACTTCTTTTTTTTTGCCAATTTTAAAAGATTTTAATATGATTTTAATGCGCTTTAAATGCAAAAATATCTTTAAAAATTGGGTTAACGATTTTTTTCTTGAATCGAGATTTTTTTAGGGGATAAATTGGTTGGCCCTAAGATTCAAGATCAATAAGGTAGAAACATGATTTTTCTACAAATTATTGCTTCTATGCACTCAACAATAAATATAATTCAAAAAATCAATCCAAGAATAAATCTTTTATTAAACATTCAAGTATTTTTCAAGATTGACATTATCAATCCATCAAGAAATATTTATCAACAATAGTGTAGCAAACATGTAAAGTTTTCAATTTTGAATTCTATATAGTATTTGTAAATTAGAAGGATGGAATCACTTCTAGGCTCACAAGGTGGGTAAAGGGTTGGAAGGGTGGGGTCCTTTCATGCCCTTGACAAGCTAGGATGGGGTTCACTATAGAGTTAGAGATGTAGTTCTCTAATTCAATAGATTCACAAAGTATTTTTGGAGAATTCATCATTTGTTCAACTTTGTGTATTGTGTTGTCAACTATTGACTTGCAAATATATTAAACATTTGCAATATTGGATAAAGCTATTATAATATTTTGAGCGAATATTTTTTTTTGAAAGAATATTCCAAAAGAGGACATTAAACACATCACTTTAAGGAGTTTTTGCACATGCCTTAATTAAAGGAATTCAAATGGAAATTTGATTCTATGTTTGGATACAACATGTTTAGGAGACCTAAATTTCAAATAATGTCAACCATATATCGGGCTACATGTTTTATAGGTTGGTGAGTAGAGGTTCATTCACATTTTTAAGGAATTACTTGATATGGCTTAGAAATCAGATATGTTAATTAGGAAACAGGATAGAGGGTTGAGAGCTCATAATTATGGATTAGTCGTCATTCTTAGCCTATAGTAATGAATACTTAGAGTTGTTAGTTCTTTATGGGCCCCTTTGTCTTGTGGCTATCAACACATGACAAAAACTTGGTAATGTAATGTTTGCTCATGGAAAATAGTCAATCATGGTGATTGACCCAGAGTATGAATACACACCATGTCTTGGAAAACTCCCACAAGTAAAAAAAGCTATATGCATGTCGATTATTAATCCAAATTCCCTTGTCAATGGGATCATTTGTTGACCCAACCAGCCCTTTGACGGGACCAAATCAATTGGTTCCACCTCACAATGACATGTTCAAGCTAAATTTCAATGGTGCTTAGATGAATAACCCAAGACCATTAGGTGTAGGTTGTCATCCAAGGCTCTCTAGGAAACATGATAAAATTGACCTACAAAAAGCTACAACCCAACACAAATAAGGAAGTTGAAATTGAAGACTTGTTGCTTGGTCTCTAGTTGGTGAAATCCTACAAGTATGGTTTCATCATGATTGAAGTTCTAGCAAAATTATTCTATGTATCTTTTACAGACAATCAACCAATTAGAGAATTAACATCTTAAATGAAGCATTATTGATATTGGATAACCTACCATTGTTTAAAGTTATCCATTACTACTATGAAGAAGATAGAATTGTAGATTACTTATCAAATCTAGATATTGACAATGATCGAGAGATTATAGTGATGCACTAAATTTTTGGCTGAACTCAAGCAAAATTTGGGACTATGTAGCATATCCCTATAGATTTAAGCTCATTTTTTTACCTTTTCAATCTTAGTTAGTTTGTCAAACAATTTTCTTGTTGGAAAGTGTGTGTGGTTTTCAAATTTAGCAATGGTAATTGAGATTTGAAAATTTTTTTTGCAGCCATACATATACTAAACTTTGATATTGGCAAATGACGAAAAGATTAGTACTCTTTGAATAAACAGGAAAGATTACAAGAGCATGTTCCAAAGTCTAACATTTTATGCGCTGAGATGGATGCAAATGCGAGCCTTTGCTTAGAGATATAAACTAAGAACTTAGGAGATCACTATTCCCACTTATTTCATTAAGGAGGGCTAATCAATAAGATCCAAATTTAGTCCTTAAAGGAGAGTTGGATGCTATATGTGATTATGCTCCTTTGTTGTTTTATTGTTTTAACTATTGATAGATTGATTTGAATTAAATATGTAAAACTAAGTAGAATGTCATAGAATTGACCAAAATCAACATAAACAGTAAGCTATAGAACAAATATGTAAATTATTAAAACTATATTGTCCTAAAAAGTTAGCACCCATAATTGCAGGCTCTATGACCTATTAGGCCCCATTTTGGTGATTTCGAGGTCGAATGTCCATTATGCTTGATTCCAACAACCTATATTTCCTCCTCCCGCTTCCTATCTCTCTCCCTGAGATCTTGACAAAATTCGAGCTTGATTTTCCTAGGACAAGTGGACTTGTCGACTTGTCCCTGGGTATAAGTCAACTGGCCGACTTGTACCTAGGCTTTTGAGCCTAGATTTGGCCTAGGGCTCGATGCTGGGGTTTTCTTCCAAGGTCTAGATTTTTGGTCAACCTAGATCAAAATTGAGTCCCAAAATGAGTATAAAAGGATATCTAATCCTCTCATTTTGCATACATGACATGATAGATGAGATCCTTATGCAAGCAAGTTCTATCAATCATATGCAAACTATTATTGTCAAGAAATCAAGCAATTCAAGTTGTGCTAAAGAGGATTAGGATTCAAGATTTGAAGGCAAGCACCTAATCTAGGACCTCCAAGTCCCCTTTCCTTATCCATTCAAGAAAAGGAAATCTTCTCCAAATGCAAGTTTCTCTCCCATGATGGCCAAGTAGAGGAATTCTCAATTCAAGCGAGAAGATCCACATATCCATTTTTCCTTTTGTCTCCTTCTTCATGTGGTTATCAAGCATATCATCATTCAAGATCTAGGATTGACAAGTGTAGATCCTTGCATTTGTGAAGGCATTCTTGATTTCTACATCTTATTCCAAGCATACATTTCAAGCATCTTCATGGATTTGAGCGATTACTACATCCGTTCATAAGGGTTTTTCATGCAAGGTGAATATGACATTTATCTTGTTTACATTACTTCCCTTTATGCAATTTCAATTCAATTTCAAGGTTGATCTATATAGGGGTTTGACAAAGGCAAACCCCTTTCTAAAACCTTTTCCCCTTTCTTTTCTGTGTGTAGGAACTTGTTACAGAGTTGTAGGTTCAGATCTGAAAGATATAGACACTGTTGTAGGTCCTTGGAAAATTTCATTAGATTTGGAGATGTCAAGAACAAGTTGACTCGTCCCTACACTTTTTGGCTCAAATTTGCACAATATATAGTTACAGGTCCTAGGTTCCTAGATCTAGAGTTACAATAGGTTTTGACATTTTGACGATAGTCAAATTTAGACCCAAAGTTCAAATCTTCCTATCCTGTTTCAAGGTGCACACATTCTTCCTCTTTTTCTTGCATTTACTTTCATAGATCAGATCTATTATCATTTCCTTATCCTTTGTCATTATCATTATCTACTTAAGGAATTAAAATACCTCCTTTTACATAGATCTTGCATTAGCACCCATTCATCCTTTTGGTTGTGCTAATCAGACTTGTTTAAGGGTAGGTTTTGCATTCCAATGTATATAGAAATTGGTAAGTGATCTACATCTTATCATTTCTTACCATTTTCCTATATACATTTTGGTGAACCCAACTTCTTACATTTCCATTCTGATTTTGGTGTTAGATCTCCTTTCTATGCATTTAGATATCTAGATTTGTTTTGTATGCATTTACATCACATTGTTACAATCTATGCCTTTGGATATCTAGGTTCACCTCCTATATACATTTTGGTGAGCCCGAATCCCTTACATACCCCTTACATACTTTTTATTTGGTGGTTAGATCCTCTCGTTTGTATGCATTTAGATATCTAGATCTATGTTGTATGCATTTACATTGTTACAATCTATGCATTTGGATATCTAGGTGGTATTTGTATGACCTCCTTTACATACTATGCATTTGTATCTATGGCTTTCATATCTTGGTATCTTGATCTTCATTACATGCTTTTCATAGTTACATTACGCGTTTCAATTTGATAGTTAAATGTTCTTTTCATAAAGGATTCTCTTTTCTTTGATTGCATATTTCTTTCAAATCCTTTAATTGCATTACATTTCTCTTTCCTCTCATTCCATTGTGCATGAGTGTTATCACTTTGAGTCCTACTTATAACATTCTAGTTAGACGAAGCCATAGGCTTATGGGTTCCGTTGATCCTGAGTCCTACCTCTTTCTTAGGAATCTTCATGTGACCAACACGCATCCTCATGACATTAATCGTATCATAGATAATAACTCTTCTCATTCTTCTCATGATGAAGATTAAGCTTAAAGGGTTCCTCCTATGCAAGTCCAAAAAATTTCCCATGACTTTGAGAAATTTAAACAATGGTTAGGTCAAGAAAACCCTAATCTCGAAGTCATTTCCATTATTGAAGTTTTAAGGAAGCTTATCCATAATGATGAACATGTTAATATTGTGCGTAGTATCTCTTATCTCATTGATACCAATGTCAAGCCTACTAGGGATTGTGCTCAAGATTTAGGTCTTATTCTACCTACTACTAGTGTTGAGACCTCTTTGTCTATCTCTACTTCTATTCCTAGTATTTCCACTTATGCTCCACCTATCATCACAACTTCAACACAAAATTCTAATCCTACTCATGTGAGCATTCCTAATCTTATTGTTCCCTCCATTCCTTCAAGTGTGCCATGTGTTTCATTTCCTTCATCCATGCCCATTTACCATAGTGTTGCCTTTTCATATTCAACCATTCCTTCAATTTCCAACAATGCTCCTAACAATTCCAATATCTCTCCTCCTCTTTTATTGGTTCTACCATTAATAGATTGGCTCAAGCCATGTCTTCCTTGCAAAAAAAAATTGCTTCAATGACTCAATCCAAGTTCAACATTCCTACTTGTGACATTGCTAGTCCTTTTCCTTTGGATATTATCCGAGCTGTTATCCCGTAATATATGAAAATTCCTCATCTTGAGACTTATAATGGTAAGGGTGATCCTTTGACTCATGTCAAAACATTTCAAACCTTGTGTAGTGACTTCCCTCGTGACCATAGGTTCATGAAAAATCTATTTACTAAAACCTTTCAAGAGAAGGCCTTGCAACGGTATTGTTCTTTGCCTCCTTATTCTATTGATTCCTTCCAAAAACTTGCTAATGCTTTCATTTAGAATTTTCAATATAACATTGGTCCTCAAATCTCTTTGACTGATTTTATGTATTATAAAGAAAGTGTTAAAGAAAAAGTGATTGATTTTATTGGTAGATTTAAGCATTTGCATGCTTAGATTTCTTATCATGTGCTTGATATTAATGTGCAATGCATTTTTATAGATAATTTACAAAAAAAGACATTAGAGATAAGATTTTACTTTATGAATTCCCTTCCTTTCCTTAATTGTGTGCAGTGCTTCATAATTATCAACTTCAAGTGAGTCAATTTGAGAGAACAACTCAAATGGATCCGATACTTGTTGATAAGAGTGATGACACATCCAACAATTTCAACAAATTTAGAAACCAAAAAACTTAATCAAAACCAATAGCTCATCAAATAATGTTGATGAACAAGTGGCAACAACATCCAAAGGTGGGTCCTTTTCCATATATCTTTAGGCCTACTCATAATTTTACTCATCTTTTTTAATCTTTGCATAATGTGATGTTGAAGTTAATCAATTCTAATGTGTTAACACTTCCTCCTATCAAACCCATTGACACATCCAAACCCTTGCCCAAAAAAATTGATCACAAAGCTTTTTGTAAATACTATCATCAACCTGGTCATGATATTGGAAAATGTTACTGCTTGAAAACTATTATCCAAGACCTTATTGACTCTAATGCTTTATCAGTTGAAGGTGTTAATGATCAAGGAAACAAATTTTTGGCACCTCCTAACTAGACTTTGCAAATTTATACCAACCATTTTCCATTCCATTCAACCAATACCATTGAATCTACCCAACCTTCTTCCTCTTTACCATGTATTGCCTATAATGATGATGATAATGAATCTAATCATGTTGGCAACCTTCTTGATCAAGATAAACCCACATCTCTATCTGATCCTTGCATTATCTTTGATCCTACTTAGATAATTAAAGCACTTGATGGTCCCCTCTACATTGTCACAAAGGTTAATGGTCTTCCTTCCCATGATGTCCTTATTGATCTCACTTGCATGGTGAATTTAATAATTGAAGAACATCTTTTTAGTAGACGATTGCAATATGATACTTATGATAAATTTGATGTTATGATCTAAAATTGCAATGGTTTCCTTTATCCTTCCCATGGTTCTATTTCATTTCCTTTCGAAGTTGGTGGTAAAACTTTAGATGTTACCTTTACTATGATTCCAACTTTTGATCAATCTCAAGTCAAAATTGGTCTTCCTTGGCTCACCTCCATGAAAGCTATGGATTCTCCTATTTATAAATTTCTTAAATTTCCTCATAACGGACAAATCATGACTATTAACCATAGCCTTTATCAGCCTTTAGTGCTTCAAGACTCAATTGGATTTTATTTCTTTTGGCCTTCCATGCCTCAACCAATTCAAACCCATCCTAATAACCTCTTCCGCTCCTATCAAGCTTACACGGTCCAAAAGATTTGTGAACTTAGAAAACCCTAGGATGTTCCATCTCTTTTCCGTGGACATGGACTTATTCCTACACCTCCTATACCTCCCATATATGCTTCTTTTCCACCTCCTATATCTTTTACACATTCTCTTAATGCTATCTCTCAACCTAGTGTGGTTCCTTCTATTCTTCCTCCTAAAGAAGAAAAGGGCTTGATGTTGATTGATCCTGATCTGAACAAGATTTACAACAAAAAAATGTAACTATCATGCTTGTGACCGCTGTCGTAAATGCCATGCTAGAGCCCACCAACATGCTTCCCAAAATATTTCTTCACTTCATACACCTACTATTTCCTTGATTCCCTTTGACCAACCTATGCTTGATTTAAAGGAGGAAGTTAATTTGAAAAAAAAACTTAAATTGAGAAAACATGATAATTTTCTTCGTATGTTGGATTCTATTGGAATTTATTTATATGAAGAAGATATTGTTGATGATGATGCTAAAAATGATAATCATGCGACTGATTCTGATGACATGTGTGAGATTATTGATCTTGATCATGATTTTCCAACAATGTTTTCACAAAAATTATGTATCACTCCTAGTAACAAACAAAGCGATCTATCTTTACAACATGGCCCTTGTTTGGAACTAGCCATTGTTCTGTCTTTCGTGCTTGATGTTTCTCCTTTTTCAAGTTGTCTGCCTTTCCTAAACACTACAGACCAAGATGGGGGGGGAGGCGATATGCTTGACTAGGTCCTCTTGTATGGTGAATTTTGTGTGTTTTCCTGTTGTAATGTCCTTTCCCCATGATGCACTTCCTGTTATATATATATATATATATATATATATATATATATATATATATATATATATATATATATATATATATATATATATATATATATATATATATATATATATATTCTTTAAATGACCTTTGTTTCTCT
The DNA here is from genome assembly GCA_027943335.1 of Chamaecyparis obtusa. NCBI lineage: Eukaryota > Viridiplantae > Streptophyta > Pinopsida > Cupressales > Cupressaceae > Chamaecyparis > Chamaecyparis obtusa. The sequence continues at coordinate 348,562 of BSBK01000279.1, read as the reverse complement.
GTTGGCGCAAGGTGATAAAATAATTGCAATGTCGTAAACATTGTTCTATTTGTATCTCATTTATCCTATATATGTTTTTACAAGTTATGTTGTGCATGCGCTATTGTTCATAAACGTGCCTTTGTATTGTGTGATTGGGGATGATGCAAAACAATAGCTACCTATTCTTTTTGGTCTCCATGATACCAACCCAAAAACACTCTTCTTCGTAACTCTTACATGCTATTCTTCCATTGTGTTTGTAGTTATACTACCTTTAGGGGATGATGACATTTCATTTTGATATAATATCTCATATATTATCATATGATCATACTGACCCTAGAGTTAGTAGATCACTTTCATGCTCTCTTTTTTCATGTATTTATATCCCTTTATTTGTTCTTTCTTGGGGACATTTCATAGTGGAAATGTCTCTTGTGGGTGCTTGTATGCTCCGTTCCATTGATCCCATGCATTAAGACATTTGCAATTGCTTAAACGTGGGGGCATATACTCCGCTCCATTTTGGGCACACACACTTTGATTTCATGTAGTGTTCCTCTCTTATAGATAACCAAGGAGACAATTATTTCCTTGTGTTTTTCCTTTTTCATTGGATTCCTTAACGAAAACAATGTTTCCTTAAGGCTTGATCCTCTTCTGTCTTTGATCCCTACGAAAATACTCTTTTCTTAAGGCTTGTTCCTCTTTCTCTTGGATCCCTAAAGAGACAATGATTTCCTTTGGCCCAATCATGCCTTTTTTGGATCTCTTAAATAAAGAAAATGCTTTCATTTGTGTGGTTCACAGTAAGACAATCTCTCTCTCTCTCTCTAGAAATGCCTCTCTTATATTGGTTTTGGATTTGATGAAGACTTGAGTCACTTGGGAGATTGATGTTTCTTTTCCTCCTTGACCTTGATAGGGTCATCCTTGTGCATTTGATCTACTTTATCATGAGCATGGGATTTCTCATACTCCCACTAAAGTGGGGGCTAAATGTATTGTCCTAAAAATTTAGCACCCATAATTGGAGGCTCTAGGACCTATTAGGACCCATTTTGGTGATTTTAAGGTCCACATGTCTGTTATGCTTGATCCCAGCAACCTGTATTTCCTCCTCCCACTTCCTATCTCTTTCCTCAAGATCTTGATACAATTTGAGCCTTATTTGCCTAGGACACGACTTGTCCTTGGGTACAATTTGGGTGGCCAACTTGTACCTAGGCTTTTGAGCCCAATTTTGGCCTAGGGCTCAATGCTGGGTTTTCTTCCAAGGTCCAGATCTATGGTTGGCCTGGATCAAATTCGAATCCCAAAATGAGTATAAAAGGACATCTACTCCTCATTTTGCATACATGACATGATAGATGAGAACCTTATGCAAGCATGTGCTATCAATAATATGAAAGCTATTATTGTGAAGCAATCAAGCAAGTTAACTTGTGCTAAATAGGATTTGGATTCAATATTTGAAGGAAAGCACCTAATCTATGACCTCCAAGTCCCCTTTTCTCATCCATTCAAGAAAAGGAAATTTTCTCCAATTGATAAGTTTCTCTCCCATGATGGCCAAGTAGAGGAATTCTAAATTCAAGAAAGAATATCTACACATCCATTTTTCCTTCTCTCTCCTTCTTAATGTGGTTGTGAAGCATAAGCATCATTTAAGATCTAGGATTGGCAAGTGTAGATCCATGCATTTGTGAATGCATACTTGATTTCTACATCTTATTCCAAGAATACATTTCAAGCATTTTCATGGATTTGAGCGATTACTACATCTATTCATGAGGTTTTTTCATGCAAGGTGAATCTAACATTTATCTTTTTTTACATTACTTTCCTTTTGTTTACGTAGGATTTGAAAGGAAAACCCCTTTCCACAAAAATTTCCCCTTCTTTTCTATTTTTAGGAACATGTTATAGAGATGCAATTTTAGATCTGGAAGGTACAGACACATTCGTAGGTCCTCAAAAAATTTCATCAGATTTGGAGCTTCTGAGAACAAGTCAACTTGTCGCCTTGTCCCTAAAATATCAACTTGTTCTTGCACTTTTTGGCACAAATTTGCAAAGTAGATAGTTACAGGTCCCAAGTTCCCAAATCTGGGGTTATAGTAGGTCTTGACATTCCAATGATAGTAAAATTTAGATCCAAAGTTTAGATCTTCCCATCTTTTTTCAAGGTACATACATTCTTCCTCTTTTTCTTGAATTTACTTTCATAGATCAGATATGTTATCATTTCCTTATCCATTGTCATTATCATTATCTACTTAAGGAATTCAAATACCTCTTTTTATATAGATATTGCATTAGAACCCATACATCCTTTTTGTTGTGCTAATTAGACTTGTTTAAAGATAGGTTTTGCATTCCAATGTACATAGGAATCGGTAAGTGATCTACATCTTAGCATTGCTTACCATTATCCTATATACAAAGACAAATCGAGAAAGATGATCCAAAAAGAAACTTATATTTTCAATTTGAGCTTGAAAGTGTCAGTATATGTTAATGGGACCTACTAACCTAAAGATGTTTGATGCGAATTTCATGAGCAGATTGTTAATAAGGATTCTTTATAGATCCCGTCACTGAAATTTCTATGAAAGAGTGTTGGTCATTGTAAAAAAATTGATAGTGACCATATTTTTTTCCTTCTTCAAATTTTAGATTTTTTAGTCTTAGTCTGCTCTTCACAAATCAATAATTCAAATTTGCCAAATTTGAATCCCAAACAAAAGAGATAGAAAAGATGTTGGGGTGCATAGGGGCATACCTCAATCAAAGTCTGGGTAGGAATTAACATCCCCTACAAAAATGATGATAAATCTAAAATAAAAGGTTGAATTTAAATGATATTACCTCAAACATGATAATGTTGGTGATGTAATACTTTTTGTATAACACTCTTAAGGGTTGATGCAATAACATGCCATGACAAGACAAAGTTAATTGTGAAAATACACTTGCATGAATATTGTTGTAACTTGTTTCTCTTTAATGCTTAGATATGAAGCAATTCACTTAGAATACTTTCTCAAGGATGTATTTGATATGAAGTAAGAAATTATTTTATATAGTCTTCTCATGGTCTTTAGACAATCATATTAAAGTTTTGAGACTGGATTTCAAATGGAAAGAATTGGCACACAAAAATGTTTGAATTTGGGCATGTTTTGGGTGAACTACACTACTAGGCGCCATTGTCTGCTATAAATATGGTGCAAGGTGCCATAGTCCACCCAAAATAGGGTGAAATGAAGGCAAGTGTCATGTGTCATGTGTTGAACTGTTATAGGTGTGTCTTAGTTTGTTTTGTAGATGCAATTATTTGATGTTTTCTTAGTTTAACATAGAAACTTTAGACAATCATATTAAAGTTTTGAGACTGGATTTCAAATGGCAAGAATTGGCACACAAAAATGTTTGAATTTGGGCATGTTTTGGGTGAGCTACACTACTAGGCACCATGGTCCGCTATAAATATGGTGCAAGGTGCCATAGTCCACCCAAAATAGGGTGAAATGAAGGCAAGTGTCATGTGTCGTGTGTTGAACTCTTATAAGTGTGTCTTAGTTTGTTTTGTAGATGCAAATATTTGATTTTTTCTTAGTTTAACATAGAGGATGGATTGTATTTCATACATCATGCTCTCCTAGCATGCGAGTCTTAGGAAGTGAGACCTTTTCTTTTGACCCTTATTCAAACTATTTCTATCAGTTTCAAGAATTGTCAAATATTGTGTCCTCTACTAAAAAGGCTTACACTTTCTTTAGGAGTGAAGTTCTTTAATTTGGCCCCTTGTATTGCCTCCCATGGTGGGATATGAATATGTGAGCCCTATGTCCTGGACTTTGACTTTTTGTTCAACCACCAACAATTAAGGGAACATGGTGCACCATGTTGAGAGTGAATGACGACTCAGAGCTCTGACTAGAGAGGCATAATCCTTGTAGATACCACTTGAAAATTTTTGAGCCTATCCAACAAAGCTTTGATTCAATGTTTTGCGTCCCCTTAGCTTAGGTCATTTGATTAAAGGAGGTCTTCCTCCCTTTTCTCCAAACACCAACTACAAAGAGTTGACTTCTAAAATCATGGAGGTTGTGTTATAGTGCGTACCCTATCCCACCAATGCAATACTTATGGAATTGCCCCTTGATGATTAATGCGAGCCACAAACTAGGGGATCAACATTTTTTCCTGGCACGCCTGGTGGGATAGAGCTAAAAGAAGTCACCAAAGTTAGTGCATACTTTGGATTATTTATCTTGATGCATCAAGAAAGTGCACACAAAAAGAAGTGGTTGAGATCTAGTTAGGGCATGGACCCAAATTACTACAACTATGTTGATTGGGTTTCTCCTCAACCTTGTCATACATACCCAGTTCCTAGTGCTCGAGAGATGTTGCTTGATCTTTAGTGTGAGTTAAGGATTATTGAGCTGGAATAAAAACAAAGTATCCTCTATCATTCCTTAGATATGCTAGAGGATTCCTTTGAGGAACCATATTTGGTAGAAGAGCCTGTCATAGAGGGCTATGCTGCACTTGAAGAGGTTCCTGAAGTTTCATGTCTGACAGGAGATGAACCTATTTAGAGAGATTTTTCAAAGTTCTATTTTCAGTCCATGATGCCATATACGACTTCATTATCCAAGGACAGTCTAGTAGTTTGGTGCTCAAAGTATAAAAGTGAGCAAGATCGACGAGCCCCATAGAAAATACAATCAAGTGAAGAAGAGAAATTCCCCTTAATACATCTAGAGGTTGATGGTACGAGTTTCCTTTTTTCTAAGCTCCTCTATTTCATAGAAGATGACAAGATTTATACTCTAGGAGCTTCAGAGGCTGCAGAGACACCTTTGGAAGAAGTATCACCATGAGAAACTCTCCCTAATATTTTCAATGAGTAAAGAGAAGCAGAAGATGATGACATGCAATTTTGGGACGAGCTCAAATCCTTTTGCACTTCACTTAATGAATGGACTCCAACCATTCAAAAAAAGTCATTCCTTGCATCCCAGGAAGAAGAGCCACTAACCACCTAGTCATGAGAACCCATCGAAAAACCTCATGTGGTAGCTCATTTGACAAAGGTTTGTGGATGCCTGGTCAGTTATTTTTTGGAACTATTTTCTTGTTGGTCCGTCAAAGTCATGCTCACGTCAAAGCATGAAAATAGTCTTTTCAAATAAGCTGAGATTCCATCTCATGTGATATCATAGGAAGTGCCCAAGTTGAGTCATAAATTATTCACCTTTGATGTATCACACCTAAGAAGGGTAATACCCACATTACCTTTTGCCACAATTTGTTGGAGTCATTAATTAAAAAGATAAGGTTAGGCCACAAGGGTGACTATTTCCCAAGCCTAGTAAATGGCTTCTTATATTTTTTTAACTGTTAGGACATGTTTAAGGAGTTCCATGTATAGTCGTTAGTCCCCTTTTAGTTGCAGCATGTCTTTCATGATTACCATAATTGATTGTCATTTTCCCCAATTTTAATGGTGATTTTTTAATGCTGCACTAACCCCCACTTTTTGTTTGTTAAAAGAAAGCATTCCAATGCAATAGGGTTTTCCCTTTTTTTTTTATCCATTCTTAGAAAGGTACTCTACCTCATTATCATTCTATGTGCAATAATGAAGTCCCTAGTTATGATGCTTCAATTCTTTACAATCAAGCGTTAGAGATTCATTTTAAAATTTTAAGGAATTGAACACTTCAAAGAAATAAATGACAAAAGAATCATATGTATACACTAACATAAATCGAGAAAAATTCACATATTATATTTATCGGCAATATCTATATACATTTCAAAAATTTTGCCAAAACTAACAAAATTATTCTTCGTCATTTACATATTTTTATTATAACATTTCTTAGAAAGAAAAATGTTTTTTCAAGTCACAGGTCATATGTCTCTAGAGTTGGGGCTATAATATCCCGAGTCTTCTCCTCCCACCCTATTACCTTACAATTCACAAGAGTCCTCTTTGCTCGACCCAGTAGAAAAATCCCAAGCTTTATCAAACATGACCCTCAGATAGAATTCCTCTATCACCTCCTCAAACATTTGTACCTTGTGCTCAAGTTATTTCTTTAGAAATTATACCCCATGATGGGTGTAGCAATGATGGATATCAAGGGGACAGAAGTATAAATTCATAACAAACAAAATGAATAGATCCTCTGCTCCTGTCTCCAAGTAAATCTTTAGGTCAGTTGCCAATCACAACCCAACACCATCCCAAGCCACAAAAAGAACCTCTGTAAGCCCTCCAAACATAATTATGCCAAACAACCCAACTACTAATAAAATGATCACATACCTAGACTCTCCCAAGTATAGAAGAGAGTCTATGAACATAGATGAGATATCAGTGTTTAGCCGGTAGTGGTCCTCACTATGCAAGAAGTCTTCGTCTAGTACCCATTTACGGGCAGTGAGAACTAGTTTGTCATCCATCCCAACTAGTGCGACCAACCTATTGTCATCTATCAATCCTAAGAAGGGATCTTGAGGCAATAGGATGGTCAATCTACTGAGATTATCCATGCCTTTAGGCTAAGAAAAGCTAATCCTTCACTCTCAGCTCTCAAGTCTGGCTAAATTTTATGCCACATTTTGAATGCTTTTCCCCTTTTATAAGAGCAAGAAATTATATTTTTAGGAATTTTGCATTTAATTTTCATCTAAGGAGAATGTCACATACATGTGCGAGAGTACTCGACTCATTTTTAAAGGAGTGCCATCTATATTTTTCTAGATCTCAGAGCCCAGTTTTTGGTTGCTCATAGTACTAATAAAGGAGATCTGTACTCCTCAAATATTGTTGAAAAGGGTAACTACATTTACTTATGGCTTAAAATGAAAGATCATTTTAGATATCTTCTACGTATGAACATGTTTTTAATATAATTTAGCACTAATATCTATCATTTCATGAAATTAGTGATATTTAGTTGGATTTTGCATGATTCTCACTTAAATACCTTACTAATAATTGTGCGATGCCCTTCCTTTTCCTGCTAGGTAAAAAATTAGAGATGTCCTTCTACCACCTTGGCATCCAACCTGGAAGTATGATGTCATATTCATCTATGCATACTAAAGCCAAAGATGTGTAAAATGAAAAATAAAATAAGAAAATGCAAAATGCAAAACTAGGTCATATTAGCAACTCTACCAACGTTGTGGACACTTGACTGGAAGTAGAGAAATGTTAATGACTGTCAAGGCGATAACTTCGTCAGGGCTATGGACACTTGACTGGTAGCGAGGCTCTATCTAGTTGGCTATGGGACAATATCTCACCTATGTAGTCTAGAAGACAAGTGGAAACATTTCATCTTCTTAGGAAAGGAAAGGATTGACCTCCTTACACACACATAAATCCCTAGGTGATGTACTTTCACACTTTGATAGGGTAATCTAATGCTTGTTTATACTTTTTTATCATTGATGATATCTAATATAAAGTTTCATTATGAAGCCAGGATTAAATGTTGTCACTTGTTTCTAGTTCTTGGAGTTCCCCTTTCCTTTATGGATATTGGTTGGCCATTCCGATTTGTTTATTTTAGAAGTTTTATTTTGGAATCTCTTGACTAATGTTGCTTGGGATTTTATCTCATGTTTTTCCTCTAAGTTTCCCTCTTGTAATGGGTGTTGTTTTTTGAGTCCTCTGGTTTGATCCGTGCCTTGATAAATGTTTTGGCTTTCTTCTGAAGAAAATATCTGATCTTCATTTTTGTATGTAGGTTTTGTTTCCTTGGATGTGTGTTCAAACAACCCATGAAGATAACCGATTTGAGAAATATGATATGAGTTGGTTTCCTTCCCAATGGATAAGGCTTTGGTCAGCGTAACCAAATATTCTAAGGTTTCCTCTCAACAAGATGAGATCCCTTGAAAGTCACCAAAATGTAGATTCCTTCTGCATCGTTATGAGTATCGCAACTACCTTCAGTCCTTAATCGCGTAGAGCGATCACAACTTCTATAACTTGACACTGGTGGACACGTGTCAACTTGTTAGAGTTTCTGACTTCTCCATAGAGAATGCATCTCTCCCAAGTTTTTATTGGCTACCACATGTCCTCTCAAACACTCTTTCTTGAAACAAGGCCTACCAATGCAATTCTAGGAATATTCCTTCCTAGGCAAAACTCCACGACTAATAACTTTCTAAACACCTATTCACTTTTCAACGCTTGGATCAATGCATATAATCATGGTGATTTTGATCAAGCTACCATGTTTTTTTGTGTTTAACCCAACTGGAAGTCATGCTATGATAAACCAACCAGATTAAAGCATTTTCCTACAACACAAGGATTTGAGCGATCCATGCAAGATTCTTTGGCACACTGATTGATTATAACAAGCTATAATCATTCTAAGACCATCTCGACCAAGGGTTGTTATATAAAACCCCGATGACTTGTAATTTGAAAGTGGTTGGAAATATTGGACTTAGGTTCAGTAGGTGAAGAAATATACTGTATTATTTGTGGGTTCTACTTTTATGAGAACAATATCATATGGCTTGTAGTCCAGGGCTGTATACTGTAGCATATTCTTTTTGGGGATCTCTCTCTCGCATTGGCATGTTTGTTCTTAATAAGTCACGTGGACTGTGTACTTGGTGCCTTTTCCTTTTTGTTAGTTGATGTGTCATGTTCTGAACTCTTATAGGTGTGTCTTAGTTTGTTTATGTAGACACAATTATTTGATGTTTTCTTAGTTTTAAAATAGAGGATGGATTGTATTGCCTAAAAATTGCTCTCCTTGGATGTGAATCTTAGGAAGCGAGACCTTTTCTTTTGACCCTTATTCAAACTATTTATTTCTATTTCAAGATAGTGTTGAATATTGTGTCCTCTTATGAAAGGCTTAAACTTTCTTTAGGAGTGAAGTGATTTAATTCAGACCCTTGTAGTGCCTCACACAATGAGATATGAAAGTGTGAGCCCTATGTAAAAAACTTTGGCTTCTCGTTCTCCTGCCAATAATTAAGGGAACATGGTGCATTGTGTCGAGAGTGAATGACAACACATAGCTCTAACTAGAGAAGAAAAATTCCTACAGACACCACTTGAAAAACTCTAAGCTCGTCCAACAAAGATTTGATTCAGCGTTTCACCTCCCCTTAGATTAGGTATTTTGATTGAAGGTGGTCTCCCTCCCTTTTCTCCAAACACCAACTATGAAGAGCTAACTTCTAAAATCCCGAAGGTTGTGTTGCAACGTGCACCCCATCCCACCACCACAACACTTCTAGAATCTCCCTCGGTGATTGAAGAAAGTTGCAAATCGGGGGATAAAAAATATTATTGCAAGAGCACAAGCTATCTTATAGAAAGAAGAAGAGCATACACCAATTGATGAGACTAGAAACCATGATCCAAGAACTAGCAAGATATGTTATTCTTTGGGTCCAGGGGAAGTTCATGTTAGAGTTAGGAGAATCAAATAGATCTAGAAAGATGTGTAACACTAGTTGAAACATGCTAAGGAATATCACAAAATAAACCTCTTGTTTTCTAAATGATTTGAAAAATGGGTGTTGTAGTATGCACCAACTCCAAGATTACAAATCAAAACCATTTGTCTGCTAGGTAATCTAAATATATGACTATAAAATGGGTGTTGTAATGCACCACATATAAAAAAAAAGTACGCCTTGTATGCCCCCCTTAAGATGTCAAGATACCTCCACATTGATATATTAAGGAAGATAGAGATAAAGGATAAACACTTTTATCATTAAGAGATATCCTTAACAACAATGCATTATTTTCAAGCAATGAAGAATACAATCTTCAAGCGAGGAAGAGATAAATATAAAAGAGATATCTTGAAACAAGTGTAAAGGGATCTTTATGAAGGATACATGAATATCAAAGAGAGAGGAGGGGATATCTACCTAAAGTTATTCACCCCCAAAAAAGAGAGGAGATATTTAATAAATATTAAATCTTCAACAATATGAATGAGGAAGGAGATTAAGGATAGATACATTTCTTATTGCTAGGAGAGGGATTATTGATGGGGAATGCACATTTTTGATACTAAGGAGAGATCATTTATAGTAAAAAAAAATGTGCAAGGAAGAGATCTTAATCAAGGATACACACCTCCAAGAAATGACTCATTTCTCATGAAGGACAAACATTTCCACACAAGAAAGGAAATCCTTATGAAGTATGCAACTCAACAAAGGGAAATATAATCCATAGGAATGAAAAAATGAATTAAAACTATTCTTTCCCCCAGGGTAGAGATAATAATAACTAGGCCTTTATGTTGCTAGCAAAGTTTTATTGCACATGAAATTGTGCCACCATGAATGAAATCAAGGCCCCAAAAGGTGAGGTATTAATATCAGATAGTGAGGAGCAAAATAATAGGGCTACAGAGTTCTAGGATTTTGCATGCAAATATAGATTTAGAAAATAATTAAAGATCATATGTTATATGAATAAAATACTTGTCATATAAGTCTAGAAAAAAATATCTAAATGCCTTGCCATTAGCAAGAGATTGAGTAAGAACATGATGAAAGAAGCAAGAAGTACTATGAGTATTTTTTTAGAGTTAGACCTATACCTCCTAAAAGGAAAAGTGATCTTTCTATCATGTTTAAATTTCCAAAAGATTCTTTGTGCTAGATTCTAACGGGTCTCAAAAAGCATAGGCATTGTTTCTTTTGGGATGGGAAGGCTAGACTCTAGTAAAGGAGCTAGTAAGGAAGGAAAATAATATCCTACGACTTCTATTACATATTGGGTTGAGGGTTTTGTAAGGACCTTGATTATTTGTTCAATCTTTCCAAGACCATGTCTATTGTATCCTTATTTAAAAGCCATTTAAAAGACAATATTATAATTTATTTGCAAATGTGAAGGGGAAGGATTTTGATCATAGACCTCATTGAATTTTGTTGTATAATTATGTCTTAAAGGCAAAAAGGAGGGGTCCTTGTAGAAGGATGCACAAATTTATCATCATTGTTCATGTCCACTTGAGAGGTACTTGTTGATGAGGGTGTTTGCACACCACCAATGTAGAATAAACCATACGGAGTAATATTTATCCTCTCATGTTGAAAGGAAATATTAAATGCTAGTATACTTGTTTAAGTGAGATGACCCCAACATTATCTATGTTAGGTCTTGACTCTCACTTAGATAGACTAAATATTTTGATGTGATTTTCTGGTATTTCAAATAGGGATTTAAGCAAGCGTTATTGAACAACGGATGTAACTCTCTCACAATGAATTATTTTCCCCATAGGCTTTCCTAATGACACGACTTTGGATTCTCTGAAGGTCAAAGGATGACATGACTTTAAATTTTCTAGTTCTCCAATCATTTTGAGATTTCTAAAGCCTTGATAATAGTTTACTATTCTAAGTAGACCTTTTTAAAATAAACTCCAAAAAGGGAATAAGGGTTTAGGAGGCTATCTTAAAACCAATATTTCTATACTGAACTAATGAAAAACTATCTTCATTGGCTATTGGAATTCAAATAACCATGCTATGCTTTACCAAGTTAAAACAACTAGAAACAATCAATGCAATCTTCAATGATAAGATGAATAATTTTTAGATTTTTAAGTATCTACTAAATCCATAAAACATGCAACCATAATAGAGAAACTCAACAATTGAACTATTCATAAACTAAGTTTAGACTAACCATGCTCTCCAACATGCATCAAGAAGTTGCAAATGGTATGAACTTGGAATTCCAGTGCATCAAATTAAATAACTTATCGTTGACTAAATCTAACTAAACTAAAATGAAAATGCCTTTGGGAAGGTAGAACCATGCACACTCACATTGTAAACACAAGAATATTTCCAAATCAATGATAATTTTGTATTCATTTCACCAACATTACAACAATAATTCATCAAAACCTTCTTACCAAATGTTGAGTCTTAGGCCTTTTATAGATTTTACATTTTGAATCAATGGCTAGAAATCCTTGCAAGGGCCAATATTTAGCTTCTAGACTCTCTTAGTATTTTAAAATAATACTTCCTACATGCTCCCACTAAACACAAAGTGTTACCTAACCCCACTACAAGGTAAAAATGACAGGTTTCACAAGGTGTCACATGAGAATAAGACAAAAAAAGGTACGTGGAAATATAATTTTGAATTTTGAATATTACATATGATTTGACTTCAAAAAATCCTCATTTCCTTTACAATAAAACATCCTTGAAATATTTCAATCTTCCACTCATATTCTATAGGTAGGTAATCTTGTATTTCTAAGAATTATTAAATTATTCCTCAAACTTTTTCCATGGCTAATCTAGCCTATTAGTAGGAATGTTTTTTATTAAGGAAAACAAGTTTTAATGGGGCCCTGAAACCCTTACAGTTTTAAGCATGAACAAAGATATAGAAATATAAGTTTACATAGACAAGATAGCCATAGAAAAATGGAAAGGCCAGACACAGTCCGCCAGCAGAACAAACAGAAAGACTAGAAAATAGAACTAGGAACGAAAACAAAAAGCCAGGCCAAACACAAAGCTAGGGGAGCAGATCAAGAAAACTCTCTGAGGATCTCCGCTACATGAATCTCAAGCTCAGATGCCTTATCTGCCACGTCCTTGAGGTTGGCCAGATCCTTATCAGGTTCCTGTGTATCCTTCTTCATAGTGCTAGACCTGGTTCTCTTCCTCGGCCCATCCTCTGGAGATTTGTCTTTACTGCTATTGGGAGACTCCTCCTTGTTACCCCTATGTTCCTCAATTTTACCGATCAGAACTTTTATGTTGTCATTTGAGGCTTTGAGGATGTTGTAGCTCTGCTCCACAATTTTTTGCAATGTTCCCTCTACACTCTGAATTCTTTTCTTCACTTCCTCCATTTTGTTTTCCATTTCATTCTTCTCCTCCATAAGCCTAATCTTTCTATTGTTACCCTCCCTCTCCAAAATCCCCACCGAAAATTTTAACTCCTAGATTTTGTGGTAGGTCCATTTAGTAGTTCTATAGCTATCAATGACACTATTTTTGGCATTGTTGAGCACATCCATCTGAGGGTATTCTTTTGTGATGTCACTCAGAATAACTAGGGCAGGGTCGATAATGTCCTCCATTTGAATTTTACCATCCTTGTTTTCCTTAACCAGAGTTTTCATCATTTCTCTCTTTAGGCCCATCTTGACAGACACATTGTGGAAATCTCTCTAAACCACACTCTTCCCTTTATCTATTATCTTGTAGGCGTACTAGTCAATCCCTTGATCTTCACAAACCTGCACATGATCATCCTCTCTCCCCTGACTCTCCTCTTCCTCTTTTCTATCCTTCCCCTCCTCTTGTCCTTCCTCCTTATTCTCCTCTTCCATTTTCTTCCTTTTCCTCTGCTTCCTGCCATAATTGACATCAGTAACCTCTTCTTTGTTCGCAGGCATCTTAATTGTGAATTTTCTCTTTCCCTTCTTTTTCTCCTTAGTTTCCTCCTCCTCCCCGATTGTTTCTTCCTCCGCATCAGCACTATCTCCCTCAGTATCCATGCCCTCCGCCTCCTCATCATAGTCTCTATCAGAAGAGACCTCAATGCACTGCTTAGGTTCATGTTTCTCCTTTTTCTCCAATTTTTCTTTCTTAATCTTCTTTTTCCCTTTTCTAGTGTGAGGGGAGGCATCTGCATCCGAGTCTGAATGCATATCTTGTCTTTCCTTGGTATCAGAAGGGATGTACTCTTCTTCACCTAAGTCAAGCTCTTCATCAGAGCCCTCCTTCCCCCCTTTCCCCTGCTTAATTTCTTTGCCTATAGTTCTAGCTTTAAAAAATTCATAAATCAACAACAAAAGCCCCTCATGGAAAGTAGGGTTGCCGATAGGCTTCTCCCTGTAATCATTAATATTCTCATTGATAGACAAATAAAGGTAAAAAGGGACATAAATTTTAGTCCCAGACCTGAAATGGTTGAGAAGCATGAAGTGGTAGGAGTAAATGCGGTCAAATCTCGTGTCCAGGGATATGTATTTGATAATCACCCTCAGCACAAACCTCCACAGTGGTTTAACAGACCTCGGTAGGTAGTAAGTGCCTTGCTTCACGAGAGCCTTCTTTTCCTCCTTTCCTTTGGTAAATGTTGTCATCACTTGACCAAAAATACGCCTGTCTCTATAGAATTTTTCCCAATAATGGGTATGCCCGTAACCGTAGAAATAACCTCCTCCGTCACCGTGAACTCAACGCCATCAATTTTAACACTCCCCTCATTCCAATTCTTAACCATAGTTTTGGTGACAAAGGGTTTCCATTCATGTAATCTTTCAATGAAGGAAGTCACCTCCCCTTTGCTCAAAATACCCCACACCTTCGAATGCTTCTGCCACTTCTCAGCTTCATCCTCTGGTTCCCTCTTGTGCCATTCCCCCACCATTTTCCTTCTCACTCTGTAAACAATTCTTCGGATCACAAAGCACTTCAAAATTTGGGACCAGCAGATAATATGAGATATGTTCTCGATCCTTCCCTTAAAATTATGAAAAATAAACCCAAAAATGGGCCTCAAAGTGCAATGATGGCAATTGCCCAGGTGATTCATACTTTGGGTCGTGTACTTACACATCATATATCGACATAATTTCCCTAACACATAAACTTTCATAATTAAACTTTAATATTTCCAAATCTTCCCGGGATTCTCTCACTTTCAATTAATTCCCTTATTTCAAATGGAATTAAATGTCCATCCATCCATCTTTTCACCTCGTCTTTCCTGAGAGCCCAATTGGCCAGCCTGTCAGCAACCTGGTTAGCCTCCCTGTACTCATGAGCCACGTAGACTCTTTCAAAGGACTTGAGGAACTGGATGCTCTCATTAACTAAGTTAGCAATTGTCCAGGTTGTCATGTTTTTCTCATTGAGGCAGTCGATTATGTTCTTTGAGTCTCCTTCTAACCACAATTTTTTGACTCCTATATCCTTATCCAGCTTAATTGTTTGATAGGTCGTAGTCGCCTCCGCAAAGTGGTTAGTTTGCACCCCTAGAGCAGCTGAGATGGAAAAAATGCCTTTCCCATGTTCATTTCTGATAATGCCCCCAATCCCAGCCTGGCTAGGGTTTCCTTTCACAGCCCCATCAAAGTTGGATTTACACTAGCCCCCAAGTGGAAGGGTCCATCTGCAGTCCTCCCTCTTTCTACAATCATTCTCCTTTGCATTGATAAGAGGGTTGTAGCCTTTGATGATAGTATAGTTTTCAACTAGAGCATTAAGGCTTTTGTGAAACACCACCTTAGCATTGGCTTCTTTTTCCTTGAAGATGCGGTTGTTCAGCTCCTTCCACACACCCCAGCAAAGATGGGGGAGAGACCAAACCCACAAGCCTTGACTCACATCCCTAGCCACCCCGCTTTGCTGCTATTGAAAGAGCTTCGTAATGTTATTGGGAAAAACCCAGGACTATTTGAAGAAAGCCAGGAAAGAAGACCATATGTTTCTAGTGAAGTGACAATGGATGAAAAGGTGATCAACACTTTCCATTTGCTTTTTACAAAGGATGCATCGATTAGGTATCTGATGGCCTCTCTTGATAAGGTTGTCCATTGTCAATATACGGTTTTGAAGCATTATCCAGAAAAAAATGTTAATTTTGGGAGTAAGGCCAGGAAACCAAGCATTGGCCTAGACAAGGATAGGAACACACCTCTGCATGGTATCATAGCCCGAGACCACTGTGTAGTTGCCATCCTTAGTCAATCCCCAAACAATAGAATCCTTGCTGCGGGACAGAGGAGTGAGCCTGATCATGTCCATCAACGGCTTAAGCTCCTGGGAAATCTCAGTCAAGTTCACCCAATCCTCATTAGCCCTATAGTCTCTCACCCTGTAGCCAAATCTTTCCATGCAAGGAATCGTCGATCTATTGTACTGTTCAATGTTCCATAAGGGCCCCACACTTAGCTAATCATCAAGCCAAAAATTGATGTCTTCACCGTTGCCAAGTTTCCATTTCTCCTTCTCAAAAGCTAACCCTTTAGTATTTATAATTCCATTCCAAATATTTTATCCCTTAGGGTCATCATCCCTGCTGATAAATTGCTTGAAATTGATATTGGCCACATACTTATCTTTCAGAATATCCCTCCATTCTCCCTTGGAGTTGAAAATCCTCCATATCTATTTAGCTTGCAAAGCCCTGTTGAATTGCTTTAGATTCCTAATCCCCAAGCCCCCCTATTTTTTGGATCTGCAAATATTGTCCCAAGCCACAAGTGGGTACTTCTTATTACCTTTCGAACCGGCCCACAGAAACTTCTTCTGAATAGACTCCAAAGTATCAGCCACTTTGGAAGGAATAGAGAAAAGGTTGAGGGCATAAGTGGGCAAATTATGAAGAGTAGATTTGATCAAAAGAACTGTACCAGCCTGACTCAGAATAATACCCTTCTAGCTAGCCAACTTTCTATTGAATCTATCAATTAAATTGTCCCAAAAGAGGTCAGGAGGTCTGGCCCCCATAGGGAGATCCAAATAGGTAGAAGGAAGGGTCCCAATGCCACAGCCCAAAATACCAACAAATTTCCTCTATCTTCCTTCAGGGGTGTTGACAAAAAAGACCGAGCTCTTGCTCCAATTAATGAGCTGACCCATGGCATTGGAGTAAGTATTGAGGATGGCCTTCACCTATCTAGATTCCTTCACTAAAGCTTCACCCCCAAGGATGGTGTCATCCACAAATTGCTGGTGAGTGAAGATCAGGGGTCCAGAAGAAGGTTTCAACTCGGCAAAATCTCCTCTACTCCTTTTATCATGAATAAGTCTACCCAAGCACTCCGCTAGAATGATAAAGAGGATGGGAGAGAGGGGATCCCCTTGCCTGAGCCCTCTAGAAGATTTGAAATTTTTTTTGGGAGAGCCATTGACCATCATCGCAAAGGTGGGGGTAGAGATCAGTTGAGATATAATCTTCCTTGTTTTGTCATTAAAGCCAAAAGCTTCAAGAACCTGATCTAGGAACAACCAGTCCACCCTGTCATAGGCCTTAGACAGATCAAGTTTGAGAAGGAATCCATCCTTTTTGCCTTCCTCTAAAGAGTGAATAACCTCATGGACAGCTATGATAGAATCCAAGATTTGTCTACCCGAGACAAATCTTGTTTGTTGCGGAGTAATGATCTTTAGGAGGATTTTAATCATTCTAATGGTTAAAACTTTAGAAAAGATCTTGTAAAGAGAGTTGCAAAGGCTAATAGGCCTGAAAGAGTCAAAAGATTCCGCACCTGAGACTTTGGGAATTAAAACCAAAAAGGTGGCATTTATTTCTTTGAGCAAACTCTTGGAACCAAAGAATTCTTGAACCGCTTTAACTAGATCATCTTTTAGAACTTCCCAATACAACTGGAAGAAAAAGGTAGGGAACCCATCAGGGCTAGGGGCTTTCTCAGCAGGCAAGGAGAAAATAGCCACCTTAATTTCCTCCATATCAGGAATAGCCACAAGGTCTCTGTTCTGACTAGCATTAATCACACTGGGGATGGTTTTGAGAATATCCACCTGGTCCTCTTCACCCAGGTTAGCCTCTTTGGTGAGGATGGTAGAGAAATATCTGATAGCTTCCTAGGAAATCTCCTTATCTTCCTTAAGAGAAACATCCCCCTTTTTGATCAGGCTAATTTTGTTGGCAGCTTTGTGCTTCATAGTTGAGAGGTGGAAGAATCTAGAGTTTTTATCCCTTCCTTTAGCCACACCGTTCTAGATCTCTGCCTCCAGAACATTTCCTCCTTGCTCACAATATTGTGGAGATAAGCCAAAATATACTTTTCCACACTCAGCCTATCCTCATCATAGCCCATGTTCTAGATCTCCTCCTACACCCCTGCTAGGTCCTCCATAATCCTTTCTTTCACCAAAAAAATATCCCCAAAATCCTTTTTGTTCCACTTTCTGATCTCCATTTTGATATTTTTGAGTTTCTTGGCCACTTTGTATGTGGTTGTGCCTTCCACATCAATGCTCCACTAGTCTCTAATTCTATCAAATAGACTAGGATGAGCAAACCACATCTTCTCAAATCTGAAAGGAAAAGCCTTTTTCCTATTGCAAAGCTCAATAGTGAGAGCAATAGGGGAATGGTCTGAGCCAAGTCTAACCATCGGAGAAAGTTTATAGTGGTAAGAGTTCATCTAATCCATAGTGATCAGAGCTCTATCCAGTCTAACCTGAATGAAATCCGTTCCAATTCTTCTGTTAGACCAAGTGAACTTTCCACCATCTAACTCAACATCTAGGAGAGCCAAATCATTAATAAAATCCACTAGATGTTGTCTACTTTCCAAGTTCGGAGGGAGCCCGCCTAACTTCTCAATGGACAACAGGGGGGTATTGAAGTCTCCCATAATAATGCCCTTAGACCGCCCCAACAAGGGCATCAGGTTACTTACTTTATTCTAGAAATGCTTTCTACCAATCTTAGTGTTAGGGGTATATATATTCATAACAAACCAACTTTCCTGATCCTTAGAGTTCTTGAATTGAATAAGAAAAATGTTACCTTCATTAAAGATGATGTCCTCCGTTGAGCTGTACTTCCATATCACTAACAGCCCTCTAGAAGCTCCCGACGAGTCAGAAGCCGCAGACTTCATTCCTTTTCTGAAAAATATACTCTTAGTCTTCTCCTTCTTCATCTTCGTTTCCTGAATAAAAAAAAATTCTAGCCTATGGTCCCTAATCATATTGTTAACAACCTCCTGTTTGTGGATTCCATTGAGTCCACGAATATTCGAAGATACATGACCTTCATATTTTATTTTTAGGGTATGCTTCTTGGATGGTTTTTTGGGTCCCATCCGCTATGTTTCTTCTTGTTTCTTCCTTTCTGATTTGATGCTTGCTCCACCTGCATGGGGTGCTAGATTTACTCCCAGTGTCAACTTTAGTCCTACTTCTCGTAGTAGCCAGTGACACTAGTGATGGGTCCCTACTATTCTTCTTTTTCTTAACAGATATCCATGGACACACATTTTCATCTTTGCAACTCTCAAACAGAGCCTCCATTCTAGAGATTTGTCTTGGGGAGGAGGAAATGACTAGATCAATGATCCTGTTGACCTTTCTTGGAGAGATAAGTGAGCTTCTACTTAATTTTGATTCCTGCGAGAGAGAGGGGCCCCAGACCTCCACAATACCCTCCAACACCTGGGTTTCAGGCACAAAGGAATCCTCTTTGATTTCCTCCAAAATGAACTCCCCATCCTCAGGGAGGGACCTGCTTCCTTTGTCACCTTCCCCACTAGTAGAATCTTGCATAACAGAGCATCTTTCACCATCAACCTTATCTCTGTTGCCACTATCATTCTAGGATTCAAGCTGCTCCCTCTTGTTAAGGCTTTTCTCTCCTTCCAGACAGCTGTGTTTAGGAGGGATCCTAGTTATGTCCTTGGGCCTTTCCCCTTGACGAACCTCCCCAATTTGTCCCTTGGGAGCTTTCTCCTTCCACACCTTCTTGGATCCTTTAGCTTGATTCATGCCTTTTTACTGCTTCTGGGTCTCTTTTTTCTTCCCTTGCTTGATTTGGGCCTTGCGGGCTTTTTCCTTCTCTATGAAGATTGGGCACATTTTGGCCTTGTGACCCACCTTTTTATAGTGAAAATAGGTGAAAGGAACATTTTCATAGTCTATTTGCTACACTCACCTTCCCAATCTAGATTGAAACTCTATCACTTCAGGCATATCCTATCCTTCGACAACCCCCACGCATATTCTGGCATAAGTGAGTCTTTTCTTGGCAGCTGTGATAGGATCAATGGATAGAAGCTCTCCAAAAGAACTGGCAATGCCATAAAAAATGTCTTCATGCCAGTATTCTAGAGGAAGCTCTGGAAGCCTGATCCAGACCGGGGCCTAGGTCAAAAATCATTATTTAGTTCTAGATTGGAGGTCCATTTCTGGAGTATAAGAGTGGATCTCCCCATCGACTAGTTTCCCACACAGAGAATCTTAGCATAATCTTTAGAGTAGGAGAACTCAAAGACATAAAGCCTTTGGCCATAGCCATAACCTGAACCTGTCCTTTTAGATCCCATATTTTCTTTGTAAAGGTTCTGACCAAATCTATATTCAGCCTTGGGCCTATGAACTTGCCAACAAGCGTAGCAGCCATACTCTGAATGTTGTGATCAATAAGCTCAGAAGGCACTTCCAAAACAAAATTTCCTTTATCTTTATTGGAGATGTTTTTGACCTTGGGGAAGGAGGACTTACCCGAGGGTTTGACTCCAAACAAGTTGGTCCAGCATCCCAATGAGCGTGGGGCTTCTCCAGGTGAACTTTGATTTGGATCATTACCCATTTTTTTGCCTGGATCCGGCTGCAAAGCCCATGGGTCCCCATCATCCATCACATCCTTCTTACCACTGTCCTTCTGATTCAGACCTGCATCCTGATCAGCCTGTCCCTTCTCTGCATGTTTCCCGCTTGATTTCCCATTCAAAAAATTTCCCTCCTCTTCGCTACCTCTGCTCGCACACACCATATGATCTATTCCCTTATATTCATTATTTATTGTGAGAATTTGCCTAAGGCAAAAAATGAAAAATGCCAAGATCTAGAAGCTCAATTGATAGCACAAGAGAGATAGGAAAAATGATATGATCAAATGATTGATTCAATAAATGATCAAATAATGAAATACAATGAATAATGTCTAATTGATACAATTGATAAATACAAAGTAGATGTGCTTTAATATAAAGACAATGCATGATAACTAGGAGATATGCAAGAGATAACCTATCAATCACACTAGGTGTAATCACATGTCCAAAAAAGATGGATCATCCTCCATTGTACAACAAAGTATGTGCAAAATGTGCAACAATGAGAGGATGATAATGTGATAAGATCACTAAAGGTGGATCTTACAAATAAAGTGGAAATTCTCCTACACCATGTGCTAAAATGAAATGCAAACTCTGAGGTGTCTCAATGACAAACTACTATGTAATGCATTATCCTAAGTAAACTTAAGTAAAGTGTAATTAGTAATATTTAATTACACCAACATTTATTTTAGTGATCTTGTAGCTTTTGTCGATCTTGAGAGTTTTAGATGAACCAATACACATCAATCTCTTTAAATGCATCTTCAACATTTGCATGTTCACAAATATATATTTGAACATCTACACGAAAACACCAAAAAAGAGTTTGTAGAATTATTGGTATAATCAAGAATATTGGAATTCAATTTCATCATAATCATCATCATTATAATCATTCATTTTGCATTGTCACAATCAAAGAATGTTGACAATGTAATGGATCAACATCTTGGTATTGTATATGAAGATTAAAATTATTTTGGACCTATAGATAGGCATTACCTCAAAATGATAGAATGTATGGTTGGATGAGGATAGGAGAAATGGATTATAATTCTCATTAAGTTTTGGATTTGCATTGTCCATTAAACATGAATTAGTAATTTGGAAAAGTGGATAACTAGATCTATTCTTTTTAAAGGGGATGTTGCAATTTCCTCGTACTTTAGATTGAAAATTTGATCTTTATAGGAATGACACTATCAGATCACATTAGATTTGCATTTCATCTTTAAGAGGAATAATGCCTTGGAATGGAATGGTGGTTTAGGAGAGGGCTTGGGATTTGGATTTCATAATAAGGTGCGAATTTTGACTTGTTTGGAAGAATGAACCTTTCCTCATGTCAAGGATTTTGATGTTGATTGGATTCTCCCTCTTATACCAATATATCCACCATCCTCATATGAATGAACATAGGCATTTCAAGCATTTTTGTAGATTTGGGTCAGCTATCAAACCTTGTTGAGGATTTGTATGCCTTTTGGATTCCTCCTTTCAATGATATTATCCTTGTCATGGATAAAAAGTCTAACTTCCTCTTTGTTCATTTTTTCATTCCTTATTTTTTGGAAAACTATTGGGAGTATTCTTCGATTTGACAAGGTTTAGGTCTCCATGGGATAGTAAAATCCCCACCATAGTCTAAGTGCCAACACTTTATGTCTTTGTTTTCTTTTCCTTGTGTCCTAGCAAAAATTAGGGGTATATTTGGATTTAGCAAGGTAATGGGTGTCCAAGGGGTTGTACAATCTCTATTAAGGTCTAAGTTCCACCAAATACTGTCCATGTTCCATTCTTTTAAAATCTTTAGTGGTGAGTTTATGACGTAGACCAAGGCAGGGATGATCCAATTAAGGACAGTCCAGCCTTGCAACTTTAGAATTACATAGTGGAAAACACAACACAACAAGATGTTTCAACTCAATTTTCATTAACATGCCCGACTGTAAGGCCTTCTGGGTTAGGGCCAATTACAAATAGAAATAAGTTCTTCAAGATCCACATAGATTCAATACAATCTTAGGTAGTTCATCCCTGAAACAATCAACAACTGATGGAAACCCTAAGGCAGATCTAAACTTGAGCTCGCAAACCTCTGAGCAATCTCCTTGTCTCCAAGTGTGTAAACCACTAGCTCTACAACTACAAACTATCAGATAACAATCTGATCTGCAAGATCATGTAAGATCTTTTCCACAACTTCGCCAACTCCAACTTTCAGAACCTTTGATCTGACCTTCTAAGTCATCCAAGTCATCCCTAAACAACTACCCCAAACATCCTATAAATACTAATCATCAGCCACAAGTCGGCTGGATGAAACCATTAACTCTTACAAAAAAATATTAAATGCCATACAAGTTAGCTTCAAAATAGCCTTACAAACATTAATTCAACATGTTGGCCTGTAACAATAGCTACAAACAATAAATGCACCAAGTCGGCCCAACAAATCACACATAACTCCAGTCAATAAACCAGAACTATTGAGAAACAATGAAATAACCAAGCATGCCAGGCATCGCAGAGCACCAGTGTCGATCGAGCACCACAGACATCACCGAGTAACACTTTCACTGAGTGCCAGAGATTACTGACTTACTTCAATGATCGAGACCATCGATCAAGGCTGCAACCGAGTAACACCAGCCAAACAACACACCTCCATGCAAATCTACTGAGTACCCTAGAATGCCCCTGCATCAGACACCCTAGGTTTGAAAAGATGTTCATATGTGAGAAGAACATCTTCTAGGATTCAGCACATAAACCCTGAACTGGTTCTTCACATACAAGTCCTCCACCTTTTTAGTTTTCATACTCTTCCACTTCAGCTTCCTTTATCTCTTCAAGTATTTCCTTGACAAAACATAGTTCTGTCCTTCACACTGATCAATCATACCTTCAGGATCTACCAACTCAACTCGGCTACCAATACTCAGGCTTGTCCTACCGAGCGTTGTATCCAACAAAGGTATCAAGGGAAACTTCCTGTCATTCTTCTCAATAGTAAACACATTTCTGACACAATCATACATAGCTCTGCAATCATATTGCCAAGGTATACCAAGCAATATATCACAACTATTCATCTTCACAATGTCACATAACACAAGATCCTTATACTGGCCAATCTGAAGATCAATAAAGCATTGTTCTCTTACTTCTAGAGCATGAACATCTTGCAACCAGCCAATCCTATAAGGACAAAGATGCTTCATTCTATTCAACCCAAGTTTCTAAACCATGTCTTCAGCAACAAGGTTATCAGTACTACCACTATCAACAATAACATCATAGAGTTTACCTCCAGACTTGCATTGGGTCCTAAACAAGTTTCTCCTCTGACAAGGTTCCTCCTTTGTACCGAGCAATGTTTCCTGAAGTAGCAAGTTCTCAGATTTAGGTTCATTCTAATTCACCACAAAAGTTCATCGGTCACCAAGCTTCTTCTGTGTACACTCAAAAGAATAGTGTCCTCCCTAGCCACAGTTATAGCAAGTAACCTTAAAGATAACTCTACCTATCTTCTTCTTTGTTTCTACAGGATTCTATTCATCTTCTACATTAGTTGGTTTATCCTTCACTAAGTGATCAATCTTTTCCTTCCCTTGGGAGTTAAGTTATGTTGTTTCCTCTTCAACTTATCTTCTGCCTTCAGAGCATACTAAAAAGGCATCTTCAACAGAATCAATCTTCAACATACCAAGCTCATCCTGAATATTGAATCTCAAACCATTCACATACTAAGCTACCTTTTCCTTACCAAGCTCTTGGTGTCCAAACTGACTAGTAAGTTTGTAGAATGCCTCGGTATAATCTTCAATAGAAAAATCCTTCTATTTCACATTCTACAACTTCTTAAACAAGCCAAGCTGATAGTCCACCGGTATGAACTTAGCTTTCAACTTAGTCACCATCAACCTCCACCGATTGATCTTCATTTCACCTTCATCTTCTCTATCTCTTTGTAGTTCTTTCCACCAAAGAGAAACATGTCCTTTCAACTTTGTCTGTGCTAATCTCACTCGAAGAGGATCTTCAATTTCTTCCAGCTCAAAGAAATCTTCAAGTTCACCAATCCAATCAATCAAGTTCTCGGGCTTCAAAGTAACAGAGAAAGTAGAGACTTCCATTCAGTAACTGTTACTTAACCAAGCTCTAGATCTAGGCAACTGAGCAGTTCTGTCTTGACTAGATTTATCCCTCTGGTCATCACCACTAGATCCAGAAGGTTCAAAGTCTTCAAAAACTTCCTCATAACCATCTTCAGTACCAACATTTTGAGATACACCAGTAACAACTCTCATGATCTCGGTGACCATGTCATTCTTCATCAACTCCATCTCAAATCTAAAATCTGATTTCACCTTCTTCGTAATCCTAGATTCAACAGTATCACAAAGATCAACAAGTACTCTAGGGTCCAATCTTCTCAGAGGCATCCTTAAAGATAAGAGAAACCCTCTGCAAAAAACCTTACACCGACCACCTTGTGGCAATCTCCAAGTTGTATGCAAGTCAGATCTCAACCTACCACCTTGAACAAACAACTAGGGCAAGATCCACAAGTTCAGTGCCATAGATCTGTAACTTAGATCATACGATCTCTTCACCAACAAGATCAACTTTGCAAGATCAATCTTTTCTCTACAAGATCAACTCTGCTCTGATACCACCTAACACAGACCAAGGCAGGGAGGATCCAATTAAGGACAGTCCAGCCTTGTAGCTTCAGAATTACATAGCGGAAAACACAACACAACAAGATGTTTCAACTCAATTTTTATTAACATGCCCGGTTGTAAGGCCTTCCGGGTTAGGGCCAATTACAAATAGAAACAATTTCTTCAATATCCACATAGATCAAATATAATATTAGCTAGTTTAGCCTTGAAATAATCAGCAAGTGATGGAAACCCTAAGGCAGATGTAAACTTGAGCTCGCAAGCCTCTAAGCAATCTCCTTGTCTCCAAATGTGCAAACCACTAGCTCTGCAACTACAAACTATCGGATAAAAATATGATCTGCAAGATCATGCAAGATCTTTTCCACAACTTCACCAACTCCAGCTTTCAGAACCTCTAATATGACCTTCTGAGTCATCTAAGTCATCCCTAAACAACTACCCCAAACATCCTATAAATACTAATCATTAGCCACAAGTCGGCTAGATGAAACCATTAACTCTTACAAACAAATATTAAATGCCATACAAGTCAGCTTCAAAATAGCCTTACAAACATTTAATTAAACATGTCAGCCTATAAAAATAGCTACCAACAATAAATGCACCAATTTGGCCCAACAAATCACACAAAACTCCAGTCGATAAACCAGAACTACCGAGCAACAGCGAAATAACCTAGCATGTCAGGCATTGCCGAGCACCAATGTCAATCGAGCACCATAGACATCATCAAGTAACACTTTCACCGAGTGCCAGAGATTACCAAGTTCCTTCAGTGATTGAGCTTCCTTCAATGACCGAGACTGTCGGTCAAGGCTGCAACCAAGTAACACTAGACAAACAACACACCTCCATGCAGATCTACCGAGTACCCTAGAATGCCCTTGCATCATTTTAAGAGTTCCAAAAGCTTGTGAAATCCCTACCATAGTAAAAAAATTGCCCCTTCTTCATTTCTTTTCTATTTGAATAATGTCGTAGGCAATGTTTCACATGTCCAAAGGACTGTAAAATCCCTACCAAGGACAAAGTTCTGCCATTGTTGTTTTTATCCATTTTATTTTTGTTATAAGCGGGCTTTGTGACTGTTAGAGTAAAGTATTAATTTTATTAATTAACTTTACTCCCTTCTTAAGATGTCAACTCTTTTGCTTTAGTTGTTTATATTTAAACACACATGCACAAGTTGTTTTAAACTCATGCACTAGTTGTTTTAAATATAAACTTGCATGCATTAGTCTTGTAATAATTTAACTAAGTATTACATGCACTAGGGTTTTCTTTTCAATGCTTTTGATCTTCTTTATAAGGATGATCCATTGTACATTTAATTCATTCATTAATTGAGGATATTTTCTTCTTCATATCTTTGAGTCAAACCCTTTCCCTCTTCTTGTCTCTAAATTTTGGTGCACTTTGAGCTCAAACGACCTCATTGTTGAGCTCACAGCACCCAAAAACCCTTATTTCGATATAAGGCACGTCCAATTTGGACAACTTTGCATTTTGGGCCTTTTTTTTGGTACCATAAGCTTGACACGCTTTGTGAGACATAAATTGTACGGATCTGCATGCTTCCTAAGACAAAAATTTGTATGGATTGACATGCAAAATGAGGCAAAAAATTTTCTGCCTGACACACAAATCATGACAAAAATTTTGGCATGCAAATCGAGGCAAACAATCCAAAAAGGCCTAACACGGATCCTGAGGCACGCATGCGATTTTGCAATTTTTTTTGTTTTTCCATTTTGGGTGGTGACAACCATTTGGCCGTCAAATTTAAGCTTGTCATTTGATGACGTCAGTATGCATCATCATCATTTGCACCATTTTTGGGCTCTCTAGCGCACCAGTTGGTATTTTTCTCATAACTTGAGCATACGGTGTCGAAATCGGGCAAATGAGATATTGTCAGAAAGATGGTTCTAAGCCCGACGCTCTCATGGTGGTCAATCTAATGTTTTTTTGTTATCTAGCTTGTATTTTTTTTGTCAAAGTCAGATTCTCTTTCTTGCATTCTGAGGGGGCTAATTTGCTCTAATTAGCTCCATTTTTTGATTTGGTAGAATCGTCAGAAAGCTCTTCTCGAGTACCATCCAGATTTTTGCCTATTTTCATCAAAAAAATTTCAAAGTACACAAGATTCAAATCTGATGCTTTTTTGCTCTTCTCTTGATAAAGCATATCATTCTAGGCTTAGGGGTTCGATATTTGAATTGTGGGGGGTGTTATTTTCTTGTTTCTATCAGTTAAACTAGATATTTATCAAAACAAAAACCCCTTCTAAAAAATATGGTCGAGACCTCTTCTTGTCTATAACTTTTGACCCCACATAATTATCACACATGGAAAACCCTAATGAGATGACTTCTCTGTTCAAAAGGGCTCTGGTCTTGTCTAGATGCAGTGCAACCAGTATTACAGAGGCCCTTTGAGATCATGCAACATCGAAACAAGATGGATGAGGCTATGGGGTTGATTGCTTTATAGGTATCAGATAGCTTGCAGTTTCATCTTGATGGGTGCACTACCCCTCTACAGATGTGGGCTAAATTTGAGACATTATTCGGTACCATCAATGAGTTTAGAGCACTTCAGATTGAGGTAGAGCTTACCTCTCTTGTACTTGATTCTTTTCCCTCTATTGAGGACTTTCTGATGAAGTTCAAACAACAGAGATCTTTGTTACATGGATGTGGAAAGTGAAAGACTGATAAAGAATGCATTTATCTGATTCTGTCTAAGCTTCAGGGAAACTTTCAGATCTTCTCTTCTACCTTTCATTCTACCATGGACGCTTTGGGACCTACATTCACCATGCCCACTTTTGAGGTGTTTTATGATCGTTTGACTAGAGAGCAGGCCAAGCTTACTCAGTTGGACTCTCTAACAGGATCAAATAACCAAGCATTGGTTGCCCAACCATCCAAAGAAAAGTAGAAGTTGAAGCTGAAGCAGATATCAGATTCCTCTTCTCAACACTCTACTAGCCCACCATCTTCTTCTAAGAAGGAGAAACAGAAGACTGAGAGACCTACATGTTCCTATTGTCAGAAGGGACCTCATGATGAGTCACATTGTTTTCAGAAGTGATTTGATGGCTATGAGAAATAGATTATAGATTTGCAAGCTCTTCTTCAGAAGAACACTGTTTCCTCTCCATCCTCTTCTACCTCACAGGGGTCTACTTTTTAGTCTTCTTCCACATCTTTGACATCTAGACAGGATTTTGGATAGGGTCATGCATTACGGGAATGCATTGCATCGCCTTCATAGGTCCCTTGGATACTGGATTTAGGTGCTTCTCACCATATGGCATCTTCTCAAGGGGTCTTCTCTACTGTTGAGGCTTCTCCCATTCCTCATATTCTCATGGGGAATAACATTGTCCTGACAGTCTACAGGAAAGGTTCAGTAGGCATTCAGGATGGCACATTCAATGATGTATTGTATGTTCCATCTCTATCTGTAAACCTTTTCTTAATTTATCAAATTACACACAGTGGATCAGGGAAGACAGTTGAGTTCACTGCAGATTCAGTCTTCATTCGGGATAGTGTGACAGGAGGCATTGTTGCTATAGGGACAGTTGATCATTCCACCCATTTCTACACATTCTCACACTTTGGTCCACCATCTCCATTGTCGGAGCACAACTCTCCTCTTTCACGAGAGCCTCATGTGGTGCAGTCAGGTCGCTTGAACTTTTGTATTGTTCCTGAGATTACTGCTATGTCTGCCACACCACATCTTGTTGAGGTCTTTTCTCTTCAGAAAGATTCTTCTTCAGCACTGCCTAACCCTCCAGCTCCATTCATCGAGCCACCAGGTGCACTTGTTGAGGATTCTACAGAGGATGTTCATTTCCTCTTTCATGACAGTGTCAGCACACCTGTCACACCACCTACATTGGGGATTCCCTTTCAGGATTCTCGTGTTTTCTCCTTTGAGCATCAGTTAGGCCTTCCAGTTTCACCTCTCATTCATGGGTTTCCTTGCTTTGTGCCTTTGTTTTTTTCGCATTGGAGTTGCATTGGTTTGATCATTTCTACAGGGGTTCCATCATTTTGGGGGGGGGGGGCTTTGGTGTCTCATCCCTCTCTCATGGGGGGGATAGTTGTACTTATGGTTTTGAGAGAGTCTCTTGAGCCATTTCTTTTTCTACATTTTTCTATCTCTTTTTGGAGTAGGTTTTCCACTAGGTTTTCTCTATTTCTCCATTTTACAGAGATTTGGTTGTGCTGGGTACCTCATCAGGCCATGTTGCCGGGACCTATTTTTTTGCTTTCTGCACTGTAGTTTCCTTTGCTTTCTTCTTGCATTGTTGCTCATCTTAAGGGAGGGTGTTAGAGAAAAGTATTAATTTTATTAATTAAATTTACTCCCTTCTTAAGATGTCAACTCTTTTTCTTTAGTTGTTTATATTTAAACACACATGCACTAGTTGTTTTAAACTCATGCACTAGTTGTTTTAAATATAGACTTGCATGCATTAGTCTTGTAATAATTTAACTAATTATTACATGCACTAGGGTTTTCCTTTAAAGGCTTTTGATCTCATTTATAAGGATGATCCATTGTACATTTAATTCATTCATTAATTGAGGATATTTTCTTCTTCATATTTTTGAGTCAAATCCTTGCCCTCTTCTTGTCTCTACTTCCTTGTAACAGGTTTTTGTATGTAGGTGATCTTCGGGTTTTGTGGATTTGTATTGCTCAAATCCTATAGTGACTATTCAAAAGACAACGCCATAATCAATTCTAACTTTTTATTTAAGTTTCATCCTTTTCAAGTCCTTATGTGGTGATAGTTATCATGCCCAAAGGATTATGAAATCCTCAATTTCTAGTGTAATGTCAACTTCCTTATCCTTAGCCATATTCCTCCTTCATTTCACTCAATTTTTCCATGACTTAACTAATTTTAATGTTCATTCTAATTTGCAAAGTCATGATAATCCAAATAGTTGGTTCATTCCACACTTTCTTTCTTAATTCCTTGATTTTTTTGTGACATAGTCCTCAATGCAAAGTTCTAAAAACCTTGTCCAAGATGCATTCCTTTATTGTTTTATCAATTTTTGGAGAGAACTTAGGTATCATGACAACTCACCATATTCATTAACTCCTTCATATTCAATCCTATATAGGTTTTGAGGCTATAACTAGGCTTAATGAAATATATAATCTAAGTTCCTTAAATGCAATCTAAATGTAGAATTATGGAAAACACACTCCAAATGCAGAGGGATGACAAAACAAAAACCTAAACTAGCCTAAAGATGCAAAAAATTTGTGGGCCCCTATCTATGATTGGGCATGTTAGTGTTTTTTCTTTCTACCCTTGATCTTAAATGATTTGTCAAGACTCGCCACTGCTAATTCAAATAACTTATGACTTAATAACATACATTATCCCCAAACCAAGGACAAGAAAATCCAACACTGACAAGGCATATAAGACTTTTGCACTTCAAGCTCTGTTAGACTTAGGTGGGTGCACGTTTTCAACAACACTTAAGGATATACTTAGACTTCTTTAACATGGTGTTTCTCAATAGATGATGTTTTCACCAAAATATGTCAAAGACATAAAATATTACACTAGGATAGCTTAAATCTTAAGCAGATTTCATTGATTATCTATCAGGGATAACGTAATAATTACAATAACTTAAAAAATAAAACAAAGAACATGCTCATCATGTTTTGAAAATGTTTCCATCTAGGACTTGAACAAGAAAAACATATCGAATTAATCCCTTATCTAGACTTACATTGTCAAAATTAAATGACCATACATGATAATAACATGAACACAAAACTACTAATTCCATCATTTCCTTACAATAATGAAGTCACATATGAAATATACTTGACATTCTAATTTATCTCAAAATACATTACACACTTCTCCATCAATCAAATGAAAACCACTTTGATCTACTCCCTGAACACAAGTAATCAATTAAAGACCTATAACAACAACTGTGAAATGGAAACCACAAACATCCTTAACATATTTTATTTCAAAGAAGTTTCATACAATTTATGAGACATCACAATACATTCTATTCCTGAAAGTACGAACTAGCCTACTTTCCATTAACATAGATTGATGACAACATCCCGAGATTGAAAAATTTAAGAAAACTAGGACCTAATAGCCATCCTATACAAAATTTATATGTTTGAAACTAAAAATTGGAACCCTTTATAATGAAGAAGAAAAAGAATATAAAGAAAAGATAAGAAACTCTTGATTTAATCTATTGAAAAACCCTATCCCTCTCCTTCACAATTTGATCTGCACAGCCATCATCTTTCAAACTTCTCTTGAAATGATGTCTCTACTTCCTTGACAACTAGCACATTTATTTATTTATATTATTTATATATGTTTATATTAATATAGAATTATTTTAAAATAAAGTATATGAACTTAGAAACTTGCTTAGCTATTTTGTATTTTTTCATATATTACTAATTTATAATTATTTTCTAATTTTATATTTTTTTTACCACAAATAAAAAATTTCTAAGTTCATATACTTTATTTAGCCTCTTATACACGGATTTTGTGGAAGCACTACCTCTATTACAATTTTCGAGGCAATGGTTTTGGATATAATGTATATTAAATTGAATAATAAAAATTGTTATATGTATTATAATTAGATGTTATATATTTAGATTAAATAGCATACATAACTTAACTTTTTCATTATATAAGAACTATATAAAATATTATTAAAATTATTTCTTGTTAATTAAATGATGTAATTTATTTTGATTTTAACAATTATTTTTTAAAATAGGAAATTATATTAGATTAGATTAATAATTTATGTGAAGTATATAAATTTTGATTTATAGTTATATTTTTTAAATATCTTATAATATATTATATTGATTATTTATGTATAAATTATTTTATAAAAAAAATTAATAATTATATTTAAGAAAAATAATTTTATTGATATTTTTAATTATATAAATTTTAAATATTGATAATATATAAAATTAAAAAATTAAAAAATAATATAAAAGATATTACTTGAAATCTTTTTAAAAATTAAAGATAATTTATGTACTTCATTAACATAGATATATTCACTTACATTTATAAGGATTAATTTTCTTTTATTTTTATTAATTTGATTTAAACTATGATAATTAAATATCTTAAATTTATAAAATAAAAGAGTAAAATATTTATAATTATTATATATTTATAATTCTAAATTAATATAAGACTTCACCTATTATATCAAATAGCTATAATATAATTACATTGTGATTAATACTTCACTACACTTGTTATATATTATTAGTGT
Source organism: Chamaecyparis obtusa (assembly GCA_027943335.1). Taxonomy (NCBI): domain Eukaryota; kingdom Viridiplantae; phylum Streptophyta; class Pinopsida; order Cupressales; family Cupressaceae; genus Chamaecyparis; species Chamaecyparis obtusa. Next base: position 316,147 of record BSBK01000279.1, on the reverse strand, counting down.
TAACTAGTGATTAAATAAAATTGTTTAGACCAATTAGAATTTTTTAGATTTTGTATTTTGTAATAAGTTTCATATTTTGTAAAGTTAGATGCAATAATTTTAACTTTATAATTTATAGAAATCATTTTTCTATCATTTGATTGGCTAAATCATTTGAAGTCTTATTACAGGAGTGAACAAATTAAAATTTATTATGTTTGTTATTTATTGTACACTTTTTATTTAATATAATAATTATGCATTACTCCTTCCATATTACATAGTTTTCGACTTGGAAACAATTGTTTCTATCTTTAATTAAGATTTTCATTAATTTTTTCTTTTTTATATTAATTGTATATTAAAATTTTTAAATTTTAAATTATATTACATGAGTTTATTTTAGTATATAACTCACTTTTTCTAATGTAAATAAAACTATTGTAAATATATGATATAATATAATATATATTTATTCTCATTTATATATTTTTTAAAAATATTTTAAAATTTATTATATGTAAATTATGCATTAATAAATATTTAGGTAAACAAATGTGTGATATATTTTTCTAAGATAAATTATTATATATTATTATTATAATATAGATTTTAATATAAATTAAAATAATAATATTATATTTATAATTATTATACATTCTAAATATATTATATTATAATTATAATTTATGTATAATGTAATAATACAATATTATATATACAATAATATTAATCATATGTAATAAAAAATATATATCAATAAAATAAAATTAGCACTATTGTTATATTTACAAATAAAATTAAAATTAAGGTTTAAATTAATTATAATTTGCAATCAATAATTGTTTATATAATTATAATTTTAAAAATTATTTACTACTACAATTATCATTATATAAAAAATTCTAATTATATAATTATATAATTAATTAAAATATCTTATATATTATAATAAATTTATTAAAATTAAGATTAAATCTATATAAAAAATTAAAATTAAAATTAATTACTAAAGGCAAGTACTTGGTCATTATGTGGCACTTGTTCCTAATTTAGAATCGTTTTTCAAATGAAACATATGAATTAAGAAACCTAATCAGTAAAGTTGAGTTTTTTTATATGTTGCTAATTTATACTTATTTTTAATGTTAATTCTATATAATATATTAAATGATTTGTAAATTAAAAAAAATTGACAATCAATTATTTTCTTAAAACTAAAATGAGAAACATTAAAATATTTAAACTGTCATAAAAAAACATATAACAAGTAGGGGTGACCCAAACGTGCATGTAAATTAATTCTTTTTACTGTACAAATCAAATCAAATTAGTATTATAGTAATCTTCGTTGAATTGTTAAAGTGTGTTGTCCATTTTATTTATGCTTTTACCTTTCACTTAACATCAATCATGATTCCTGGTAAAATCCCCCTCCTTGTTTTGATTTTCCATGTAACTTTCACTTGATTTATAACTAATGTGAAAATATTTTCCACGTTTTGATTGAAACATTTTAACATACCTTAGTGACTTGATTCCCTTGGTAGTATCTCTTACTGTGTTGACTACTTCTGCACATCAATAATTTGATGAAATGACATTTCAAGCCCGAGAAAATAATCACTTTTGAATTTAAACATATGCACTACATGTAACCAATGATTTGCTATAAAATATCATTCATTTTTGTCCTTTATCATCTCATCAAGTAATTGGATATTTAATTTTATGGAATAACACTTTGCCTTTGAAAACATTGGTAAAGACATTAATCTGAAGCTCATATACCTACCATTGCATTTTAATGTTTATTTTAGTTTCTTTTTAATGTATTATATTAAATTTTAATTTATATATAATTAAATAACAAATATATGTATTAAATATTTAATATAAAATATACTATTAGAATATAATTATATTGGAAAATTTTTATTATGAAAATTATTTCGAAATTATTAATATAATAATACTTTAAAAAATATTTAATAATTTACATTATATAAATTTTAAATATAATTTATATAATAATAAATAAATAGATTTAATTTTGATATACAATTAATAATAACTTATGTTTAAATTTCTTTCTTTTAATGTTCAACTAACAATTTTATAAAATAAAAGATTAAAACTATGTTAAAGATCAAATTATGATATTCATTTTAATAGGATATTAATATTTCATTGTAGATTTGTTAATGAATAATTTTTTTAATAGTATTTTAAAAATTTATTTAAAAAAAAATGTTAAAAATAGTAATTTAGTCTATATAAGAAAAGGAATGATGAATCTATTCTTAAAAAACACTTTACTCTCAATCCCAAACATAATTAAAAATAATTATAGTTCTAATATTTATTTTATTTCTATTATTCTAATATTTTAAAAAATAATTATAATTAATATTAATATTAACAATTAAAATTAATAATTTTAATATTTTATTCTATTTTTTATTTTTCTAATATTTTAAAAAATAATTACAATTTACATTAAAATAAAAAATTAAAAGCAAGTACTTGTCACTACGTGACACTTACTAACAACTTCATTTGAACATCTTGAACAACATCCATTATTACCTGCAAATAGAAAACACAGGGAAGCTCTAACCCTAACTAGAAGAAATATTAAAATATTCTCTAAAATTTCATGCCTTACTCTGCTCTTGCTGCCTCGCAAGGTTTATGTGGCATTTCATAGGAAGGCATCGCAACCCTGCAAATTTAATTGAATTGCAAAGTGTGGCAAAAGTATTTAAAAATTTTTAAAATTTCTTTCCTCTTAAATGGGCCCACCGAATTCTAAAATTCTATTTGCAATGCATAGTGCATATTAAAAAAAATATTTAAATCAAAGTGATTCAAATATATATTTCCCTTTAGACAAATATTTCACTCCTTTGTAAAAACATTATTCAGTGGAATATAACCATAATTGCAATTTGTCACTTAGCCATTCGTCAAAATTACTTTCACTACATTATTTCCATGCCCAAATAATTGAACATTTACTCCACGTAAATTTAGTCTCCAAATAAATAATAAAAATTCAAATCATTAATAAATAATGACTCAAATAAAACTTTGCCCTCATATGCGCGATCTTGTGCAACTTTTAGAGTATTTCATAGTCCCCACCTCTTCACATATTTTATATCATTATTTAGATCATAACAATAATTTAAATAATATAACATTATTACTCATTTTGAAACTAATATGACATGGTGAGGTAAGTTGGATTCCCAGGTGGGGCCGGCTATTTTTTTTGTTTTTATTTATCTAAGTTTTCTGAAAGTGATCTCAATGACTTCGTCATGTAACTAGTAGTTGCACGCTTTTGTACTTGCAACGATGAGCTAATAAGAATTTATACTTTATCTTTTAAAATAAAAAAGTAGATAGAAAAAATAAAATTACATACTAATCTGATATTATTTTTTTCTTTTTTAAATTATTAATTTTTATTTGTTTATCAAAGAAAATAATTTTCAAATTACCTCCTCCATGTTTATATGCTTAACCATTATTTATTCAAAATTATTGTTTAAATAAAATTTCATGTGAATAAATTAAAATAAACTAAAAAATATTATTTATTTTATATTCAATTTATCATATATTAATAAAATGATCATTTAGAAAAATCTATTATGAAAAATTGAAACATAAGAAATACAAAAATTCCTCCTTCATACTACAATAATATTTTTATAATAATTAATAAGTAATGTTTCAAGCTATATAATTCTAGAAATTTTTAATAATTTTTTCATACTACAATAATATTTTTATAATAATTAATAAGTAATGTTTCAAACAAATAAAATCTTCTAAAATTTCACTCACAAAAGAGACAATCTACTTTTGTATTTATAGAGCATATAAAAACAAATTAACAGATAGAAGGAGTACATAATGTTTTTCTTTTCTCAATTTAAAAAAGAAATCGTGTATGCCACTTTCTAGACACAAAACTAAGGCCCCGTTTGTTTGTGGAATTGGAATTTGGCACAAAATCTTATTATCTCATAATAAGGTTTTGATATTCTGATTTTGGCGTATCCACGTTGGGAAGATGGCGGACCCGACCAAAAATCAAATTGGGTTTATAAAATGCCAAAACTGGGTTATCAAAACAAATTCCACCTTTTCAGCTGGAAGATGGATATTCTCATTTTCGGCCCATATTCAGGTTTTGAGATGATAACCCGATTATGACTTTTAGGGTTCCAAACAGTGGATATGGGTCATAATCGGATTATCATCCTCATATTCCTGTCATCTTCCGCGAAACAAACGGGGCCTAAAAGAATCTCCAAGAATATAAATACACCATTCCAAGAACGCACCATGCCTGCTTGTTAAATAGTTTCAAAAACTGATGAGACTCCTCAAAGATCCAATTGAAGCATGGACAAGAACTTGTGGATCCTTTTCAATTGAAAAAAAAACCATTAAAATTCTATTAAAAGTTTTCTGAAACTCCAAAAATGAGTATGAAATAATATGAGACCCCATACACATGGATAAAGACCCAAAGTATTAACCTGTGATTATCGAGAAAGTACCATTCTCCTTAAACTAATACATAGGGCTATATTTGCAAGCATATTGCAAGTCAGATGGTAAGAAATACTTATTTGTGACAAATGTCCATATAAATTCAATTTTAATTCCTGTAGGAAACCTTTGTAGACACTCTAGAGTATGGGTCAATTGGGTAATGGAGATTTGGTGAGGGTTACCTGTCACTATTAAAACACTTTATATAAGCCAAGAGATTAAACTTTCAAGATGTTGAAACATTATATAAAATGTGACATTTGGCTCATAGAGAACATGATGTTTGTACAACACAATCAAAATGTCCAATAAGTTTATGTTGAAAAAAACAAAAATAAAAGTTCAAAACAAAAATAAAAATAAAAACTTTCCCAAAATTATATATAGGAAAAAACAAGAAAGTTCCAAAATAATTTTAGAAATATTCGCTTTTCCATTGGGATAAGTATTGCGTTGAAAATATCTACATGATTGGAAAAAAAATTATAGGGGAAGGGGCTGACAATTTTCCGGCATAAAATTTAATTTTATGGAGCAAAGCTTCCATAAATAGCCTATTGGCTAATTACCTTGCAAAAAGGTTCCTCTTGATGATATTTGGGGTGAAAGATATTAATACCTAAAGTTTCTTATTTCACTTCATCTGCAATTGCCCACACATAAACCATTTTGAAATGCTCCTAAAACACCTCTTGAAAAAATATCAAACACAAGGTCATTGAGGTACAAGGATCATATGCACCAAATGAATTTTCCAACCACCTTCATATTTGTAAGAAATTGATGACAAAAAATGACCATCCTAAAACTGCTATGCACATGTAAACTGAAAGCTGAATAAACTACACTACACATAGCTGGTAAAAATAGAAAATAAATCCCTGGGGCCCTACCACCCTGCAAATAGGTACCTTGAGATACAAAGAGTAAAAGACTACAATTATCTTGTTCTAGTGACCATGTTCACTATTACTAACCCTCAAAGTAGGCTCTGTGAAAATAGTAATATTGTGCAAACTCCAGCCCTGAATAAATCGAGTTTAGTTTTTGCCTAGTAAACTAAGTGAATGAGCTCTTAAATATCTCAAAATTTATATACAAGTTCATTGACATGCTGCCAATATAGAACAACAATTAGATTATCCATTAGGCTATTTGGTCAAATTTTATTAACATTCAAAGTTGGTCACATGGTAACTTCTGCACTGTACATCTAGGGAATCTGAATAAAATGCAAATGGATTTAATTTCGCAAATTTAGAAAATGAACTTACTAAGGCCTCAAAATGTATATGGAGGATATTTTTGATGTCTAAAAAATATGGAAATAATTACTTTTCCATGACAATCGACAGGGTACAAAATATAGGATTCTAAAGTGGGCTATTTCATTACTTCTGGATATGTGCAAAATGCAAACATGTGTAAACCCCTTAATTCAAGTGCCTCAAAAAATCATCTGAATTGACTATAGGAGGCTGTAAATAGTCAAATATGTTCAATGCAAGGAGGTGAACATGTTTACAAGACCAAATTATGACCAAATTACATAAAAGTCAATGGGGGATCAAACTTGTTCTCAAACTAGGCCTCTTCAAACAAGTTTTAGGGGTGCACTTCGATGACTTAACAAATTTTTTACATGTGCACCTCAAATTCCTTCATATTTTGAGAGCACCAACAGGGCATGTGCGAAAGGCACAACAAATGTTGACTTTGATAGGAATTCTTCATGACCATTTCCAAGATAAACATCAGAAGAAAACTCAAAATCTCTAGTTAAATTCCCCAACCATCCTAAATGACAAGGATTACACTCAGAAGGAAATGAAAACCAACTACATTAAGCTACTCATACCTGATCATGTGTGTGCAAGTGTATTCATTGTATCTTGGGATACATTATGACTCCTGACTTCATTCATGACAAGCTACATAAAGGACCACTACTCCAAAAGTAACCTAGAAATGATTTCACTGCCAATCAAGTGCCTATTGCCCTACCAAGGTTATTGCCTACAATCCTTATGAAAATTTCTCTACCACCATCCAAACATCCATAATGATAGGTCTCTATTATAAATAATTAGATGGTGTAGATAAGACAATGCACACTCCTAATGGGGCAACTAATCCCCTATTAAGTAACTTTTCATCCTAAAGGAGACTCATTTAATTATTGACTAGGGATGTCTATTGTGGTGATGGCACTATATGTGTATAAAAGTAATTTTAGATTCTAATGAAAGAATATAACTAAAACTAAAGATAAGAATAGTAAAATAAATGTAGCACCAATTCCAATCACATAGTAGTGCTTGCAAGTGTTACCTCATAGGTGTGGTTGCGTGTGAACATAATAGTGGATAACATAAATCTAACTAGCAATGAAATACTACACATAAGCTTTTAAATAATGAACTTAACAAAACCTAATATTATTCAATTTAACTGAACACTGCAAAAGAAGTGAAACTAACATAAATGAACTAACACTAAATTAATTGCATTTCTTGCGTAGAAATGCAATAAAATAAATAACTAAAATATCTATTCTAAACAGAGGATTACTTCACCTCAAGTGGCCTTTTCTTGAGGGATCGTAACCTTGAATACAATCAATCTTTACTCAACTGAAGCTAATAATCTACTTATATAGAATATCACTGGAAATTTAAAAATAATAGTAAACTAGAATGTTGACTATCATCTAGGGAAAATCTAAAAATATTCTACTATTACTCATAAGGCTATCCTAGATTTTTATAGGAAAGCTTAAGAGTAGCTGTCATTATTAATATTCAAGTTTTATTATATACATGTCATTCTCTAAGAAGATATGCCTTATTCTAAAACAAAATAAATAATTTAATAGAGCTACAAACATGAATCCTAAATGAAACTCAAACACCCCACCATGGATAATTCTTTCTTATAGGAACAAAATTATCACCAAATTGGATGATCACTTGCTGCTCATGAAGACTCCATTGTAGTGCACATGAAAGTAGTTGGGTGAAGTCACAGTAATGAAGGAAGCTCTATTGGTCACCAACTTTGATTGCTTCCTCCCATTTTAATAGGAATAATTTCCTTCAATTATAGCTCATTATCCTTCCTTTAAAACTACAGGTTAGTTAAGAATAGAAAGGATACACAAACATACCAATTTAGACCCAAAACATCATAAAATTGGAATTAATTACCACAACACATAGATTTATAGCTATAGTATATACTATTATATTATATATATTAAGTATCATTAGGTGTTTATCACAATATGTTTAAGTATATAAAAAGTTCTTAACAAAGTTTGATAAAATATCATAAAAATAACTCGAAACCCCAAAACAAGATATATTTTCAGACTCATCACACCTCCCAACTTAGACATCTTCTTGTCCTCAAGGAAACCTACTACTATAGTAAAAAACATCTACCTTGAAATCCATAGACTATGTGACTCTTATCCCTTATTTCAAGTAGAATCCTTTGTGGCCCTTTATCTGGTCCCACCTTTCTTATTCCATGTTGAGGTCCACTTGTTTTCCTCATAACCGATGTGGAATCAGATAGAGGAGGAGTGGCTATTGAAATTTTAGAGGAATCCAACTACTCTGAGTATCCAATGTTTGTTTCGTGTATCTAACCACAAGGTATTTTAGTGTTATACAATTATAAATTTAATGGAGCTCCTTTTTACGTTCTTGGGTCAATTTATACCACCTTTATTGAAAATCATGCTTGATTTTCTTATCTTTTGTAGTGAAAAATTCCTTTACCCTACTATAATCCTATAACCTACACTAGTGGATTTTCTTTGGAAATTTATTTTTGCATAGCATGTCTACTCATCAATGATTTTCTATGGCTTTTCAACCTCTGCCCTGATATAAAGTGGATGATTCTTCTCTGTTTCCATGTAGGCTTGTGATAGGTCACAATTTTCCTTCTCATTTATCATATAAGAGATCAAAGCCCTTATATGTATGTCTCCCACATAGAAGATAAGATTTCACCTAGAGTTTTAGGGTAAAACCAAGTTAGTGTAAATAAAACTCGCAAAGAACTGATCTTGCATATCCTGTGGTAACTTAGAAAAAGAAAAAAGAATTGACCTCGACGTGACTAATGAAATTGGTCAAGGTCACTAAACAATTGATTAATTTGGAAACATAGAAAATGTTCTTGCAACGTTAATTTTAATGAATCACAGTGCCTTATAATGAGACCAAACTGGGCCTTCATCTTCATAAGGAGCAATGGATGCCATGGAGATGACCTTTTATGCTTCAACTGTTCGATCAATTCCCCAACGCACTCAGCAAATGTATTGAGATTGGAATGGTCGAAATGCTCGTAGTCGATGTCGATGCCATCAAGATTATATTAATCCAGACCAGAATGTATGGAACTCACCCAAGATGATATTATTGGTTCATTAATAATTTTTAATCTGGTTTAGTAACCTTCATCTCACATCTTAACTAGACATTTATTTTGTCATAGTAATGCATTAAATTAGTGTGATAATTTCCTTGATAAAAAGGGATATGAAGATGTATACTCTATGATTAAATTGATAAAACAAAAAGTTATGATGACATGCTTTATTTTGTCTTTTGCAGTAGATATTGACTAGAATTTATGAAGGTTACTTCGTTAAATTTCATAATAAAGGGGGATGTCGGAAGGATTATAATAAAGAGTCTTCCTCTTAATAAAACATTATGGTTATTATGTCTTGCTTCTTGGTAAAAAAGAAATGGAATGCATACTGGATAAGGTAAAGGAATTGCATCATAAACATGATAAATTATTCTCTAAGCTGTCAGAAAAAGTAATGCTTAAGGAATATCTAAGGCAACCTTCTTGTAAACAAAATATTTTTGTTTTATCCTGCGACCATTCTATTATAAAAGAAAATAGATAATCAAAGGTTTGCCCCTTATTTTTGGTAAATTGATGAATAAGAATATTTGTAATCAACACAATAGTATTAGGGAAAAGATTCTCAGAATTAATACCTAGCCAAAAAGGTGCATCCATGTTTGAGAAGCAAAGCGTAATGTTATGATTGGTCAAAACCAAAAGATGAACATGGTAGAGCACAATTGCTTTCTAATTTCATCATATGCTTAAGAAGGCTAATGAGGATTTTTTAATGTATGTATTCTCTGAATCTTTATTTAAGAAAATGGCAATGGTGAAAGATAGAATTACCTGGAGTGTCCCTAATTAATTTTTGATATTTAGAATAAGGTCTAGTTACTGTTAGGGAACAATTGGACAAATGAGTGATATAGTAAAGATGGCCTAAAGTCTCAAAGAGAAATAGGGACTCGGGTAGCCCTCATGAAACTATATTTCTGCTTAATTAGTAATTGGAATCTAACAAAAGAGGTAGAGTTAAGATCCAAGAGTCATAAGTACAAATAAAATAAACTAAAATTTAGATCATTAAAATGGGAAGCATCACCTCTAGAAGATGGCTCAGGTCCTGGAATTAATTGATCTCCTAAATTAATTTCAAGATAATAGGAGCATTTTCATATAGCTCCTATCTAAATGGAAAATAAAAAAATAAAAGGTTTATTAATATATAATTTATTTTATAAGATTGATTTTAGCATCTTAAGGTAATGAATTTAGTCCTTATAAACTAACAAAGTAAAAGGTAAAGGACAATTCATGTAATTTTATTTTGAATAGCTATAATTGACTCCTGATATCCTAAAGGTTATAATTATAGTTGGGTTACAACTACAAAGACTATACTAACACTTGTGAATATAGTATATACATAGTATCTTGTGTAGGAAATAATTATTGCAGGTACTTCGATTGAAGATTTTGAGATATTCTTAAAAGAAGTGGCTACTTCTTCAAGAGGGATATGGAGATTGGTTTATACTAGCCATCGTACCTTGTTAAAAGATATGCGCTTGTATGATGTAATCATTAAGACTAATCTTTGGAAGTCCCCAAATAGGGAAATATATGTTGATTATATTATGTAAATAGGGGAATACCTCTATCCTTATTGTTTGTAAATAGGGGAATGCCTGTATCTATATAACCATGTATTGAGGCAATGCCTTTCATTTGTTGAATTGACATATGTCCTGGACAAGACTGGAGGTTTTCTTCTCCATTCTTTCCTACCAGTTCCCATACTGAATGGAGAATCATGTATTTACTTTTAATAATTAATAAAATAACATTGGCTACAACCTTTTACTAATTAAAAGAAAAAGAATTTATAAATTTTATGATAAAATTTTAGTTGCAAATTAAACAAAAAATTATTGAATCTCAGTAGCTCCCACATAGTTTGAGCCATTTGAATTTCAAACTATGCCCACTATATGTTGAACAAATGTAAAAGGATCCAATGACAATGACATAGCTCTTGTGGGGGCCTAATTGCTTTTTTAATTTCTTCGAGCTATATTTTTCCTAATATATTAATAAAGTGGAAAGGAATACTTAAATGCTAATTAGTTATACAAAACACCCTAATAACTATGAAACCATAAAAGGTATGAAAATCCAAAAAAAAATGTACATATGGATAATTGAATAATGATGAGGTATTATTAATGGGTGTATAATAGTTAGAATGTTGTGGCTTGTAGATATTATTCTATTGAACTCTATATGCATTTTTTAATTGATTAATTGAATGCAAGTGAAAGGAATCACCTAAGTTACTTAATAAGAGGAAGGTTGAATTCAATTCTTAATCCATAGTCTAAATCCTCCCCATTAGAGAGAAATTCTAAATGCCTTTTTTTAAGGCAAAATACTACCATTTGTATGATCCCTTTGAAGGGGTCACCTTCTAGATGTAGATGATTGTACTAGAGCTACAATGGTAATATTATGAATTTGTGCCACTTGTTCTAATTATTTGTGGTAGTTTTCACCAAATCCTTTTGAAAATGATGCAAGCTTTGACAATCCATAAATATCAAGGGACCAAACACTTGAAAGACCATTAATTGACATCATAAACATTGCTCATCGGGTTCTCACATTCATTGCAATCTTGCAAGTGTGGCATTTATAAGATCTACACATCTCATTGGGTTTTAGCTACTTGTGAAATGCCCACATGTAATATACTGCATATTGCCCAAAAGAAAGAAGGACTGTCTACACACAATATCAACCTCAAATCACTAGACAATTCAATCAACAATGCACTCCATCCCCTCACATATATATTATGTAGAACCATAATTTTTTTTTTGTATATATCTTTAGAATTTTCCACTTGAAATCTCTATCAATATATTACAGTTGTGGCATTAGTGTTATTTGCATTTAATTTTTGTAACATGTTGTAATGATCTAATTTTTTTTCATAATCCTCCACTCAAGGTTAGTGTAGAAAGTTATTTTACTACATTAACTTCCTTTGATTAACAAGCATGATGTGTTGGATTGGGATTATTGGTATAGAATTATGACAAGGTTTCCTTTGCTATAGTTTACTTTTTTATGAAAAATGTAAGTAATAGATATTGCATATAGGTTTAATATTATTTATAAATAAATAAATATCTCTATATTTAGTTTTATTTGTATACGGTACACCCAAACATTTCATAAATGTTACCTTATAATAAAATAATTAGAATAAATTATTTTCCTTAAATAATAGGTGGATTGATAAACCCCTTGTTTATGGAGTTGTTGGAGCCATTTACATAAATAAAGTAAGGAATAAAGTGAAATGACTAGCTCCCATGTGTGGTTGGGCCAAACTAAAATATGATTCAACATCTATAGTAAGCTTAGGTCTCTTGGAGTCTACAAGCATCACTAGAGATTCAAAACATAACCTAACCTTTGCTTCATCAAAAACATCAATGAAGGAACACACAAAAAAGTCAATGCACAAGTATTGGTGTGGGGTCTTCAAACATGCCTCTAATAGAGATTAAATAATGTTGAAATAGAGGGTGATTTAATGATCATCACCAACTTGATTAAAAATAATAAAATAAAAAATATATTATAAATTAGGCCTACCCAAATTAACTTTTTCAATTCCTTTGTGATCTAACATGACTATATAGATAAGTCAATATTGTAGTAGATTATATGGAAAATTATGGTACATATATACGATCCAACAAAAGAAAATTTGCATTCTTCCAAATGACTAGGAAGAACTACACAATCTTATTAGTATTAAATATAAAATGAACTCCAACTTCTATGAGGATTGATTGAAGAAGCATATGGAATATATATTAACATGATATTTGGTTATGTTCACCAATGACCTAGACTAATTAAGACTCCTTACACATGTAAAGTGAGAATAAGGCAATGATAAATATACTAACCATTATAAGATGTGATGGAAGAATTAAATAATCTTGAAGGAGGTTGATTTTATAAACTCATATCCACCTACCACTATATGCTTAAGATCATGGATACCTATGTTTGGTAATCCAATCACACATGATATATGAATTTGGCAAGGATTATCTTAGAGTTGAGGCTAAAAAAGGTGTTTAAAATGTGGTTGGGTTTAGTATTATATGTAATTCAATAAGTATTAAGAAAGAATTCTTGGTTAAAAATAAAAAATATCTAGAGTGAATTTTGATATTTCATTTGTGTTTGTACAATGTTATGCTAGACATAGGAGAGGAAATGAGACACCATCTTTAGTGGCCAATCTAGTGGTGAAAAAGCGGTTCTTAGTGCTTTAAAAGAAGCATTGTAGATTTTTGTCTCATGTGTTGAACTCCCAATTAAAAAATGGAGCTCTAATGAACAATGAGTCCACATATGTAATGCAAACTGTTCATCACCATCCCCAATCCACTAATGGAGTCAAGTAGGCAAAAAATTAGCAAAGTGATAGAATTATTGAAGTAGGTTGCAGGCTTGATTAATGTTAATAGAATAGAAGGAATGATATCACTATTTATTAATAGTATAGAGGACAAGGACAAATGAAAGTAAACAAATATATAGATATTTTACTATTATAGATGGATAATATATTAAATTTCTATAAATTTAGGGTATTTTGTTAATTAGCCCTAGACCCTATTATAGCTTTAGGATTTTGTCAACCTATATTGCTGAATTGTAATTTATTTAAAATATTGTTTAATAAAAAGGGAGTGAGCACCATGATTATAGTTTATATTAAAAAAAGTGCATTGATAACTATTTTATTACCAACTTGAGAGAATGGGCAAGAATTGATAAATTTTCTAATAAAAATTGAGTTGCAAATTAAACAAAAAATTATTGAATCCCAATAGCTCCCACATAGTTTGACCCATTTGAATTTCAAACTATGCCCACTATATGTGGAACAAATGTATAATGATCCAATGACAATGACATAACTCTTGTGGGAGCCTAATTGCTTTTGTTATTTCTTAGAGATATATTTTTCCTAATATATTAATAAAGTGGAAAGGAATACTTAAATGTTAATTAGTTATACAAAACACCCTAATAACTATGGAACCATAAAAGGTATGAAAATCCAAAAAAAAAATGTACTTATGGATAGTTGAATAATGATGAGGTATTATTGATAGGTCTATAATAGTTAGAATGTTGTGGCTTCTAGATATTGTTCTATTGAACTCTATATGCATTTTTTAATTGATTAATTGAATGCAAGTGAAAGGAATCACCTAAGTTACTTTATAAGAGGAATGTTTGAATTCAATTCTTAATCCATAGTCTAAATCCTCCCCATTAGAGAGCAATTCTAGATGCCTTTTGCTAAGGCACAATACTAGCATTTGTATGATCCCTTTGAAGGGGTCACCTTCTGAATGTAGATGATTGTACTAGAGCTACAATGGTAATATTATGAATTTGTGCCACTTGTTCTAATTGTTTGTGGTATTTTTCACCAAATCCTTTTGAAAATGATGCAAGCTTTGACAATCCATAAATATCAAGGGACCAAACATTTGAAAGACCATTAATTGACCTAATAGACATTTCTCATTGGGTTCTCACATTCATTGTGATCTTGAAAGTGTGGCATTTATAAGATCTACATATGTCATTGAGTTTTAGCTAATTGTGACATGCCCACATGTAATATATTGCATATTGCTCAAAAGAAAGAAGGTTTGTCTACACATGATATCAACCTCAAATCAGTAGACAATTCAATCAACAATGCACTCCATCCCCTCACATATATATTATGTAGAACCACAAAAAAAATCTGTATATATCTTTATAATTTTTCACTTGAAATCTCTATCAATATATTACACTTATAGGAAAGAACATTCTATAACTCTAACTACATAATAATCTAATCGTGCAATATTTATATTTTAATCTATTTAAAACTTCACCAAGTACCTAAACATTTTTTACGTATTTTATTCCACCCATTTTCTAATAATTTACTATAATATTTTTCTTTCCTAAACTAGTATAACACACTTATTATTAAAATCAAGTTATAAATCTTAGGTGGTTGAACCCCCAAAGTTGATGCCTTTTCTCTGAGTTTGATAATTCCTTCAAAGACACACTTCTTTGGTTTATATGGGTAATTCTTATTATGATGCAAGAAAACTTTAACATGTCCCTTCTTGACACCAACTTTTATTATGATGCAATTATTGACTCTCAATAGCTCCTACATAGTTAGACCCGTACAAATTTTAGACTTTTCCCACTCTATATGAAATGATGTAAAAGAATCCAATGTCAATGAAATAGCTCTTGTCCTTATGTAGTTGCTTTTGCTATTTCTTAGAGCTTCATTTTTCCTAATATATTGATAAGTGCAAAATAATTTTTAAGTAATTTCATTACCACCATTTTAAATATTGATTAATTCTACAAAACACCAATTAGTTATAATCATCAAACCTTAAAAGGTATGAAAATCCCCCCAAAATATTGCACTTATGGATTGTTAAATAATGATGACAGATTGATTGTGGGTGCATAATAGTTAGAAGGTCGTGGCTTGTAGATATTGTTCTATTGAACACTAGACACATTATTTAATTGGTTAATTGAACTTAAGTCAAAGGAAATGCCTAAGTTGCTTTATAAGGGGCAACCTGAATTCAACTCTTGCTCCATAATCTATATCCTCCCTATTGGAAGACAATTCTAGATGCCTTTTTCTAAGGCACAATACTACCATTTGTGTGAGCCATTTGAAGGGGTCACCTTATGGACATAAATGATTATATCAAAGCTATAGTGGTAATATTATGACTTTGTGTCATTTTTTCTCATGTTAGTTGTGGTAGTTATCAACAACTCCAAGTCAAAACAATGTTGGCTTTGACAATCCATAAATATCAAGGTCTATCACTTGAAATAACATTATTTGACATCATAAAAATTTCTCATCGAGGTGTCACTTTCATTGTGATCTCGCAAGTGTGACTTTTAAGAGATCTACACATGTTATTGATCTTTAGCTACTTGTGATATGCCTACATGCAATATAATGCATACAAGTCAAAAGAAGGGAATACTATTCTCTATACAATGACAAGTTCAAATTACTAGACAGTTTAATCAACAATGCTTCCATCCACTTACATATACATTGTGTAAAATGACTTCCATGACCACAAATCATTTTTATATTTCAATGTAATTTTCCACTCTATACAAATCTCTATCAATATATAATATTATTGGTGTGTTAATCCTATTTGGGTGGCTACTTAGGGCCCGTTTGGTTGCACCCCATAACCGGGTTATGGTGCCCATAACCTGGTTATGGGGTGCAATTCCCTATTTGGGAACCCTTTTAAAAAATGGGAATGTGGATTTGCGTGACCCCATTTCACTGAAAACATGGATTTTGGAATTCCACCTTAGGAGGTGGAATGACGTTCGAATCCACGGTTTTGTTGACAACTAAACCCATTTTAATCTTCCCGTCGGGTCCGGGAAACTCCACATTTTTGGAGTTTAAATCATTTTTAACTTCCTGTTGGGTCTGCAGATAACCACGTTTTGACGCAGCCATTTCCACGGTTTGGAAACAATGATTGCTGCATGTTCATCTTCATCTGCGTGTTCAGCTTTGTGCTGCAGTGTTCGACGCTAGGGTTTGGCAACCTCTTTCTACTGCATGTTGGTGTTTGATGCTAGGGTTTGCCATCCTCTTTCTGCTGCATGTTGGTGTTCGACGCTGCTTTGAGTAGGTATAGATGCTGAGAAACCCTAATGTTTCTCTATTACATTTACAGGTAATTTGAACAACGATTCTTTTGGTTTCAATACATTGACTGTTTAAATAGAAAAAATAGGCATTCATTGACTACACCAGACTGACCATGGACTTACATAGCAATAATTTCATAAACTTCGGCAGCTAGAAAATGTATGGAGTGAATCACATTGAAAATGTAGTCTCTTTTGAAGTGACGAACTTCCCAAAGCTTTAATAGTAGTGGCACATGAGAGGAAATCTCAGTTTGTAAATTGTATTTCCTTGCAGATAATGACATTTCCTTGCCATTGAAATCTTTCGCTTGCCTACCCTTCCCTTCAAAATTGCTCACGTGCTTATCTTTAGCTCAGGTATTTAGTGATATTAATTGGCATACAATGCCAAGTTAATTCAAATAAAATATAATGCTCAAGAAAGTAAATTTTCTGTCTTCTAAAAAAGAGTCAGAATCCAAAGCTACCCATCAGAACTTCAGCCCTCTGAAATGCCATCAAACCAAAAGAAAAGGGGACTCTCACATTACAAAGGATTTGTTTCAAAAGTGAAGCACGACTAAGCCCTGTAATAGCTGTAGAATTAAGATTTGTTCGCTATGCTGTAAGACAGATTCTGCTTATTATTTCCATGTTTTTCCTGTTGATATTTTGGTGGGTTGAAGTTTGTGTTAGTAGTTTAGATGTGTATGCTTTCTAAAAGGTTTGTTGCCTTGCCTAAGCAAAAGGGTTTTGCTATCTTTAAGAGCCCCTCTTTTGATTTTATCGCTTCTTTGCACAAGAGGAAACATATTGTTCTTTCTGATAAAATAAACAAGACTATTGAGTCTAAAGATGAAGACCCTATTTTTAATTAAAGGGGAGTTGCTATTGAAGTAAACAAATCAAAAGACCCCCCCTCGTGTCAGTAAGAAGACCACTGGTCTTGTGGATTATGAAATTACCACAGAGCATGTCTCTTGTGCCTCCCATGCTCTGTTACAAAGGCAAGGATACATTTGTTATGTCAAGGTATACATACTCGTCCAGATACCCTGCCATGTTTCATAAAGGATGAGGTTAAGTTCTAGATAAAATGTATCATTAAATTTTTTAAAAGAGAAAATATAACAGATTTTTTCAACATTTATTCTTTATGATCTGCACATTTTATGGTCGAAATCAGAAAAAATTGTAAAAAATTACTATCTTTTTATAAATCTGAAAAAAAAAATGACTTTTTTTTTCATCTTTGATGCAATCTGTTTGAAACTTAGCTAACACTTTTCATAAATACTCTTATTCAAATCTGACATACAGAATAGCTATTTTTTCTTTTCAGTAACTTCTATGTGTGGGTCTGGGAAATAATATAAATCAGGAACACAAGATTTTTCACAGTTGGGGGTTTTTTTAATTTGATGTGTGAATATTTTTCATTGAGATTTTGTGAAAAAAATTCACACCCCACATAAGAAATGCTGGGGACTGTAGAGAATATAGAAGTTTTCAGTAAAATATGATCCAAAACAAACATGGATAGAAACATAATCAGATAGTCAAATTCAGGAACTTCAAACTAATAATATAAACTTCAAAATTTTGTAGCCCACCTTAACGTCCAAATGAAACAAATAACCGAGAATAGCTCCCAGTGGCACTCCAATTACGAAATGTATACCTTGACATAACAAATGTATCCCTGCCTTTGTAACAGAGCATGGGAGGCACAAGAGACATGCTCTGTGGTACTAAGCTAGAAATTATTGTTTCTAAGCTAGAATTCATTTTGTTGAAAGTAAAAATAGTATGACCAAATCGAGAAAGCATGTGCTATTGAATAAGTTTGGCATAGCATTATCATTGTCAACTTTAGAATTCACATCTACAAGATGATTAAGAAGTGAACGAAAAAGTCTTATGTTCTGAAAAATATGATCACTGTCATGCATTTGCAACCAAAAGAGTTTCTGCTTAATAGACATTTTTGGACTAGAAGTCTGTGAACCAAACAAGGCACACAATCAATGTCGTTGTCTTGCGATCTTTAGCCATCCACTTGGTTTGTTCATTGGCATCTTGTATCTTGTTTATCAACCTACATACAATATCCCACCGATCAATCAGAAGAAAATATATTTTAACTTTCCAATGTATGAAACTCATGCCCTTCAAATATGGCATGCTTGATATTTCGTGAACTCGGAAGGTTGGGCATCCTTCCTATTCACAAGACCTTTCTATTAATTCAAAATAGATTGCTAAAGCAATTTGCCAGACTGTTTCTAATAAAATACCTCGTGATGAAATCAATAGATTTATTCAAGTGGCTGCAATAACTTAATTTCTGCAATATATATATTTATTGCTGCAATATATTTAATGTAGGTGATTAAAACATCATTTGTTACAAAGGCAG
The DNA here is from genome assembly GCA_027943335.1 of Chamaecyparis obtusa. NCBI lineage: Eukaryota > Viridiplantae > Streptophyta > Pinopsida > Cupressales > Cupressaceae > Chamaecyparis > Chamaecyparis obtusa. Next base: position 296,973 of record BSBK01000279.1, on the reverse strand, counting down.
GGATACATTTGTTATGTCAAGATATGAAACACTAACTTCTTTATAATGCTTAAACTAGACATCATACATTCAGAAGCAAATATATTTTAACTTTCCAATGTATGAAACACTAACTTCTTTATGATGCTTAAACTAGACATCATACATTCACGTTTGCCATTTCCTTATCGCTGAAGAAATATAAACAATTTTCTGTTGACTGTCAAATTCTCACTTTCAAGGAAATTCTACACACCTAGAATTGTCACTATTAACCATATCTGCAAGGAACATATGTGGTGATATTTTTCCTATTATAATATTTGGTATAAAATGTGCCATCTTTTATGTAAGGTAGATTGAGAGATTTGTCTACAAGACCAAATTAAAGATTTAGACTCGTAGAAGGTACTAATGTAAATGAATGGTGTATTGTTTTAAACAAATTTGAGAGGCATTGATAGCTTAAGATGTGTATGTATGCACGTATGTATGTATGTATGTGCATATGTATGTACGTATGTCTGTATGTATGTACGTACGTATGTATGTATGTACATATGTATGTATGTATGTGCATATGTATGTACGTACGTACGTATGTATGTATGTATATATGTACATATGTATGTACGTATGTAATTCCAAAACTATGCAGTAGGGCGGACCCGACAAGAATTGCAAAATAGTTTTAATTCCATAGAAATGAAACTCATTCCACCTCCTGAGCCGGAATTCCGACATCCACGTTTTTGGGCAAATTGGGTATGTATGTATACATGTATGATGTATGTATGTATACATGTATGTCTATATGTATGTATGTATACATGTATGTATATATGTATGCCTGTATGTATATATGTATGCCTGTATGTATATATGTATGTGTATATGTATGTATGTATACATGTATGTATATATGTATGCCTGTATGTATACATGTATGTATATATGTATGCCTGTATGTATACATGTATGTATATATGTATGCCTGTATGTATATATGTATGATAGCAATTTAGATGATCATGCACAGTGCTTGCATCTACATAGCTAGTCCTTGTTGTATCTATATAGGTATGTACTCTTGCATTGTTCTTTATGGGCTTATGATCCTAACCAGTTGGTAGTCCTTGCTGTATTCCATTTACTATTGCTCACTCCCATACTTCATTTCTTGATATACAATCATGTCTGACAACATTTTTGTTGTCCACATTTCAGGCCACTGATGGATCCTGATGACAGTATACAAGTGTATGCACAAATACTTAGGAAGACCACATACACTCAGATTATCACTTGTCTCTATGCCTTGGTTGTTGTGCTCAAACTACTGCAAGTTGAAGAAGGCAGCAACAGAGGGAAAATAATTTGAAAAGGCAATTCATTTTATAGAGAGATTGTTCACTCCACTGAAGTTGATTGTCATGATCAGATTCAGATGAGTTAGGCTGCCTTCTCTAAACTAGCTATGATATTAAGGCAGAGAGGAACATTGAAGGATAGCAGACACTTGACAATAGATGAACAACTAGTGATGTTCCTCCACACTCTTGGGCACAATCTTCGGAACCACAAGATTGCCCATAACTTTGGGCACTTCAGAGAGATAGTCAGTAGGTACTTCCACAAGGTACTAACAAGCATCTTAGCACTTCATGGAGATTACTTCAAACTGCCTAGACCGGGCACTCCTCTTGAAATTATTGGGAACACTCGTATGGTTCTGTACTTCAAGGTACATTGTTTGGTCTTTTGATTATGTTGTTTGGTACAGTGTTCCCCACCATATCAAAGGTTGATTTTGCATTTTCCCATACACACCATATTTGATAGGACTGCGTTGGAGCTATAGATGGAACACACATCCCAGTCACTATCGAGATTGAGAAGCAGAGTAAATATCGTGATAGAAAAGGGAACTTGTCACAAAATGTGCTCGTTGGAGTTTCCTTTAACTACACGTTCCAGTACGTTCTTGTCGGTTGGGAAGGGTCTGCTACCGATAGTTGTGTTCTAGGTTCAGCTCTGAGTAGAGAAGATCCACTTGAGGTCCCCCCCGGTAAGCTAAATCATAGTTTAATGTACTAAAGGGCACACAATATGTATTCAGTCCTAACACTCTGCTAACTCTCTGCAGGAAAATATTATCTAGTGGACGCGGGATATCTGAATGCCCCTGGATTTCTCACTCCTTACCGATCTACACAGTACCACTTGAAGGAATTTTCAAGAGAAAACCCAATACAAAATTCCAGGGAGTTGTTCAACAACCAACACGCCTCTCTTAGAAATGCAGTAGAATGCACCTTCGGTATTGTGAAGCGGCATTTTGCAATCCTGAGACATGCAACGACTTATGATATCATGACACAAGCCTATATTGTTTTGGCGTGTTGCATACTACACAATTACATCACGGAAGTGGATGGCCTACCTGAGGTGGAAGTGGAAGAAGAGGATGATCGTGATCGTGGTGGGGTCGATGTGCCAGTGTTACAGACATATGGCTTCTCTCAGCAGGATAGAACTGAGTGGTCACAGTTTCGGGATGACTTGGTGAGTAGGATGTGGGAAGACTATAGACCTAGAGAATAGTTGTACTTTCTTATTGGTTAATGATTGTGCAGTATAGTGGTTTCCTTTGATATTTGATGTATGGTTGTATGGTTTCCTTTTGATGAAATATGCAGAGATATTGATGTATGGTTGTATGTTTTCCTTTTGATGGATACATGATTTTGACTATGCCTTGTATACATGATTCTGATTTTCCTTTGGATGTATGGTTGTATGTTTTCCTTTTGATGTATGGTTGTATGGTTTTCTTATACTATGCCTTGTATACATGATTCTGATTTTCCTTTGGATGTATGGTTGTATGGTTTCCTTTTGATGTATGGTTGTCTAGTTCTCTTTGATGTTTATGCAGAGATATTGATGCATGTTGTTTGGTTTCCTTATACTATGCCTTGTATACATGATTCTGATTTTCCTTTGGATGTATGGTTGTATGTTTTCCTTTTGATGTATGGCTATGTTTTCCTTTGGATGTTTGGTTGTATGTTTTCCTTTTATTGTAAGTTTTTGGGTTTTTTGGCCAAATGGGGTTATGCAAATCCATGTTTGCAACTACAAACGATGCCTTGTATGTATTTATCTCCTAACATTGACAGCCATGTGCAGACTACTACATGGCAATCACCGAGCTACTCATGAGCATTGATGATAGTGCTCAAGACCCGATTTTATTGGAAGAGCCTTTGTCCAGTAAGAAAATGATCTGGACCAAACGTATGGAAAGGGTTTTCCTCGATTTCCTCATTGACCAAGTCCACCTTGGCAAAAAATGTGAAGGTGGCTTCAAAAAAGAAGTGTGGGCTGCCATTGAAAGGCAGTTCAATGCGGAGTTGACTCTGAACCTAAGCAAAGACCAATTCAAGAACAAGCTGAAAACTTGGAAGCAAGGATTCAAGCTTGTGAGAGACTTGAAGAGCAAAAGCGGCTTCGGTTGGAATGAAGCAACGCAGACCGTGGAGGTAGCGGATTCGGTCTGGGACAAACTTTTTGAGGTAAATTTGTCTTTTCATGACTTTTATATCCGCTTTCTTAACTATGCAAATTTGGTTTTTGTTGTGCATGTTGTTCTGATAGTCCAATGCACATTTTTTGGTGTTTGTGTAGTCTCGAGAGTACAGATCAGCTAGGATGTTCAAAAGAACATTTTTCCCATACTACAATGACCTTGCCATAATTGTTGGCAATGACATCGCTGATGGGACTGGCACAACAACTGCTGGCGAGACCGAGGAAGGGCACTATAACCGCCCTGCACAGTTAGATGATGATGATGATGATGATGCTAATGCTAATGTTGATGGGCCCGAGTGTGGCACATCTTTTGAGACTCAGCCTAGTCTAGACAATGATATCCTCAGGCAGTCAAATGAGACTGCAACTCCTCGATCATGTCCGAGCACGGGATCATCGCAGAGGAGGGTAAGGAAGAGGAAGGCAAGTTTGGCGTCTTCCTTGGATATGATTTGTGAGACAATGCAAACCTTAATAGAGGACCTTAAAGTGCCTCAGGTTGTCATAGTCGACCATTCCCAGGAACATGTCGTGTTAGGTAGAGCATGGAAAACTTTGAAAGCCATGCCTCAGGTGAGAAACAACGATGCGATCACGGTCTACGCAATCTTGATGAACAAGCCAGTCGTCCTCAATGGGTTTGTGTCCATGGAAATCGATGAGGACCGGTTGATGTTGATAGATAGAATTTGTCGATCCGCAGATGCATGAGGGTGGGATCTGTTAAAATACTGTTGCTATATTTCTATATTGGTGTTTCATTGGGACTTTGTTACTGTGGCTTTAGTTCTATCATTGTTAATTTGGTTAATCTTAAATTATCTTGTCATGTATTAATTTGGTTAATTCCTAAATTATAATATCTATTAGTGCACAATGCTTGCTTATTATCAATGTTAGATGATCATGCACAGTTAGATTATTATCATGCATAGTTAGATGATCCTGCACAGTTAGATTATTATCATGCACAGTTAGATTATGATCATGCACAGTTAGATTATTGTTATAATTTTGATCAGAATTATATTATTGTTGTTGTAATTTTATATAAGTAATTAATCCTACTTTTCTGTATATATATTCAGATCTGAAATCTGACTGTATTTAATATGTAGTGAGCACAATGAAGTAACTATGAGTATGTATGTATTTTCAATGTTTTCACTACATATTAAATATTGCATATTTATATAACTGCAATTTATAATCTATGCAACAGCAAAATACATATTGATATAGCCGTTTATTATTATGTATATATATACTCAGCAGTGATATATATATAAATTGCAGCAGTAGCAAAATACATATTGATATAGCTGCTGCATAGATTATAAATTGCAGCAGCAAAATACATATTGATATAGCTTTGGTTATATATATATATATATATATATATATAGGGATAACTTTAAGGAACCCCCCCCTCCCGAAAAGTATAAAATTGTGGCAAATCACATGTGATTTGCGTGAAAAAAAATTAATAGTGTTGGCAAATTATGCGTCAATCTATGGATATTTGGTGGTGAATTTTTTAATAGTTTACACAATTTTTATTAAAAAATGGCGATTAAATTTTTTTTTAAAAATAAATTTATTAATATTGATGGCGAATTATGTTTTGAAATATGGGTATTGGTTGGCGAATATTTTAATAACCGATACCATTTTTATAAAAAAATGGTGAAATTATTTTCCAAATAGTTGAATTAATTTATTTGTTAATTTATTTGTTATTGGAAATTTGAATACTGACACGTTGCATCAGGTCCCACAGTCCTAGTCCCATCACCCATGACTATGATAATGACGTCAGACTCAAACGACAAACGTCCATTGGATTTAATACATATCAACGGCCAAAGATGAATTTCGAGCATATTGCTGGTCCTTATAACATTTACTGAAAACTATCAGTGGAAACATGACACGTGTCATGTTTCCATCGATAGTTTTCAGTAAATGTTATAAGGACCAGCAATATGCCCAAAAAGTATCATTCTTAATTTGGCATTTATTAGATAGAAATAAAGTAAAGTTTTAAGTAATGTACTGAGTATATTACCATTTACCATAGGCGATGTGTAGAATTAAAGAAATGTACTAAGTATATTTATTATCATATCGATTTGAAATTTGAATTAATTGTAGAATTAAAGCAATGCACTGACAGATACATGTAATCTATTCATTACCTCGATAGAATAATTGGTTAGAGTTAAGGCTTGAATGAAAAGTAAAACGTCATCTCATCTTAGAGTTAAGGCTTGAACAATTGTCGCATGATCGCATAGCCAGGAAATGGGCTATGCGAACATGCGACATACCTCCACGTCACCCTTCTACCTTGTCGTATGATCGCCACCCGCCAAAACACAGGGTTTGTCGCATGATTGCAAAGCATGAAATTGGTTCATGCGAACATGTGACAAACTGTCACGCCAGCCGTAAATCTTGAAACACACTAGCCAACCCACAAGCCCCTCTAACCACGACCCCATCGATAATTTCCATGTCTCCGCCACATCGACCAATCGGAAAATGCCTCATCACCATCTACCACCGGGCTGAGGAATAGGTGTCAACCAGTCGCATGATCGCATGTCAGAAAACTCTGACATGTGATCATGCGACAACCACCCACAGGATGCCACATAATCGCCAGCGGGACCACTGCCCTCCCCTCCAACGGACCCAGCACGAGAAGTAACTGGTTGCTTGGTCGCATGTCAAAAATTTTTGACATGTGATCATGTGACAACTGAACATTTTACCAGCTCAGCCAATCACAACCTAACACCTCGACGATGAATCATCACGTGGTCCCATTGCAGACAAACCAACAGCATCTAATCGGACGGTGGGCGCATGATCGCATGGGGAGAGAATATTCCATGTGATCACACACTGACTGTCGATCAAAATCTCTAGCCCAAGCCCTGCTGACCACACTCCATCTCTTTATTTCCTTCGGCCAATAGGGGAGCACCATTTGTGCATACATGTCACCATGGCCCACAGTTTGAAACCCTACACCATAAAGAAGAATCAACGGCCGACATGATTTCACATATCTCTGGCAACTCCCTTGCACTTTAGCGACCACCGTTGATGCTTTGACATGACAAGACCGTCTAACTCATCCGAAAACCAGGCCCCACCATTGAGATTTAGCAATAAAGGAAAACTCCCATTCGCTGGAGACTTTCTCCATTCCCTGACCTAGCGACGACTAACATGATGAAGAATTGGGCCCCTCACAATCGCAGCAGCGCACATACTCAATGATGAATCATCACATGGTCCCACTACATACAAACCAATGGCATCTAATCGGACAATGGGCGCATGATTGCATGGGGAGAGAATATTCCATGTGATCACACACCGCCCGTCGATCAAAATCTCTAGCCCAAGCCCCGCTGACAACACTCCACCTCTTTATTTCCTTCAGCCAATAGGAGAGCACCATTTGTGCATACATGTCACCATGGACCCACAGTTTGAAACCCTACACCGTAAAGAAGAATCAACGGCCGACGTGATTTCGCAGATCTCTGGCAGCTCCCTTGCGCTTTAGCAGCCATCGTTGATGCTCTGACATGTCAAGACCTTCTGACTCATCCGGACACCAGGACCCACCATTGTGTTTTAGCAATAAAGGCAAGCCCCCATTCGCTGATTTAGTGGTTAGATTCAATGAGCTCCGTTGAAACTCCGCTGACGTCGGATAGAATTTTCAAATTTGTTCCTCTAGCTACTAGGTCAACCAGCTCATCCACTTCATTAATATTCATTAGTGTATGTTAAATTATTAATATTTTAAAATCATGACAATCGTTAGATTACGACAGATGAACGGCTGAAGTTGTATTTCAGAAGTTCTATGGGTTTCAAAAAGCTTTTCTAAAAACTCACTCCGGAAACGTGACACGTTGAAAGTTGACGTGTAATGTTTTAGAAAGATTACGAACGTTTACGTAACACGTGTATGATGTAGAAAGATTACTTTACCATTTAACGAAAGGTTTTTAACATTTACTTTTTTAAAACCTATCGACTCGTACTCGTAGCAGCAAAGTTAAAAAGAACTGTTGAATGGGAACCGTCACCGGAGATTTGGAAATCGAGACTGTAATTTGTGAGAGCCTTAGCCATTCGAACTTATATCTATCCTGATTTCAAAATTCAAAGTTTAATTTCGGGTAAGTACTAAGTTTAACTTGATTTTGAAATTTTAATTCTTGCATGTTCTATTGGGGTTTTCTTAAATTGTGGTTTTCTTCAATTGGGGTTTTCTTAATTAGTTAGTTAATATCTGTGATATTATTACTATTAGTAAATATCTGTGAATCTTTGTTTTTTAATTTTTCTGAAAAACAATGGGGAAAGTGAAAACTCAAGGCCTAGGGCAAGCAGAAGGGAAAACTGTAATGGACTTCAGAAAACTAGTACAAATCCCTGGTTTCACCGATGAGTATCACGATGTTTATGATCCTGTTATCGAAGGTGAACAGAGAGTTATAGCAATTAAACATACATTGTGCAGTAAGGCAACTGGGCCAAGGAGGTCTGAATTTATAAAATTTAATGCAGCGGTAGGTGCAACAACCAATAAAGTTGCTTCCTGGGATGTTGGTTTGGGTAACATGCTGTTACTCGAAGTTTTCCCTTGCCCAGAAATTGTCAAGATTTGTGCAGAAAATTATGATGAAGAAAAAAAATCAATTGTGAATAAACAAACTTAGGAAGAAATTTTAACAATAACCCAAGAAGAATTTGTCAGTTTGCTAGACCTAGGGTTTGACCCACAAAACTGTAATGCCAAAATCGACCTGGGAGTGTTGGCAGAGCAATATGAGGCAGTCCCGCAAGATGAAATAAATTCATTTGTAAAGGGTCTAATAGTTGCAGAGGCAAAGGCTTCATTGGGTGAGAACCATAAGCCTCCTTATGATTTTAAGGTTTTTGTGCCATGGGTTCAGGATACTATATCCTTGCTATCATTTTTCCTGGGACTGGAAAACAATAGGGAAGTGAGTGCCAGCATTCTTCAATTCATTTGGGATATCCATTGTCTGAATGAACCAGTAAGATATAATTTTGTTGGACACATGGTTGAATCGATGCAAGAGCAATTAGCATTGATTAAAAGAGGCAATTCTAAGACATTTAGGTTCACAACCTACTTGTGCTATCTTCTGCTAGCCAAGAATGCTGCAATATTAATGAGCAACGGCAACAAGCTTGAAATTTAGGGGGGGACAGGTACTCCAAATCCAATATATAACTGGGCACCTCAGATAAGATTGTATGATAACAAAAGGAATTACAGTAATTTTGTAGACTTCTTTTTGGCCCCATTATACAAAGAAATAACAAGCACTCCAATGCCTAGATTGTCTGCTTCATGTAGGGATCGCATCCAACTTGGAAGCACAACTCAATTGGCTGACTGGTACTTAATGGAAGATTACACTGTGCTAAGGTTTTACGAATCAGAACTGCAACCCCACAAACTTCCAATGCATGTGACAGACAAGGTGTTTGCAGTAGAATATGTAGTACAACTAGAGAGCACAGATAGACTCTTCTCTGGCCAATCAAAGAAGAGCATATTCCCTTCCTTACCTTTCTCAATTGGAGGGTTAACATTTGAGAGAAAGGCTTTCCAAGTGGCACAATTTTTTTTAGATATTTTTCAATTTGATTTAGAGTGGTACTGGAAGTATGATCCACTCAACGTCATTCAAGAAAGGCTTGTTGCTAATAAGAACTTTGCAAACTTATTTCAACATGAAAGTAAACCATTGCTAGAGAAGTTCAAAAACAAGGATAGCTGGGATGACGTTAGAAAAGAGATGGAGAAAGTTTCCATTGAGGAAAACATTTCAGTTGAACAGTTATCATCACAAATTATGACAACAATAAATCAGGGCATTGTACAGCCTAGGATGTCCTTTAATTTCTACAACAAAGCTGCTCAGCCATCAAACATAAAAATAAAAAAGAGAATAGCAGAAGCTTGTAAGGATAGAAAATGGACTAGAATGAAAATGGATGATTTTTGGAGTATGAGAAAGGCTCTTGGTGAACCAAAGACCAGTGCAGATCTGGATGACATAGACGAGGATATAGAGTTTAGCAAATTGTGGAATATGGAGCATCCTAACTCCACATACGACACTGACAGCAGTGATCCAGATGATCATGATATTGATAATGCATGTACTCCACAAACTAGGAGTCACTGTGCAATCTCCGAGGACCGAAAAAATGTATATAGCAAAGGGGCAGTCATTCTTGAAAAAATGGGTTATAAAGGTGGTGGTTTGGGTCCCACAGGAGAAGGCATCTGGAATACAATTCAGACAAAAAAAACTGCTTATGATCGTAGTGCAGGACTTGGCTCTGATAGTGGACCTAGTGGTAGTACTAGTGGCATTCGTGGGACTGGCATTGGTAGGAGTGGGCACCTTATAGATCAAGTTCCCTCTCTAAAGAGGCCACTAGAATCTACACAGAATCCCATACAAGAAGATAGTGTCAAGAAGCAAAAGTTTTCCATTTCCAGTTCCAGTTCCAGAACAATGACATTAGATCATAAAGAAGTGTTGCCAATTTCAGGTTCAGCAAAACCCTCTAGAAGTTCAAATCCTCAAAGAGCATTAGTTAGATCAACAACCATTGTAAGCTTTGTCTCTTCTTCACCTTTCAAACATTCAAATCCTTTTGCAACACCAGATTTTCATTACAAGGATTTCTATAATAATTTTGCAGAAATAAAAACAAAGAATAAGGAATCAAAGAAGGCATTGGAGTCTGGTGCCCTTACTGCAGCTGCACAGGAACAACCTGCATCCAACAGGGTTTTTCCAACATATGACCTAAAGAGAGACATGATGGAGTTCATGGTTGTTATTCCACCAAACAAAGATGGAAACCCACCAGAGAGTCAGATAGATCACTCTGAATTTGAAGTTAGCACTCTCCAAATGGATTTTTCCAAAGTAAAAAATGTGGACAAAATCAATGTCTCAAAGTCTACAAACCAAGTGGTCTACAGTGCACTGCTAAAGGTGGAAAGAGAGAAAAGCAAGCTCGAGAAAAATATAGAAAAGTTACAGGCGGACATTGGCAATGAAAAAGCAAAGAGGAAAGCTTCAGAGAACAGTTTGAAAGAATTGCAAAAAAAGATTAAAAAATCAGCAGATACAGAGCAAGGACATGCTGAGGCGGTAGTGAAGGAACAGAGCAGGAGCAGGAGCAGGTGAAACTGAAGGAACATGAGCTGAAGGAACTGAGGGGAAAATTGGCATAGGAGCAGGTGAAGGAACAAGAACTGAGGGGAAAATTGGCAGAAATGATAAAAAAACTTGACGAAGAAAGAGTCAGTTCAGAAAAGTTATTTAAAAATCTGGAGAGTAATGCTACCTCTCAGGCGGATAAAGCCAATCATTGGGAACAAAAAGCAGTAGAAGAGAAAAACAATTGTGAAAAAATGGCAGAAGAACTAAAGAAGGCCAATTGTACAATTAAGACTTTAATAGATACTAGTCATAATTTAGTGAAGATTACAAAAGAACACATTTGGCGCCAAATATTGGTGATGTCTAATAGCTTGTATGACTAGTTTGAAATGCTTCAAAGTATGAGAGTATGTTACTTGAAGCTCTAAAACAACATTCAACAAAACATGGATGTTGTCAACAAAGAAAATACAGCAAAAGATATTATGCAACAACTCTACAGTAAGAGTGATAGTTATCTATCAAACAAGGGAACTAGCAACCGCCTTGATGCATTAGTAAAGGTATCAAGTATCATTCGCAAATGTGAGAAGCTACGGGAAGCATAGGAATTGGATGACAAAGCTAAGCAGAAGATCACAAAGATGGAACAAAGGAAAGCGAAAATGGAAAGTCTTGGTTTGCCTAAGGGATTTGAAGCAAATCAATTCATTGGATGAGAAAATTACAAAACAAGGTTGCAAGACAAAATAAATACTGATGTACGCTTTCTCCCTGCAGACATATCTTGTGATGCATTCTTGGATTTCATCAAACCAGTGAGAACTTTGAATGGACTTTTAGAATCAACAGTGTTGTCAAGTCACACTTCCAAATATGAATTGCTAACGAAGTTGCAGGAGTGTGACTATAATATGAACCAAATTGTTCTGCCATCAGAGGATGTTTGGAGTGGCCTACAAAGATTGCTCTGAATTTTGAACTACTTTAAATTGTAATATATTGCAAATGAATACAAAACAAATTGTGCTCTATGATTCTATCTAATTTTCATGTTTTCCAATTCAATGTATGTTGAGTTACTCTATTTTATTCATTTATTCTTAGTTGAGTTTAACTAAGAATACAAAATTACTCTGTTATATGCTATTGGAATACAAAATTTCATTCAGGAATTTCAAATTCAAATATGAATGATCATTGATGACATGATATAAACTACACTCTATAGTAATAATACTCTTTGTTCTCAAATTTTAATGATGAAACATAATACATTCTTGCTTTTCTAAAATGAACATTGAATGATAGGATATCATATAGTAGTTAATAAGTTCAAAAAATACCTATTGGTTGCCACTGCTAATTTAACAGAAATTTCCTAAATTTGCCAATTCATCTCTATGTCGTCATCATCATCCAATTCTGGTATTGTAGTTGCTTCATTGTTCTCTTCATTTTCGTTTGTGTCTTCTTCAAGTTCACTCTGACCTCCGCTTCTATGACTCCCAATCCCATCGCCAGTGCCACTGCCAACTATACTTGTCCCACTTGGAGTTGCTGTAGGAGATTGGTTAATGGTGTTGCCCACCCCTCTTCTTTTGCATCTTTTCTTCCAAATTTCCATTGCTTTTTGATAAGGAAAAGTATTGACATCATACCTAGATGTGTATACCCTCAAGCATGATTCCAAATTCTTGTCTAGTTTGTTTCTTAGCTTTTATTTTAGGAAGCCCAAAGCACTGAAAACTCTCTCATCCTCCACTGAACCCAATATCATGGTTTGACATAGATCAGCAAGCTTGAAGTACTCTGAAATTTCTTCATGCAACATTGTGCTCTTTTTTAGTTCTGTCCAAAGCTTTTTTGTCAAGCCCTCTTCATGTGGGTTATGCATTAATTGATATTGATGCTTCATAGTCCTTGCAAAGGTGCCTGATTGCTGTCTAAGAAGAACCTCATCTAATATTCCTTTGATAGTCACTCCATTGAATTCTACAAATTTGCAAAATTCCTTTATCAAAGTCAACAACCTTTTACGATAATCTTCCTTACAGTTGAAGGACCAATATTGAGGAAACATAATTGCCATGGCCTCAAGCAGTTGATCATATGGGAATCGTGATCTTATTTCAGAGGAAACTCTATAGGCTATGTCCCTTGCATTAGCTGTTATAGACTCGACAATCTTATTAAACTCTTCCCTTATAACTCTTGTAGCTCACTTCTTTGGGGCACTGTAGTACATTGGTATCTGAAATCCCCTTACACAAACACATAAATCTCCATTTTCAACAATCTTTAAATAATTATCAGGATCATCCAAATCTATTAGTTTCCACCAGTGATTAAATCTATCATTGGATAAATTTAGGTCAGTACGATAGAGACTATCGAGGGCTTGGCATGACATTTTACGCAAGTGAGCATATTCTGCAATATACATGGCTCTTTGCTGGGCTTTTTTCATAATTAACGTCATTTCTTCTAGCATGGGAAGAAGAGATGCCAAAGTAAAAAATGTCTCTAAATTGCTCAACCTCCGAAGCAGGTCGCCACATCTTTGATTTTCTGCATTGTCCCGATTTTCGTACATCAGTCCAATCAAAGATTGATATTCAGAAAATACTCGATGCGTTGGTCCATCCAAAGAGATCCATCTGTTATCAACATCTTTAAGAAGCTTGTTTCCATCGGTAATTCCATCAGCAAAGTGCTGAAATTCCCTAAAATGTTTGGGACTTCAACAAAAATATGCGTACAACTCTCTTACTAAATCTTCAACCTTGTTTACTAAAGGAAACTTCTTCACAACTCTAAAAGCAAGATTCATCCTGTGGGCCATACAGTGAATGCCAACAACATATGGTGAACAAGAAGCTTGCATCTTTGTGCAAAGACCATTCCTTTGACCTTGCATTACTGAAGCTCCATCTGCTCCAATGCAGATCAACTTCTTTGCTATTGTCAATTCATCCATAGCTCCATATTCAATTAAATGGCTCTTTACTGACTGAAATAAAGTTTTTGCTATCACATTGTCTCTCAATTTAGCAACAGTTAGTAGATGTGGTTGGCGGACATTATTCTGTACAGTATAAACATGCATGCATACCCACGACGTATTATCTATTGCCGTAACTTCATCTAAGGACAATGCAATAAAGGTTGACTCTTTTATTTTTCTTTGTACATCCTCTATTTCAACCTGCGCAATACAACTTGCCCATTCCCATCCAGTGTTTATCGACCAACGACTGACAGGATAGTTAGGAACTTTCAAAAAGTGTAACAAACCACTCATTTTTGGATAGTTTGTCATTAGACGCCCTCTGCTCAAAATATGGAAAACATTACTTAATTGAACAGCTTTTCCGCGTTCTTCTACTTCACTTGCTTTTGCAAAAATAGCATTAATAGAACCTTGAACTTCACCAGGCTTCGTCTTAAATTTCTGAAACAAATAATATTCCTCAGCATTCCTTTTATGTTGACATTGCTCCTTTGTTTTATATCTTACCACTTTTATTTCCCTTCCATCTACAGTTGAGGTTTCGTAAATCTTACCAACATGTTTCTCTATGGTGTCTAGTTTAAGCTACAACCGCTTTTCCTTTTTATACTTCCAACTACAAATCGTACATCTGCATTCTACTGGCAGCTCACCTACAATTGGATTGTCCACGGGCTCAATGAATGGATACTTTGCTGCCCAATCAAATTTAAATCTCTTGGCCATCTCCCATTGACGATCAATTTTTTCTTTCGATTTTCCTCTGCCTTTAGTGTTACTGTTAATTGCACCATCATCATCACCGAAGTCGATTGATTCATCCTGGTACTGGTTATTTATTGGATATTCTTCGTCAAGGTCATCTTCATTAGAGATATTAGGTTCTGCAACTTCATCACCAGATTTATTAGGCTCCCCAATTTGTTGAATAGACTCCTGTGTAGGTTGAGATTGTACGGGTTCCTCTGATGATGTACCTTCCTCACTTTGACCAACACTGTTGCGTCTACCCCCGCCAAAGTATGAAGATATATTTCTGCATTTCGTTGGCCTCTCTTGGACATCTCCACCTTCATTAGTCCTCTTCCTGTTTAAATTTGACTGTGACATCTCCATCAAATTAAGGCTGCAATAAAATACTACGAACTCGTAGTCGTAGTCATTCCGGTTCGCTACCGATCGCAATTGTGAGTTCTAAGCTCAGAATCAACTGAATTATTATGCTACTAAGTACTAAATGAAAATCTCTTGAAGGCTCCTTCTTTCCGGCATGTTTCAATAATGAAACTCATATATCTTAAATAGACAACTACAAATAAACCATTTTCATATCAGCCGTCAGATTTTGCCTCATAATCGGCATTGTCCATTTTGGCGAATGGGCCGACCGTTACATATGATAAGAACTAATATTTGCCGAACCCCGCGTAATTTCAAGTAATCGAGTGGGTGAATAGGGTGGGAACTTGGGACCCCATTGCGTGTGATGCATGGCGAATTGGGTCCTAGGACAAATAAAAATTTCACATAGGAAAATGGGGATTTGGCGAATGATGATCCTCGAAAGAGAAACTCAATTTAATCCGTGGCGAATAAGAGTAAACAGTAAAGAGAAATATGGGCGAAGAACCCGACTACCAAATTGAAATTACGTAATAATAGTGGTGAACATTCCGACCACTATATGACCATTTTATAAAATCTGGGCGAATGATCTGACTTGTATTTGATTGTTTTATTCGCCAATTTCTATCACCCGATCGTGACATATTCGCCACTAAAAAAATCCTTGGTTATAAATTGCAGCAGCAAAATACATACATATATATATATATATATATATATATATATATATATATATATATATATATATATATATATATATATATCAATATGTATTTTGCTGCTGCAATTTACAATCTACGCAGCAGCAAAATACATATTGATATAGCTTTGGTTATATATATATATATATATATATATATATATATATATATATATATATATATATATATATATATATATATATATATATCACTGCTGAGTATATATATACATAATAATAAACGGCTATATCAATATGTATTTTGCTGCTGCATAGATTATAAATTGCAACAGCAAAATAATCTATAATCTACGCAGCAACAAAATACATATTGATATAGCCATTTATTATTATGTATATATATACTTAGTAGTAATATATATTGTTTCAATCGATATAGCTTTGGTTATATATATATATATATATATATATATATATATATATATATATATATATATATATATATATATATATATATATATATATATATATAACACTACAATTTATAATCTACACAGCAACAAAATACATATTGATATAGCCGTTTATTATTATGTATATATATACTCAGTAGTAATATATATTGTTTCAATCGATATAGCTTTGGTTATATATATATATATATATATATATATATATATATATATATATATATATATATATATATATATCGACATAAGCTAATAACAATAACAATTATGATCATGCACAATTAGATTATTATGATCATGCACAGTTGGATACATGATTCATGCAAAGATTACTTTATCTTTATTCTATATTGTTGTTACATTTTGTCATTTTCATCTTATGCCTTTAGAAAACACTTGATACTTTATTATTGTCTCGACCTTTCTTTTCAGTTTGTCTTATCTTTCATTTCAGTTTATGTCTCAAATGATCTCCATGCTTTATGTTGCACTCATGTTTCAACATCGATTAAAACATCAAGGTTTCTTTTACAAGTATTTTCATCAATGTTTTGAATCACACTCGTGAGCTATTTTTTTCTAGTCATTTTGCTCGTTTCTTGCATTTTCGATCCAATTGTTATACCCTTTGATTGTGTGCCCTTTGCTTGTATTTGCACTATGATGATTGGGTTGTGGTATACACAATTTGTTCTTTGACAGTTAATTTTAAGGTGATATGGTATGTATGTTTTTAAAATTATCCCCATTATTTCTTTTTATTGCTATTTTTTATTATTGACTGTAAAACCAAGGAGTGCCAAGTGATGAATGCTCAGATGTTGCAATGATGTCTCAATAGAACTATCAATTTTTTGATTTTGTCTTTCAATAGTCCTTATGATTTTTCTATAAGCCCAATTATTTACGCTAATGCCTATCATTTTTTTCGTGTTTGTTATCTTTAGCGTTTGATTTAATTCATTCCAGTTTTACACATTTCTAAAGATAGACAGTTCTGAGACAACAAATATGATGGATAAAACTGAGCTATCCGATGTTTGCTTTTTCAAGGTACATAATTCTGATGTTACTCCATGGTGCATTTTTTTTATTGTTCTTTGTGCTGCGATAAAATGTATATGCAGGATTGACAGTTGGTCATCGGATCAGGCACATGAGGGCATCAAACACAGATTTTTGACACAATGGTGTGTTTTCACACCACCAATTTATGGATATTGTTATTCCCAATCTACAATCTGATTAGTTGTTTCTTCTAATTTTCCAATTTGTTCTAATTATGGTCGTGAGCAGTAAATATTTTTTTGGTTGCAGTGGTCATGGCTATGGCAGGCAACCCTTTTTGTGAGTGTGGCGGTGGAGTGCGCGCCGTCATGAGGAGGTCGCGAACACAAGGGAACCTGGATCGTCGATTTTGGACATGTGTGAACAAGAAAAAGGTTATTAAATTTGGTTATATTTATCTACACATTGGACAACAATGATAGTTTACGATACTAACGTTGGTTTATTTGTAGGACGGTGGCGGGTGTGGCTTCTTTCAGTGGGTTGATGGCGACACACCCCAGTCTACGTCTTCGACAACACATGCATCTAGACCCGCAATGTACGATGATTGCAAGTGTTGCAAGGCTCCGAGGTATGTTATTGCAAGAGCGGAAGCTGTCCAGAGAGTCGTTGCGAATGCAATGTGGATATGTTGTCTTCTCTGCATTGTTATCCTACTACTTTTTGTTTTGATTCTGCGGCCATAGCCGAATATCTATTTTTTTTCCAAATCGCAATGTAAAATGAATGTGATTATATGAAGCAATCAAATTTTTATATTATCGAGCAATGCAATCTTGTTACTTTCATTGTATTGATTTCTTATGATGGATTAAATACACAAATTCAAGTTCAATTAACTTTAAAATTTAAAATTGAAATAAATATAATAAATTAACAAAATATAATAAATATAATTAAATATAATAATAAATAATAAATATAATTAAATATAATTAAATATAAATAAATATAATTAACATAAGTCAATAAAATATAATAAATATATCAAAATAGACTAATCATAAATTAATTTAAAAATAAAATAAAATAAAAAATCGGTGTCATATTCCAACTCCAATTTGAAATGAACAACCAAACGAAGAAGATGGAGACCCAAACTCCAATTCTAATTCGAAGTGCAAAACCAAACAAAGAATATGGAGACCTGCATTCCAATCCCAATTCGAAAATGTTCAACCAAACAGAGAATGAGAATTTCATAAATTCCAATTCCTATTTTCAATTTGACAACCAAACGGAGAATGTGGATTTACAAATCCATCTTCCAGGGCAACCAAACAGTCCCAAAAAAGCATAACTGGGGTTTGCATAACCAGACTATAGATAACCATGATTTGCATCATTTTCCAATTCCCCAACCAAACGGGCCCTTAGATAACTTGCCTATATAACAAAGTAGTTAGAGTGGTAGGTAGAATATCTCCTAATATGTACCCTTTCCTACACATTTACTTATCCTCCTTGATATATCACTTTCTCGTTTGCTTTACAGTTTTGATACAATCTCACATCTACATGTATAATTGATAATTCTAAATATCTTATTGCTTTACAATTTAATGACAATATTTTTATTTTAATCTATTTAAAACTTCCTCTTACCTAAACTTTTCATTTCAACAAGCAACACAAACTTAGGACACGCCGTCACAAAAAATTGAGAAAATAGTAATAAACATTTGTTATATTTTGATGGTTCATTCTTTTAACCCTAGACAACTGCTTGAACATGTACAAGTTTAAATGTTTGGAGTTAAGCCAAGGAGTCATGCACGTTTTTTAAGGTTTGAAAGAATTAGCGAACATGGAGTCAAAGCAACATCATCACAACTGTTAATATTTTTACATATTATATTTTGGATGATGGGATGGGTTTTAGACATTGTGACTTGATTGTGACAAAGATAACATTATTTATCGGAAATGGTTTTTTGTTTTTTCCCTTTCATTTAAGTTGGATTTTATTGATGTGGAATTATAGCCAAGGCACATCAACTATTTGACAAAATGTCCAACAAAGATGTCACCTAATAGAATATTATATTTGTTAGATATTCACAAAATAGATGTATCGCAAAGGTTTTAGAAGCTTTACAAAAAATGCTAACAAAATATGTAATGGCATAAGGTATAGATTGTTAGGTTGTTCATGATGGCAGATATAAATTCCCTACATATATTCCATAACTCTACGATGTACCCATTGCACACTAGGGTTTTTGGAGCTATCATAGGTGATAGTATGATTGAGGAAACAAATATGAATGGTCACAATTTAAGGGGACAAAGGCTTTGAAGATTTGAGGAAATAGGTTTGATGAATTTCACATTATTTTTTCTATATATGGTCAATCTTTGATATTTCTAAAATTTTGTTTCTTCACATTGCTTGCTTGAAGGACACATTATCTTCCTCTTCTTCTACATATATCTTGTACATAACTACGGCGTACCCATTGCACACCAAGGTGCGATTGCTAGTTATAAAAAACAAATTATGAAACTCAAGAGGTTGAACTGCCAAAGTTGATGCCTTCTCTCGGGTTTCAAAACTTCCTTCAGAGGTACGCTTCTCTAGTTTGGATGGCTAATTCGTATTATGATGCAAGCTCTGACATCTCCCTTCTAGACGTGGTTGGTAATGGCCGGCGTATGACAGAGGTGTGTTGTCATCCATTTTCTGTCAAACTTTAAAATTTGAAAAAAATTGCTAAAAGCATACGTGGAATTCTCATCAACCTTATTACTAACGCTGTATGAAAAGAATCGGATGCTACCTACTGTTTCTCATATCAAGCATCTCAAAGGAAAATTTAAAAAAATATCTTAAAATATTCAAAGTCGTTTTTCATTCACTTGTCGTATGCAGATTTATATTCACCACATTTAATTGTTGAAGGATCCAATTTCCATTCATAGTTTTATCGTTGAAATTCAGCCATTAACTGGAGGGTGTTTTCTACTTGAAGTCATTGTCAATCTTACTAGTCACTGGGATTATTAAGCCGGCAATGATACGTTTGGTCTATATATTGTCGCCTTGCAGATTGCTAATAATAAATATTTTTGCAAAGATAGATTTCGTAATCAATTTTGCTCCTTCACCCCACAAAAATTAATAAGGTATTTACCTTTCCTTCCAGATTCTGAGAATAAAAAACACAGAAGCGTCAAATCCGAAATGCCCAAAAATATAAACACAAACGCAACTCGCTCTATGGTTGAACACACGGATTTTCCAGGGTTCCAGGACAGAAGATGACGGTTAAACTACTCTGCACGGATTGAAAAGTAAAATTGAACTATTCAAGTTGACAAATTAGAAAGAAGCGAAGTAGTGTTGAACTGTCTAAATTCTTCTGCATCATTTACCGTGGGGATATCATGTCTATTATACTATAATAGATAAAAGTCAAGCCTAGAATATTCCTCCTCACCCCAATTCAATGGTTTTTGAAGCCCAGCTCTGACATTGACTTTGAACAAATCTTAATCGGCAGAGGAACATGTCAGGAGTCTGAAATCATTTATGGTCGTTAGAGTTTTATCCACAATATCTCATCAGAATGCATTTACCTGGTCAGAAACAGAAGTCATTGACACGGTATGGAAGGTCGGAGACTTTACAAATTGTTGTGTAGACGTTCCGACCGTTTATACTTACATACATGGCAAAGTATGAGTATAAGTTTTTGGGTTGAGTGCAGCCTTGTTTCAGTTTCTCGGGAGCCAAGAGGAGAGATTCAGTAGCTTATCCAATGAAGGAAAAGGCCACCTTTCTGTCTGTTTCAGTTTTTTGTTGGTCTTTAGCAATAGTTGCTGCAGCACAAACTACATATCCTAATGAAGGTACTTTAATTAACTTCAGTTATAGTTGGAAATTCAACAAATCCCTCCTGGGTTGTGTGACAGCCACCATAACTAGGAGGGCGAGCAGCTTCATAAACTTTGGTGCTCAAAATTAGAGCTTGAAGCCATGGTTAGACATTTCTTTCAGTATTAGTATTGAACAGCAGGGTATGAGGATATTGTTGTCATCTCAGTATCAGTATTGCCTAATGTCTGCAAGTTGGGCTTGAGTTTATTTGGGTTGGAAATTTTAATAAGATGCGGAGATGAGGAGATATTTAAGGGATGATATAGTTTTAAGCTTTATACTTAGTGCTTGTAAAATTGGGTCAATCTAATGGCTGAAATTAAAAAAGCTTGGCTGATTTGTTCCAGAAAGTTTATTAGGGGGGTGATTTGATTTTGGGAAATTTATTTAGAAGTCAACCAATTGGCCAAACTATTTCATACAGTTTTTTCTGATGGAGATATTTGTTCGTTGTTGGGTGCAGTTAAAGCCCTTGAGAAAATTAGAGAGAGTCTTGGAGACCCTTTCGGGAATCTAAATAGCTGGAAGCGTGGTGATCCATGTAACTCAAACTGGAGAGGAGTTATCTGCTATGACAATGCAAGTGCTGATGGGTACTTGCACGTGATGCAGCTGTATGTCTACTTTTAATTGACATATAGATTTCAGTGGCTTAATTTGGATTTCTTTTGCTTTTGAATATAGTTTCTTATGAAGTTAAAATCTGCAATTGCTTTTAAAATACATAAATTTTCTATTTTTAGAGCGACAGTTACCTAGCAACCATAGCACATAGGAACATTGACCTGCAAGAATAGGTGTTCAAATTTCATCCTAATGACTGCGTAAGGGATATAAGAGATCTTTCGGCAGGATTATGAATTTCATTATCTGTACAATATTATATCACGGGCTCTGTTGTAATAAACCCCTATAGTACCACTCGACCACAGGCCTGCGGACCTATGTGGGAAATATATGTGTACAAATTTCAAAGCTCTGTTCGGTTTCAAAGTGAAGCTAGGACTGAAATTCCAAAGGTTTTATCATTGTGCTTCGTGTCCACCGGGGCATTGAAAATGAGAGGTCAAGGCAGTTCCTTCGTGATAATCATGGTTCTAACTTCTTAGCCGTGCTGTTGAATACTGAATCTGAACATTATATGTAATATTTGTTAATGGTTGGAATTCAATCTAAATGTTTATTAGATAGTTTATGCCTAGCATCTCAAAAGTTCGAGACCAAAGATTTCCAAAGTCCTAATAGAGCTTGTGAAAGACATCAAAGAGATCTCACGAGAAACCAGCTATGACCAATCATCCTTGGTGCATTATCAAAAGGTTAGGAAAGAAGCAATCCATCCACAATCAAAGTTAAAAATGTGTAGGTTATTTTTTCTGTCAGAGCCTAAAAACCATATCTTCTGTTTTATGAGATCTTCCTTAAGAGATATCGGGGGGATACACACGGGATGCATTTCATCTAGAATAAAAGTTGAGTGTTAGTTTTTTTGGTCGCAGCCTAGAAAACATACCTTCTGTTTTATAAGAACTTCCTTGTCAGATATTGGAGACACACACAAGATTCATTTCATCCAGAATAAAAGGCGAAGGTTAGTTTTTGGTCACAGCTTGTGGGATAACGGGGGCACAGACACTGTTAGAAACACGAATGAAGAATAACATAAAATGCATATAATGAACAAAACAACCATAAAATTAAAAATACTACTTTGATGCCAATTTTTGAAACTCAAATGTGATGATAGATGTTCATTGTTCAATATAATAAAATCAGCAATCATCATCATAAAGAGCATCATCATTGTCATCATTGACATTAGATGATGGAGGTATATTAGAAGAACCTCACGGAGTACAACTGATATTAAAACTATTTTACTATTTGGCTCCTGAAAAACTGTAGATTGTTGGGTAGTGTTAAGCTTTAACATCTAAGTCAGGTTGCTCTAGCTCTACACTCCACAACTTATTTGCTCCTTCATCATAGTCAGCTTGTTTGTGCAAAAGAAAGCACAAGTTGGAAACGTATAAATTAACTTCTTTTATTTTTTTATGTCAATTGTTTGTGCTTTATTTGAGTGGATGGATTATGTACTCAAGTTATAGTAGATAAAGATGAACTACAAACCTACTTAGACAAAATTAGAGAGTTAAGAGTTACAAAATTATAAATCAAACTTCAAACTTGAAAAATGTTATTGGAAAAATGAAAAGAAATTTAAAGAAATTCAAATTTAGAGAGCTCTAGCCAAAACATTATTTGCGATAAAACTTTGATCATAAGAGGTTGTAGGTGTTGGAATGTTTGGCCTTAGAGCTACCCCCGACTGTTAGCATCCTTTATTTTGTCTTGAAGAACATAAATAATTTGACCATTGGAG
Organism: Chamaecyparis obtusa; assembly: GCA_027943335.1. NCBI lineage: Eukaryota > Viridiplantae > Streptophyta > Pinopsida > Cupressales > Cupressaceae > Chamaecyparis > Chamaecyparis obtusa. The sequence goes on along the minus strand of BSBK01000279.1, from coordinate 273,541 downwards.
TGTGCAAAATCAGCAAACTCATTTGTAACTACCCCCTTCACATTAAGATTACGGAAGAGTCTTGCAAACATTAGCTTTTACTCTTTGTTGACTTCCACATCTCTATATGATGCAGCCCTACTTGGAAAATAAAGGTTTTCAGTGCAGTAATATTTTGGAGTCAATGCAAAGGCAATTAAATGTAGCGGGATGCCTCCTTTTTCATTGCTTAACAAGAATTTTTAGCACTTGTTTGAAGAAAGTTTTTTGAGGACCTTGCTTTTCTCATTTATGATAGGTCTCATATTCTCAATCATTGAGGCAATGCCATTTATACCTCTCCCATGCATGGCTTCCATGTCAACAAAACGAATCATATTCATGATGGGCTTGGTGAAACTAAGCAGATATTCCACACAATCCCACTAAGTGTCATCTAGGATAATCTTCTTAACTGTTAATACCTTCTCATTGTTGGATTGTCTCTATACATATTACAAACCCAAGTTGGTTGATGACCATGCTATAAAGTGCCACAAGTCATCTCAGGAGATTGTGTTGGAGGCAGATTAGCTGTTATCAACCTATTTGGAAATAAAATATAAAAAGAATGTTAAAAGAAATTATGTTTAAATTTTAAAAAACAAATTAGTGAAATGAAATGTAAAATCGTTTTGTTTCAGTTACATAGTACAGCTTCAATTTTGAGAATGATCAAAATATGGTTTGTAACATGTGGTGATAGTTGATGAACATTTGGATCTCTTTAGCCTTCACTGAAGGATCACATCCTTATATTGAGAGGGGGGTGAATTAGTATAAGACCAACTTTTTGCTTTATTAAAAACTTTAGCAACTATAATGAAATAATTGAAAGGATCCTCACAAATGAGATTTAGCAATTGAGAAGACAAGATGCACACACAATTCACATGGAAAGCCTTACGGGAGAAAACCACAGGAAAATATTGCTTATATAGGAAACTTCTTACAATCTTCATAGGTGCCAACCCACATGAGACACCAATCCCCTTCATTGAGCACCAATCTCCTGATTCCTTAGAATAGGACGCACCAACCTTTGAAAAACAATATTATAATTTGTTTGTGGTGACTTCTTGGATTTGCCCAAAATCACCTTCAAAAATCTGCTCACTACTTCTTCATAATCTGCCTTAAAATTCTGCTCTCAAATCTGCAAAATGTTTTCACTTAGATCTGCAATATGATCTTCAATAAATGCTCATGAATCTGAAATATATCTTCACAAAATTTTTCTCTTAATCTGCTACAAATATGCTTGATTTTACACATAAATCTGCTCTCTTATGTGCTCCAAATATGTCCGATTTTTACTCATAAATCTTCTCTGTTATTCGTCAATTTCTTATAAAATAAGCCTCCACATACGCCTATATGATCTAATCAATTTTGTTGCACAACTTTCCTAGCATTAGGTTGGAGGGTGGACAACACATGGTGTTGAAAGGATGGATGATTAATGTTCCTCAACCAACAAACTATCTTCTCTACAATTTTTATGTTGTATATTATAACTTGGACGATATTTTTAGGCCCCACTTCCTCAACAGCCAACATGAAGATGTGACTGTGATGTCCCCATCCTCAACATAAAACAAAACTAGTAATAAAACATATGTGCGATCAAGGTGTGGCAGACCTTGGACACTTCTAAGTAGTTAGCAAGTCGATATAGAAATTGTACATAACAATTAGAAGTTTGAGTAGTTAGTTTTGCATATTCTTATCAATAAAGCTAGTGGCATTAGGATCAACATAAAGATCCTATCAAGGAAAATTGTCTTATTTACAAGCTTCCACGGTTTTCCCATTCAGCATCTTCAAGTAAAGCATGGGTAATAAAATGGAGTTTTTGCTGCAATGAGACCAAGTGATCAATTATGCCCAATTTCTACTCATCCATTTACATGATCATAATTTGAAGATCTCAAGCGAATAATCTCAATATCTTGGTTGCTAACCAGCATATGATATTAGACAATAAGATGTATCAATGTGACCACAAGAACATTTGATCACATCAATATCAAGCATGATACAAATCCAACTATTGAACTAGAAAATGTCTTTATTGATCAAGCAGGATGAGATTTTTGATAAACAATAATGTTGGTTGCCAACCCTATCAACATGAAGATCATGATATTACCATCGATTACATTGAACTGATATGATCAACGTAATAAACAACAACTTCATATTCTGTCATGTCCGTAATACGGCATTCCACATATTGATCATGAAGTTCATTCTGAAGACAAACATGGTATCAACAATATAGCCTCCAAGGAAGTATGATGCATCTAGTGATGCAATCAGACAAACATTTTGATGTCATCATCTCCAAATATGCAGAAATAACATATAATAATAATTCATGTTTACATTAAGCAAGAGGAAGACTTAGCAAACAATCAATCATGGTGTTGAGCCAAGCAAATACAATTATCGCCGACAAAGGAGGATTATAATCAGCAGCTAACTAATCATTGATTAGTTATCCACAGGGGTGCAAAGAAGAGTCTTATAGTAAGGGTGTGATACAGAGTCACCACTCCTCCATTCTTATCATTGATATTAAAATGGCATTGATAATCATTTGAAAAATTCATTGAACATTTCTTATGTTATCTTCTTTTCCAAGTTTGGATCACTCAAGTTGAGCAGTAGCGTTCTTAGACATCGGTCACAGATATTCAGAGATAAAGATCAGAAACAGTGCCAAGGGTATCACTACTTCAGACATCTATATCAGACACATAATTAAGATCACATCAACTAACAGAAGTATAATTCGTATACAATATAATGTAGATATCAGGAACAGCGCAATACTCTCAGGTCTGTAACTAATATCCTTTGTATGCATACCCAGTGGTATCAGACTGAAGTCAGAGATAACTTGCACATTTCTAAAATAATATCAGATATAGAAACCATTAAGTCATCAGATATAGCAACCATTAAGTCATCAGATATAGCAACCATTAATACTCTCAGGTCTGTAACAAATATCCTTTGTATGCATACCCAGTGGTATCAGACTGAAGTCAGAGATAACTTGCACATTTCTAAAGTAATATCAGATATAGCAACCATTAAGTCATCAGGACATAAATCTGATAAACAATTGGCAGGTCAGTAGAAGATTGTATATATTTCCAGAGATATCAGAGACAGCAACTTATTGATGTATATTTGTATCAATATACTTGATATTGCAAATTAAGTCATACTATCCTTAACATATTTACATTGTACAATTCACTATATATATCAGTATATTTAGATATATATATATATTGGTGTATATTGCAGACATTGTACAATTCACTATATATATCAGTATATTTAGATATATATATATTATATATATATTGGTGTATATTGCAGATACTTTCCACTATATATATCAGATCCGATATTGTGATAAGACATTGAAATCACCATTTTCATACAAGTACTGTTGAGCAATCTAATTATCAAGATAATTGCCATTACATTTGTCACTCTCCCAATTTGTTTTGAATATAAGTTTAATAGAAAGAAGTCTCTTGCAATTGTAATTTTAGAAAGTAGTCCCGGAGCCAAGAGATCAAATAAGGGGACATTACAAGTGGTATCAGAGCAAGCCTTCCTGCCACCTTGTGAAGGTTTATGAGTGAAAAGGAACTAAAGATATATTACTGAAAGAGATCCAGCCAAAGCACAAAGGACAACAAGCAAGAAGGGACGAGCATGGGTGAAGAAGGAGAATTTAGCAAGAGGATGGACCAATTCTTGGTAGAACAAAGAGATACCCAGCAAAGAATGTTCGATTGCTTGACATGTTAACACAGATGGTTATCAATATCACAACAATTCATAACAATAATAAGTAAAACAATGGAGGGAATGAAGGGCATTCTATCAATAGAAGTCCTAACCATAGTACTCCAACTAAAAGCTCTAGATCTATGATACCAACTTTTACCCCAAGGATTGAGCAAAAAGAAGAAATTGAGCCCACTTTGGTATAACTTCAAGACCAACAAAGGCAGGATTGGGTTGATGGAGGCCTACAACCCAAAATGTCACCAAAGGATTACATGGACTTAAGGACGAGGCACATACCCAAAAAGGGGAACGGTGATGATCACTCCGATTTGAAAAGAAAGGTTGGAAAATTCAACAAATCCTATTTTGATGGTTCAGGAAAAACCACAACACGTGCATGGGTGCAAAAGATAGACACATATTTTCAACTCAACCCCATGTTAGAGGAAGAAGCCATCAAATATGCCACGTTACACTTAGACAATGTAGAACATGAATGGTGGTATCATGACATGACCACCATGGGGCATGCAAAAATCACTTATATAAAATTCACAGAGCGATTGATAGAAAGGTTCAACAATAAGGATTTGGAACTTCACTTTAAGGAATTGGCGCAACTAAAGCAAAGGGGGACAGTTGACGATACATCACAAAATTCCAACAACTGTCAAATGAGTCATTGATATATCCGAGATAAGATTGAATAGTCTTATTTATGGATGGGCTAATGGATCCATCAAGAGGTTGGGTGAAAGCTCTCAACCGTAATACACTACAAGAAGCTATCAAGAAATCAAGGGATAGGGATTTAGGCACAAGTAAAAGAAATGCACCACCCATGGGACCGTCAAACCCGAAGGATCGAACAAATCCACCGTTCCAAAGGGATGCACCAAGGAAAAGAAAAATGGATGAAGAGACCCGACAAGATTTGAGGAGGAAGCTATGCTTTACATGCAAAGAGCCACGGGAACTAGGACAATGATGCATGGGCAAAGGGAAATCCATTAAATAAAGGTAAGGTCCAATAGTGAGGGAGAAGAAGACGAGGATCAAAGAAGTGGACACAATGAGTTAGAGGATAAGAAGAATGGTACACCTGCCACAATAACTGGATCTCTAGGATATAGTACCTTTAGATTCCAAGGAACTTTGCAAGGACAGTTGACGATACATCACAAAATTCCAACAACTGTCAAATGAGTCATTGATATATCCGAGATAAGATTGATAGTCTTATTTATGGATGGGCTAATGGATCCATCAAGAGGTTGGGTGAAAGCTCTCAATCGTAATACACTACAAGAAGCTATCAAGAAATCAAGGGATAGGGATTTAGGCACAAGTAAAAGAAATGCACCACCCATGGGACCGTCAAACCCGAAGGATCAAACAAATCCACCGTTCCAAAGGGATGCACCAAGGAAAAGAAAAATGGATGAAGAGACCCGACAAGATTTGAGGAGGAAGCTATGCTTTACATGCAAAGAGCCACGAGAACTAGGACAACGATGCATGGGCAAAGGGAAATCCATTAAATAGAGGTAAGGTCCAATAGTGAGGGAGAAGAAGACGAGGATCAAAGAAGTGCACACAATGAGTTAGAGGATAAGAAGAATGGTACACTTGCCACAATAATTGGATCTCTAGGATATAGTACCTTTAGATTCCAAGGAACTTTGCAAGGACATCAAATAACAATCCTCATAGATAGTGGGGCCACCCACAAGTTTATAAACTCTGCACTTATCATCTCCCAAGGACTCCAAACCGGGATAAGAAGAATTTAATATAACGATGGCGAATGGTTCCCAGCTAAAATGCAAGACAGTAGCACCCAAGTTGAAGATCACCATTGGAATTTATAAAATCAATGATAACTTCCATGTATAGAGTTAGGCAATGTTGATATTGTACAAGGTATACAATGGATGATGACCATTGGCAGTTACACACAAAAGTTCAGGACCATGACCTTCAGATTTAGAGTTGATGGTAAGAAGATCATTCTTAAGGGACATCTCCTCTAAGAAAATGCAAAGTTCACCTAGAAGTTTTGAGGACATACGAGATTTTCATCAGGGATGCTCCCAACCTTTAGCAAACAAGCTCCATGAAGGAACTATTAAACTACAAGCAAGTGAGGTTTCAATTTTCATGGCAGCATTTAAGCACATTAAGAGATTTTAGTGTAGTATTCAAGGATTTTTCAAAGGACTCCTTAACAAGATATATAAAAGACACACCCCTATGTCATTTTCCCTAGAATTGATAAAAAAAGGATGGAACTACGAGAATGTGTTTCAATTATTGATCCAACGGACAAGGAAGAAAGAATTTAAGAATGCTTGTGAGAAAGCATCTTTAAGGACGAGAGACTGTGATGTCCCCATCCTTGACATAAAAGAAAACTAGTAATAAAACATATGTGTGATCAAGGTGTGGTAGACCTTGGACACTGCCAAGTAGTGAGCAAGTAGATATAGAAATTGTACATAACAATTAGAAGTTCAAGTAGTTAGTTTTGCATATTATTATCAATGAAGCCAGTGGCATTAGGATTGACATGAAGATCCTATTAAGGAAAATCATCTTAGGTATAAGACTTCATGGCTTTCCAATCCAGCATCTTCACATAAGCATAGGCAATAAGATGGAGTGTTTTCCATAACGAGACCAAGTGACCAATTATGCCCAATTGCTACTCATCCATTTAGATGATTAGAGTCTGAAGATATCAAGCTAATAATCTCAATATATTGGTAGCCAAACAGCAGATGATATTGGACAATAAGATGTATCAATATGACCATAAGAACATTTGATCACATCAATATCCATGATATAGATCTAACTATTGAACAAGCAAATGTCTTTATTGATCAAGTAAGATGATTTTGATAAACAATAATGTTGGTCGCCAACCCTATCAACGTGATGATCATAATATTACCATTGATTATATCAAACCAATATGATCAACGTAATAAACAACTTCATATTTTGCCATGTCCATACTATGGCATTCCACATATCGATCATGAATCTCATTCCCAAGACAAGCATGGTATTGATAATATAGCCTCCAACGAAGTATGATGCATCTAGGAATGCAATCAGAAAAACATTTTGATGTTGTCATCTCCAAATATGCAGAAATAACATATAATATTCATGTTTACATTAAGAAAGAGGAAGAGTTAGCAAACAATCAATCATGGAGTTGAGCCTAGCAAATACAACTATCGCTGACAAAGAAGGATTATAGTCAGCAACTAACTAATCATTGATTAGTTATTCAAAGGGGTGCAAAGAAGAGTCTTATAGTAAGGGTGTGATATAGAGTTGCCACTCCTCCATTTGTTAGCATTGATATTAAAATGGCATCGATAATCATTTGAAGACATCATTGAACATTTCTTATTTTATTATCCAAGTTTGGATTGCTTAAGTTGGGCAGCTGCTTTCTTAGGCATTGGCCGCATATATTCAGAGATAAAGATCAGAAACAGTGCCAAGGTAATCACTACTTCAGACATCTATATCAGGCAAGCCATCTAGATCAGATCAACTAACAGAAGTTTAATTTGTATACAATATAAGGAAGATGTTAGGAACAGCGTAATACTCTCAGATCTGTATCTAATATCTTTTGTAATATTTACCCAATGTTATCATACCAAAATCAGAGATAACTTTCATATTTGTAAAGTAGTATCAGACATAGCAACCATTAAGTCATTGGGACATAAATCCGATAAGTGATTGGCAGATTAGTAGAAGATTGTTTGCATATATTTCTAGAGATATCAGAGACAGCAACTTATCAATACATATTTGTATCAATACACTTGATCTTGCAAATACAAGGATAAGTCATACTAACCTTAACATATTTACGTTGTACAATTCTATATATATATATATATATCTTAGTGTATATTGCAAATACTTTCCACTATATATATCAGATCCGATATTGTGAAAAGACATTGAAATCACCATTTTCATACAAGTACTTTTGAACAATTTAATTATCAAGATAATTGCCATTACATTTGCCACTCTCCCAATTCATTTTGAATATAAGTTCAATAGAGAAGTCTCTTGCAATTGAAATTTTTAAAAATAGTTCCAGAACCTAAGAGATTAGATAAGGGGACATTACAGTCACCAGTAAATTGTGCAACCTTCATGTGCCTCTGAGAATCCACAACTTTCAAAGACATTGTCCCTTTAGGGGATATTGCAATCACATTTATCAAGTTTGGTTTTTGGTGTCCTTCCATCCATTGGAAACTACACACACTCTTGTCTTGGTCTATAAATCTCTAATGTGTTGCAATGGAGTTTTTACAAATTTCACCTTCCTTGCCATTAAGGTGCTACACACTTTCATAAATTTCTTCACACACTTATATGATTATACGCTTTTAGAGCTTCATCAATTTTCCTCTCTAGTTCTCACTACTATGGTGAGCACACACCATTGAAGGCGTATTTTAAAATGTCTTTTCCAGTGGCCCTTTTGTTTTCATGTGTGTGGGTTCTTCATTTTGCATGGCCGAAAATGGGTGACTATCTACCACAAATATAGAAATGTTAAGAGATGGGAAAATACGAGGCTTTCTTGTTCAAGATCCTCTATTTGCCAAAGAATGACCTTCTCTAAGAGAATCTACTTCTTCTTGCTTTTGCTCTTGTACATGTTCCAACAATCTAGTTGTATGCATAGGTGCATCCTTCTTGCCTTGGCAAGAGTTTATGAAATATGCTAGGAATACAACACAATTGGGCCTTCACTTAATTGTATGAGCTTGTATATTTTCACTTGCACTCATTGCAAATCCAAACATATGACCCATCATTTGGAACCTGCTCTATCATATCACCATAGCTCCACAAGGGTGAATTTAAGTTTGTTTTGAAGTGGGATTGGCCCATGGAACTAGAACTGGTTGCCATTGTAATCCCCGTGGCAATAGGTTTGGAAAACAATATACTCCAATCAAATCAAAAAAGGTCCTAACTTGTTTAAATGTAAACGAATGAAAACAAAACAAGAGAGTTTCTTCATAAATGAAAAAAAAAGTTACTCAATCCAAGAATATTCTTCCATGATTTTTGGTAGGAAATGGGTTTTTGCACAAATGTAGGAATATCAATCTTCTCTCTTTGGAACCTTCGATGATCAATCTTCACCTCTATACGTGCAATGACAAGAAAGAACAAAAGTGAGACAAGTATATTTGGTTTGTGTGTTTTCTTCCAAAATGAAGCAGATGTGTTTACGTTTTAATTTGTTTTAAGGTTTAATTTAGGATTTAGAGTTAGGTTTTCAAGCTGACTTGTTAAACATGAAGACTAAAAATCATAAAATTAAAATAAGTAAAAAGCTAAAATGCCGCTAAGAACCCTGTGGGCATGTCTGGGATATATGTAATTTGATAGAATGTCCATTATACTCAGGGGATTCCAACTTGAAATTGCAGAACCTTAAAAGTACCCACATGGAATCAAACTCAATTCAGATTTGATTCCAGGACTGCAAGGGATTGAATTGACAAAGCATATGGATAGATTGATCATTAGATAAATGTGTTCAAGTTTTGTTTGAAATAATTTGAGGAAAGATCTGGACATGAGGATGTTTCAGTCTGTGTGTTACATTCAGAACATCAACATAGATTCACAATATAAAGCTTGATATTATAACATGGTTCTTATAAAATGGATAGAAACATCAAAGCTATCTAACTGGATGCTTAATATGGACATATTTGAGATATTTTGATTTTTATAAGCACCTATCCTAGTGTGAAATTTCAGAAAACTTAAATGAACTTTTTAATTGATGCCAAGGAAAAAAGGGAATCTAAAGTAAGTTTATGTAAAGGTACATGCTGCAAATCTTCTTGTATGGATCTTTGATTCCACTATCAGCTCCAGATAATGGATGAAGAGGAATTCCATGATAATATGGGAAAAGAGGAGTGCTACATGAGTCTGGCCATCATGAACAAGTGAAAAAGAATAGATCAAGTTGCCATAGAATAGTGATGAAAAAAGATAGATCAGAGAAAGAACGAGGTCAACGTTAGTCACAGGGAAAAAATGTACATTTAACCGTAGACGCTCGTTTATCCATTGTTATCTTTTGCAGCCACCATGATTTAGAATATAAGTGGACAAAAGCATTGTAGTTTAACAATGCATGAAAAGGCCGATTAAGCGAGTGCAATCGATTCTTTCCTGATTTTTATCAACAAAATGTAATTCATCTGACATTATGTTTGGAAATAAGGTGGATATCTTTTAAATATTTTTTCTGTATCTGGAACTTCGTAAGAGACAAATCAATTTATTCTATATACTTAACAGAAACTTTTTGTCCCTTTTGTCAGTGATGTCACTGTTAATTCATGTTAACTTTAAAGTTTCCCTTATCACAGCTTGTAATTTATTTCAATGTTGGGTATGCAGGGAATTGTTAGATATGAATCTTACAGGAAGTTTAGCTCCAGAAATCGGACAACTACAAAAGCTTACAATTTTGTAAGTTCAAATTTCAATTAGTGTCATACTTTGATTGTCAAACTTCTTTTACTGCTAATATGGTCTACTCATGAAGACCTAGAAATTATATCATTGATTTTTCATAGTTCTATTAAAAAATATTGTTTAGTTTATATAAAGTTAATCCTTCTTCCTTTTTTGATTAATTTGGCATGATACTAAATAGCATATGTAATCTGCATAGTTACATTTTTGGATTATCAATGATTTATAGAATAGGAAATATGGAAAGTTATGATTCTTACATATCTTCGTGTTTGCCTCTTTTTGAAAGGGATTTCATGTGGAACAACATAAGTGGCACCATTCCAGAGGCGATTGGAAACATAACAACTCTTAAACTCTTGTGAGTTTCCTGATAATCTGAAGATTTATTTTGGATAGATTATAGTAGTTTGTTGGTAGATGTACTTTGGACAATAATTTTTTTTTCTTTTGCTGTGCGCTCTTCGTAGAGCAGAGTTATAGTTATTTTTTCCTCTACTGATTCAGATGTTATTGATGAACTGAAAAGTCATTTTCTTTGCTTTTCCATGTAACTTATAAATGGCCAAAACTAAAATAGTACAACTAAGGGCAGGTCCCATGCAACTGTTAAGCTTATTTTGGCTAGCAGCTGCTGCTCAATTTTTTTAGCAGCAAATTGTGGAGCTGATGGCCCTGTGATTATGAAAATCCATTGCTTATTTTTTGAGCAGTTATGTTAAAAACTATTTTTAAACAAAATCATTAATGAAACATTATTTATAGAAAAAATAAGAGACAAATAAAAGGAGGGAAAACAATTTGTGGAGCCATGTGTTGTTTTCCGCAATAAACAGTTGCTGCTTATTTTCAGTCCCCCCTTTTTTTCCAATGCTTATTTTCCTTTTTTTAGCACTTGCTGCTCCACTAAAATAGGAGAAGATTCTATTTTATCCTTTTCCCGTCACTTAAAATATGCATGGGAACACTTTAGCTGCTTAAATTTAAGCAGAAATTAGAGTTAAGCAGCCACATGGGGTCATGGGGTAAGGGCAAGGCCCAATGCAACTGTTTAGCTTATTTTGGATAGCAGTCACTGCTAAGATTTTTTAGGAATAATTTGTGGAGTTGGTGGCCCATGGAGCTACTAATTTTGCTGCTTATTTTTCAAACAGTCACTTTAATATTAATTTTTCACATAAAATTTAGAGAGAAAAATGAAAAAAGAAAAAAATTAGTAACAAATAAAAGAGGGAAATAAATTTGTGAAGACACCTCGTACTTTCTTCAGTAAGCATCACTGCTTATTTTAAGCCCCCCCATTTTCTTCAGAGCTTATTTTTATTTTCTTAATACTAGCTGCTCCACAATAGTAGGAAAATATTCTATATTATCCAATTTTCACAATTCTAAGTTTCCATGGGAACACTAACTGCTTAAATTTAAGACAAAATACATTTAAGCAGCAGCATGGGAATATGAGGTAAGGGAGTCCAAAAGAAAAATGCATACACAAATACATAGAGCACTAGTCTAACATGGGACCTACAAGTCAGATATCACGAGGAAGAAAATTACAGTAAGGCACTTATGTTGAATGCAAATATATTACTTTTATCAATTATGTCCTTTAGCAGGTTGCTCTTGACTCTTTAGAAGAAGTAGATGGAAAAGGTGTTTACTCCTTTCCTTTACTAGGGACATGAAGCTCAAGATATGGGATTTGTAGGGTTATGCTTTCCTTGCGTGGAGATTCCAAACACACAACTATTCAAGAGTTTGATTTGATACTAATGAATGATTTAAAACCTCATAGGTTCTTTTGTGCTTTGTGGTTATCCTTGCCTTGTAATTACCAGTGACATACACGAGAGAAAGTTTATTACTTTAATGACTAGTCATGGAAAATAGTTGTCAAGGTGATGAGTTGAATATGGGAAATAATATACATAGTGAAAAATCTTGCAAATATAAACTATCCAAATTTATAATTTGTCATATTATTGTTTTGTCACGTCTCTTTTTTAGAAATAAAATAATTGGGAGGCCTAAAGCCTATTACGATATTTTTTCGTACACTAAAGGATAAAATTGAAAAATGAAAAATCCTGAGAGGGGGAGGAGGTGAATCAGTATTTAAAAACTTTGAATGCAAGAAGTCTAAACAAACTACATGCGAACAACAAAAAGAACAGAGACACCAGATTTATCTTTGTAAAAAAACCCAACAGGGTAAAAAACCACGGTAGCACTAAACTCTTAAAAAATGGACTACAATCCGATTACAAACAAGAGCTGCAACTCTTCTTTACTGATCTCAAAGACTATTGTCCGGAAAGTTGGGTAGTTAGGTAGTTAGACAGTTGGTTTGTCTGAGGGAGTTACACGGATGCGACGGTTCGCCTCGCATCCCTTCGCACATTATATGTATGTCATGTCCCCATTTTGGCTGACCTCGTTTAGCGTGCCGAATTTGCCTGTCCCCGACTCTCATAGGCAAATGGTGGAGAGAGAGAGTCATTTTTGCAGATCAGATGGTTATATTGGCTTTTGGAGAAGTTTAAGAGGTTATATTTTATTATTATAAGTTATCGGGGCCTACATGTTCTAATTTTAAGTTGAGTTGCACTTTTTGATTTATAATATTATTTTATTATAAAAAGTGCTTTTTAATGAGATTTTATAAAGGAGAGTTCTAGAAGTTCCAGGAAAGTGAATAAATAGAGGGCTAGGCCTCTCATTTGGACATGCTTGTTTTTGATATCTCTTCTACTTCTTCATTGTGAAGACATTTGTGGTCTTTTGGATCTGCAAATTATTATTCAGTCTTTGGGAACGATAACTCCCTTAGATTGGCAACTTTGAGGGTGTGAAATATCACTTGAATTGTTGCAATTGTGGAGTTGGTATTCAGCCATCTCATTTGGACATCATTGAGAATTCGTTGTGAGGGTTTGTTTGTGATTGAAAAAGCAATCCGAAAAAAGCAGTTCGAAAAAGCGGCTCCGAAAAAACAGTTCGAAAAAGCGGCTCCGAAAAAACAGTTCGAAAAAGCAAGTCCGAAAAAGCAGTCCGAAAAAGCAGATCCGAAAAAGCAGTCCAAAAAAGCAAATCCGAAAAAAGCAGTCCGAAAAAGCAGACCCGAAAAGGCAGACCTGGAAAATTGATATTGAGGGTTTGTAACTGGTTGAATAAGGGTTTGGAATTCATCACTTAATTGGTGAATCATTTTGGTGAATTGATTTGGCAAAGGATTGAAGACATTTATGCACATTTTCAGACTTTCTATATCTGGGCCTGGAATCAGAGTTTTACTCATATCTCCTTGGATACTTGGAAATGATTTTTATGACTTGGTGAGAACAACAATACATCCCTGGTGATCAGATTCATACCATTTTTGGAGGCACAAAACCCTGCCATTTATTTTCTGCAGGTGCTGTACATGTACTGCCTGGTACAGCAGGTACAGGTGGACTGTTGGACAGAGTTTCAAGGGGCAGTTTGAGTTGGTTGCGGTCTTCATTGCATTGGCATTTATCAACACTCCCAGGCAGCGTTATAACCAGGTTCCATTATGTTATTTGTTGCCAAGTAATGTGCACTGTGTAACAGTCATTGTATGTAGGCAGAATATTGTCACTGTTACATTGTTTTAGTAATCTGATATTGCCTATTAGTTATAATTGTAAGGACAGTACCTTGTAAGGACATTGACTAGTTCATATATTACTGTGTTATAAATCTGAAGTTGTAACAGTCATATAACCAGTCCTCTAAATTCCGACTTGGTCATATGTTGTATTGGGTGGTATGATATCTAGAGTGCATAGCAAGGGTGTTATCACATTGTCATAGAACATAGCATTGTATTCTGAATATTATTGTCACAGTCATATATTCTGGGAATTGAAATCAGAATTAGAGGTGTTCTTGATATATTAGTTTGAGTCCTTACATTGTTTAGAAATTCATTGTTGCTCAATTGTATTCCACTCCTATATTGATTGCAATTGGATGCCAAAACAATAAACACATTGAAACACATCATTACAAGCAAAACTTTTCAGTGCATGCCAACTGTTTGACGAATTGCCACAATTCAGATTTGGGGTGTTTTAGTGATCCTACTAGTGAGGGTCATTACAGTGGTATCAGAGCGGTTTCCTGCCAACCTGATTGGGTTATTTCAGATTGAATTCAACTATCAGCATGGCTTTAACAGGAGACAAGGAATTGAAAGAGAGAATGCACACTGCATTGAAGAAACTAGATCGTCCATTTCAGCGAACAGAGGACTTCCTAAGAACTTTGGAGGAGCTGGAGACTTATTTAGGCAAGGTTGATCAGTCAGATTCCTATGCTATGCAAACAACTTTATCTCCAGTATTTGGTTCTTTGGTGAAGCCCCGATTATTGAGACATCATGATGAGGTGGTAAGACTTGCAGCTCTCTCTTGCATTAGTGAAATCATGAGGATAATAGCTGGCTTTAATTCTTATGATGATCAGATTATGAGAGAGGTACTTCATGCCATGGTGAAAAGCTTCGAAAGGTTGGATGACATCAGGGACCCTCATTTCACAAAGAGGGCAAGATTACTTGAAGTATTTGCATGGTGTAGGTTTGAAAACATTATGTTGTCAATAGGTTGTATTGATGACATTCGCAGAATGTTTAACACATTTTGGAATATTTTGGATGAGTTTCATTCCAGCGAGGTATTAGCATCAATGCACTCTATCATGTTCACAATCTTGTTTGAGGAGAAGGATGAAATTTCTAAACTTTTGGCAGAAGATTTATGGCATGTTTGGACAAAAGAGAGGAATGTGTCACCTATGGCATGTACGTGGTTAAAGAGCCTGATTAATAGGCCTAAGGATCGAAGTACCTTCCCTATGACAGGCAGAAACTTGTATGATGAGTTTGACAGACATGCTGATCCGGTATTGGGAGATGTTAGCACATCTTCACGTAATGATTTATTTGCATCATCTTCACAGGCAGAAGTGGTTACAGATGTTGTACAGGTTGAGCCAGTTGCATCAGAAGGTGATATCACAGGCACACCGGATGGCATGAGTGACACTGACAGTGATTGTGGTACAGTTGGTCTTGATGATGTCACAGGTGCTCAAAATAGTAACTACAACACAGTGGATTCAGATGATGATTGTGAGGAGGTTGTTGTGCATGATGATGAGATACCTATCAGCGATGAGCAGACATTGAGTATTCAGGACTTTGCTGATAGAGAGTATCAGGCACAGTTAGATGCTACATCACATGAGGTTGAGGCACATAGTACTTCACATGTTTTGTCCGGTCAGCTTAGGGTAAGCGAGGATGGGATTGTGACTTCATTATCTCATCATGACAGGATGCGGGAGATGATAGAGGATCACATCCGGATGATTCAGTTACAGGACAGACATAAGGGAGTTCAGGCAGAGTCTTCTTGTGTTGACTTACAGGCGATCAGGGAAGGAATGGGAGCGATGAAGATGAGTTATTTACATCTTCTTTCAGATCGTGACCATCTTCTTAGCCTTGCCAGAGATCATTTAGATGCCTTGAGGAGGAAGGAGGAGGAAGTTGGCAGGCTTTCTCAAGAGTTCGAGGACACTCGAGCCTCTTTGTTGAGTACTCCATTGGCATTACAGGACTCAGAGAGACATGTGGATGGGTATGGCGTGGAGTTGAGTTCAGCTTCATCTTACACACCTGATACTCAACTTTCTACGACAGGCGGATCACATGTGGTTGTCGATAGTTGTGAGAGTTCACCTTGCATCCAAGATTCAGGGATAGTGTCAATTATGGCAGACATGGATGTGGGATCAGTTGATATTGGGATTGAGCAGGCTACTCAGGTACGGATTTTGCTTGAGGTGTCAGTCGGTTCCAGTTTATGGATGAGGACTCAGGATTGTTACATTGGCGTTTGGGATTCCGTTGACTGGAGATCTTTATCATCTATTGGTAGCAGTGATTGTTTGAGTGCTATCATGGATTTGATTAGTAGATTACACGGTGTAGTTCTCGTCCATGCCAGCAGCTTGTCTGATGCTGGAATTAGTTTTTATACACCCATGTGGGGCATTGTTCATGTGTCCAGTCGACCATTCTTGTTGGAATGGGTTGATGATATCACAGATATGATGGAGTTTACAGATGAGTCCCAGGATCGTTTTGGTATTGATGACATCCAGGAGTATGCTGTGGATAGTTGTGAGGACTTAGCTTCCTCGGCAGATTCTTTTGTTACAGCGGAGTTGGACAGTGATGTTACAGTTTTTGACACTTCGTATGGTGATGTGAGTTCTGGAGTCGACTTGCAGAGTAGGGATGGTAGTACTCCAGAGATTAGTGACTTTGAGGATACTCCTTTTGATAAGGTGTTAGAGGAGGATGTTATTGACAGGGCTGAGGACTTAGTCTTTTCAGTGGACTCCTTTGATACGGAGGTGTATGTTGATGCTTCAGTCACTCCGTTTGATGATACGAGTTCAGCAGCTGGTTTGCATAGTTTGGATGGCAGTATTACAGATGATAGCTATTCTGAGGTTACTCCTTTGGACAGTGTACCAGGGGAAGAGGATTGTAGGAGACAGTCTAGCCAGCGCCATCATGTGTCTAGTCAGCTGAGAGTTAGTGAGCGTGACATTGCTATCGCTTGCGAGCATTTCGATGTTGCTCGTCAGTTGTTAGCAGTTTATGGATGGGGTTCTCCTACTAGTGATGAGCAGGTAGGCAGTTATCTCTCCTTGACAGAGATCCATTCTTTATGGGAGGCTATCCGGATTTTGAGACAGGATTATATGCAGTTGGTAGCCGACAGGGATCATCTTCTAGAGTGGGGCAGTACAGCATACGAGGCATTAGTAGTCAAGGAAGAGGAGGTGAGCGAGCTTACTCAGCAGCTCGAGGTGACTTCGGAGACTCTTGAGAGTACACAGTTGGCTTTTGAGGAGTCACAGTTTCAGTTGGCTGAGGTAGCCATGGAGTTGGAGCGACTACAGACTTTACCAGATTTTGTATAGTCTCAGACTATGGTGTCTGGTGATTCGGGGATGTCCACGGTTGAGATTGCCAGAGACAGTGGAGATGGGGATGCATCCATCCTAGATACTAGTAGTGGTATATCTTGTTCCCTTCCACTTGAGTTAGGCTCGGTAGAGTTGGGTGTTGCTGTTGAGCGTTGTAGTCCGCTCGACATGGTGGTGATCTCTACTACTGATGACGTGGAGACTTGTGATGTGGTACCAGAGATCATGTTTGATGTTGATGAGCCGGCAGTTGGCATGGTTCCTATCAGTGGTACTACTCCTTTGGAGGTGTCTTCGGAGGTAGTGGCGAGTTCGGGCCTGGTTAGTGATCAGTTGCAGTTAGTTTCATCGGGATTGCAATCTGAGCCACTGACTGATGTTGGCGCATTTTATCGACATTACACTGAGAGGTATGCTCATCAGTTTATTTTTGATCCATATGTCGATGAGATGATGATACGGAGATGTACTTTGGGCTCTAGTCTTTGTCATCAGTTATGGTATGGGTTGACTCCACGGGTAGAGAGCTGTGAGGCATATGACGTGATGTTGGGTTTTGTGAGCGACAGCCGGATGGTTCATGATATTGATGTTGTTGATGGTTCAGCTGTTGTTCTTGATTTCCCTCCCTTGGCTATGTCATCTTCTGACTTAGCTAATGATCAGTCACAGTCGGTTGTATCACGTTTGCAAGATGAGCTGGTTGGTTCTTTTTATTGGTATTATATCTCAGGGTATGTTTATCAGCTTGCTTATGAGTCATGTATGGAGGAGATGGCAGACAGATTTGTTTTGAGTGACTGCTATCTATTGTATGATGCCTATCAGCCGCCAGCAGAGCATGGGAGTTATGGTGATACCAGCATGGTTGGTAATCTGCAGAGATATGTTGACTACAGTTGGTGTATAGTGTGTGGATTCTCCGCACTCGGTGCAGTTCCCTTTCGGAGTATTCATCATTATAGAGCTGGATTGTCAGTGGGATGTGTTGAGGATATTTGCTATGTTGGGAGTTTCAGTTGTCCTCTCCACTTGAGTTTTGATATTTTCGGAGTTGGTGTGTCGTGGGTTCCTGACTATGGCAGTTATGGGGTTAGAGTTCAGTTGAGCAGTGGTTCACGATACATTCATGGATTCCTCTTGGTTATATCGCAGAGGATATTGCAGGAGCTTGCGTTGGTTGACTGTAGTACAGTTCATGACTTCATTTGGGATCCAGGAGGATTGTTGGGTTCATTGTTTAGCCATTGCTTGGGGACAAGCAATTTCAGGAGGGGCGGACTGTCATGTCCCCATTTTGGCTGACCTCGTTTAGCGTGCCAAATTTGCCTGTCCCCGACTCTCGTAGGCAAATGGTGGAGAGAGAGAGTCATTTTTGCAGATCAGATGGTTATATTGGCTTTTGGAGAAGTTTAAGAGGTTATATTTTATTATTATAAGTTATCGGGGCCTACATGTTCTAATTTTAAGTTGAGTTGCACTTTTTGATTTATAATATTATTTTATTATAAAAAGTGCTTTTTAATGAGATTTTATAAAGGAGAGTTCTAGAAGTTCCAGGAAAGTGAATAAATAGAGGGCTAGGCCTCTCATTTGGACATGCTTGTTTTTGATATCTCTTCTACTTCTTCATTGTGAAGACATTTGTGGTCTTTTGGATCTGCAAATTATTATTCAGTCTTTGGGAACGATAACTCCCTTGGATTGGCAACTTTGAGGGTGTGAAATATCACTTGAATTGTTGCAATTGTGGAGTTGGTATTCAGCCATCTCATTTGGACATCATTGAGAATTCGTTGTGAGGGTTTGTTTGTGATTGAAAAAGCAATCCGAAAAAAGCAGTTCGAAAAAGCGGCTCCGAAAAAGCAGTTCGAAAAAGCAAGTCCGAAAAAGCAGTCCGAAAAAGCAGATCCGAAAAAGCAGTCCAAAAAAGCAAATCCGAAAAAAGCAGTCCGAAAAAGCAGACCCGAAAAGGCAGACCTGGAAAATTGATATTGAGGGTTTGTAACTGGTTGAATAAGGGTTTGGAATTCATCACTTAATTGGTGAATCATTTTGGTGAATTGATTTGGCAAAGGATTGAAGACATTTATGCACATTTTCAGACTTTCTATATCTGGGCCTGGAATCAGAGTTTTACTCATATCTCCTTGGATACTTGGAAATGATTTTTATGACTTGGTGAGAACAACAATACATCCCTGGTGATCAGATTCATACCATTTTTGGAGGCACAAAACCCTGCCATTTATTTTCTGCAGGTGCTGTACATGTACTGCCTGGTACAGCAGGTACAGGTGGACTGTTGGACAGAGTTTCAAGGGGCAGTTTGAGTCGGTTGCGGTCTTCATTGCATTGGCATTTATCAACACTCCCAGGCAGCGTTATAACCAGGTTCCATTATGTTATTTGTTGCCAAGTAATGTGCACTGTGTAACAGTCATTGTATGTAGGCAGAATATTGTCACTGTTACATTGTTTTAGTAATCTGATATTGCCTATTAGTTATAATTGTAAGGACAGTACCTTGTAAGGACATTGACTAGTTCATATATTACTGTGTTATAAATCTGAAGTTGTAACAGTCATATAACCAGTCCTCTAAATTCCGACTTGGTCATATGTTGTATTGGGTGGTATGATATCTAGAGTGCATAGCAAGGGTGTTATCACATTGTCATAGAACATAGCATTGTATTCTGAATATTATTGTCACAGTCATATATTCTGGGAATTGAAATCAGAATTAGAGGTGTTCTTGATATATTAGTTTGAGTCCTTACATTGTTTAGAAATTCATTGTTGCTCAATTGTATTCCACTCCTATATTGATTGCAATTGGATGCCAAAACAATAAACACATTGAAACACATCATTACAAGCAAAACTTTTCAGTGCATGCCAACTGTTTGACGAATTGCCACAATTCAGATTTGGGGTGTTTTAGTGATCCTACTAGTGAGGGTCATTACAATGTATGTATTTGTCTCTTTGATGAGGACACGGTGATAATGTGGATTACGACTCTTGTGAATATATGAATACAATGCTCTTTTATATTCTAGGCTGAGTACTTATTTCTTTGTATGCAAACAATCTCTGTTACCCCACGAGGGTAAACATTTGGTGCCGTTGCCAAACGAATCTGGCAAGTGGTGGAATGAAGGGATAAATGGGACTACCATTTGAGGAGAATATCAGTGTAAGGACGAATAAGGACAGGATCACAAAACTTTTTAAGGATAACATGCTCTGACAATCGACTTTCGCGTTTGGTTGCATTCGGCCATTGAAAATTTCATACGAAGGGAAGCCGTACGGGAACAAGTCGCCGAGGACATTGTGTGGGATGCATTGAACGTCATCCCCGTTGCGAATAGGCTGTTGTATCAATTACCCCGTCTGTTGGCACAGACAACCATTGCTCAAAGCAACCAAAGGGAGAACGTAGAGCGTGAACAACGTCGTCAACAAATCTTGAGGAACTTTGTCGAGAACAGTCGTCAGGAGGAGGAAGAGCACGATGGCAGTCAACGGAGAACAAACCCATGAGCTTAAGCTTGGGAGGAAATAAAAAACATTGTAAAACCTATAATAACAAGATCACAGTTGATTTGTTGTACCGAAACATGAATAGATAAAAAGTGTTATGTGTTATGTTTTAAATGATGTCTTGATAGAATTGATGCCCAATCTGTTAAACAAAGATAGGAATAAAAAGGAATAGCCGAATGTCTTGGAGGCCACACATCAGGCCCTAATCCTTGCCCAACAAGTAGAATGTCAACGAAGGCTCGGACAACTCGCCGAGGGACAACCAGTCGAAGGGTTAACCGAAGGGGACTAGGGAGATGGTACCGACGGTAACTATGGAGGTGTCATGGGAGGTGTAACGACCGAAGGAGACAATTATTGAAGGGTAAGAAGTAGCAAAGAATTATTGGAGGAAACATGACAAAGGCTGAATCTGATCGAAGGAACACGGGAACAATTCCGAAACTTGTCCACCTCGCCACAGGTAGAGGGAATGGGAAGCAGGAGTGAGGAAGGATCCAGCACGGTTGGAGGTGCCGAAGGGGCACAAGCGCGGGATAGCCAAGACACACTGTTTGATCCTTGTACGTCGAATGTGGGAAGACAATCTGGTAGTCGGAATGTGGTACCCACCGTATTGCAGTTTAACCTGGGTGGACAGACACAAAACCCACCTCGCCAACCCCAAGGGGCACAACCAGTACAACAACCGGTAACCATGGCTGTGAATAAACAGAAACTGCCCAAGTTCATGGGCCAACGGACTTGTGAAACTATATGGACAGCCAACGGAGTTACAGATCGAGACGAATGGGTCAGACAGTTCCCTGCCACATTGAGGGAAGGATCCATCGACTGGTACTCTGATGTGGATAAATCTGGCTTGACAACACGGGCCACAGTGAAAAAAGCTTTCCAGATAGAATTTCAGTTGCTGAGAGATGACAATGAGATCCTTGTGGAAATTTACAATACAAAACAAACAAAGAACGAGTGGGTTCGATCCTACGGGCGACGACTAAAGGAACTCATTGGGAAAGTGGAATCTGCCTCGGCGGATGAACTCAAGAAACAATGGTTCGTGGAATGACTAAAAAATTCCCTCCGCAAGAAAATGAAAATCGTACCACCGACATCGTACAAAAATGCATACAACCGTGTGATGGATTTGGAGAGTGAATGCAAGACCTCCAAGAAAACTAAGTCCTTGGATGATGAATCCGAGGCGGAAAGTAGCGAGGGAGAATCGAGTAAGAAAGCGCTTTCTCTACAGAAAGACCTCGAGAGAATGATCAAAGAACTTAAGGTGACCAAGGGAAGGTCAAGCAAAACCGAGGAAGATGCGGTGTGGTGTACAAACTGCAAAGAAGTAGGACACACTAAAGGTTCTTGTCCGAAGAAATCCTTTTGCGACATCTGCCAGATTGCGGGACATTCCACCAAAGAATGTCCCTGCAATCTGAGGGTCAGGAATCAACAAGTGTTGTTTACACAAGAGCAACCCTCCACATCTGGAATCAGTGGTCAACAAAATACTGCATCGTCTAGCGGCTACAGAAATAACTGACGGGGAGGCAGAGGAAATAATGATAACAATAATAACTGCCCTTGGACCCAGTATGATGCGAAGGGGAGACCGATGATACAATGCAGAAATTGCAACCAATGGGGACATTTTGCCCGGGATTGCCAGAAGGAGGCTCCTGCTCCACAAAAATTGTGTTAGTGGTGTGGACCGAGGGACCATGAGGAAGGTAATTGCTTGAAGCCCGACTGTAACCTCCTTGACGTGGAGAGAGGGGGTAGCGAGAAGGAGATCTTGGCAATTACACGCGCACAAATGAAGAAGGCTACGTATCTTGACCCTTGTACAGAGAAACAAAGGGTGCTCGAAGCGAAGGCCGAGATCGAGAGGGAAATGCAAGACCAAAGGGACTCCACAGATACCAGCACTTCTACTCGAGCCATGGCAGAGCAAAATATCTTGAGGTAGATGATGCAATTGGAGATACCGGTAAAGGTCAAGGACCTACTTGAAACAATGTTGCATCTGAAAACGACCCTATTTTTAGGACAAAACGTCCCAACAAGTGCATTTGAATGGACGGAGGTTCCTAGCGGCTCCGCAACTGACCCCATGACATTGGCTATAAACAGTGAGCGAAACCCTGCAATAGTAGAGATGGGTATCTTGGGTACCATTCTCACTAACACAATTGTTGACTGTGTATCAGGGGTGAACGTTCTACCGAAGGAAACTTGGAAGAGTCTGGGGAAACCGACATTGTGGCCGCCGACCTTCAACTTACTAGGGGCTGACCAACATGGCATCAAACCCCTCGGAACCCCGATGGCACAACAGGTAACCATTGAGACACAACCGTTCATCTTGGACTTCGTAGTATTTCTACTGAAGCAAAAAGGGTATGACGCCATCCTAGGGAGAGGGTGGTTGGTGATTGCCAAAGCAAACCACAACTGGAAAAGAAACATTTTATCATTCAAGAAAGGGGGAAGAAAGTTTGTGGTTGATCTCACGATGCAGATGGTAGGAGAAGAAATGGCATCCTCCTCAGATTCGGAATTAGACGACGGAATGGACGAAGGGAAAGAAAGTATGGAGCCTTAATTTTTAGGCTCCATTCTATGCATTATCCTTAGTCTTTTCACTCTATAATATGGTTGATAAGGTTTTGTAGGATTTGCAAGTTGATCAATTATATTGATGTTATTATAAGTTGTCTTCAAGATGTTAATTAAAAGGCAATTCTTGGATTGAATTGTTTCTATCTACAGGCCATTATCACTTATTTGATATAGGAGCATCTTCCAATCAGAATTTTGAAATCAGGCAACAAACAGAGTGCCACTTCTAGAATTAAAGATTCTGACTTAAGCTACTGATGAAGCAACAGTTCATCCTTAAATGAGAAGGGAGTGTGTAATCACGGTACTTCTGTATGAGAGAAACTCATATTTATGCATCACATATTGTCATGAGATCATGGATTATTGACTCTACATAAAGCAGGTCTTCCATACCTTGAGGAGCAGTCAGATTTGAGGGAAAAGTTTGTCCTAAAATTAGGCATATCGTGCATATAATTATATAAGAAATGGAAAATTCAGAGGATTATATTTCATTTTTGTTACAGTCATCCAAGATCGGTATCACACTTGGTACTCTTCTAAAGGCATAAATATGCATTTCCAGAATCTTGTGAATTTTCCAGTTTGAGGATTGTAAGCATGGTTATATCCAGTGGTATTCGAGGGAGAAATGAAGGCTTGTGTCTACATATATATAATTGAACAACAGGGATTAAAACATTGTAACCAGGTGTTAGCCTAAAAGGTGTATTCAAGTTGACATAAATGAAATATGTTAAACATCAGTGAGGGAATTGTCTAAGAATTACCTTTAAGAGGAGAAGTCGCATATTAGTGCCATTCAATATTTTGTTTGCTATATGCTGGAGAATGATTATTTGCTTCATATGAATATGTTCCGGTAATCATATCTTGACCCGAGAGTTCATATATGCAGCAATCACACATATTCGTTGGTTGCGTTCTATAAGATGGAAAGGACCTGCGGTCATCTTCTGTGCAAGCCTTCAAATAAAAAATTACGTTTGTCACTTTGGTCTTTTCTATGTATTATGTTTGATTTGCATTGTTTTCTGGCGCAGGGATGCGAATCAAAACAAAAGAGCCATGTGGATTTGAAATATGAAGAATGGGAGCCTGTATGGTCATAGCCAAAGAGGAGAATGCATGATGTTAAAGAAGGGAAGCATGGCAAGAAAAGAAGACACGAGAAACAATCTTGAGCCCTTGCGAAAGGTGTTAGTTATCGTATCAGCTTATATGCCCGTGTCTCATATAAATGGAGAAATCTCGGTGTTCTCTTCCAGCGCAAAAGACATAATATAGATAGACTTTCAAAGACCTATAATCCATGCAAAGATTGCAGAAGCGGCAGTGTTTGACCAGAGCGGAGGCTGTGAAGGAAGTTCTCGTGTCCATCAGGAATGGAAATTATTAAACATGTATATTAATTAATATGATTCATGAGCCACGAAGAGGTAATAATAAGTTTCATCCTTGGAAGGATACGCTGTTTCACAATTACATCGTCCACCTGTCCAATTTATAAAACTTGCCCATAAGGAGATAGTTATAAAAATATTAAGTTAGTAAAGCATTCATTTTTTTTCTTTATGAAGCGGTGTGTATTTCAAGTGATAACCGCGCATTAGTTACTTGTTATGAAAAGGTGCGGTGCTTGGGAAAGCAACTGGCATCCTTTGGATTTGTATAAATATTAGATGCAAAATCTTTAAAAAAAAAAGACGAACACGGCTGGTTGAAAAATTGGCAGAATACTATATTTGGATATATTATTCTTGCATTGGCAAAGGGATGAAATTTTTGAACTAAGCTTGTGAATGGCGAATTTTTGAGTAAATGTATTCGAATTGCTGAGTCTGGAGTCAAATTGTATTGGGTTGATCATCCATAAGGAGTGTCCTTAATGCAATCTTGTTTCAGGCAAAATTTGTAAGCGTATTTATTTTGTTTGTGCGTATTAGAGTTTTTAAATTATTATTAAGTTGTGTCTTTTATAAATATTTTATTGATTTCTATAAATATTTCAATATTCAGATAAGTGGACTGGATCATTATTGCATTTTAAACTTGATAAACATAAATATAGTGAAATACTTAATTGTTTCCATATTTATGTCTGGTTTGTCTTCGCATCAGAGGAGTTAAAATACATCCTAGACTAGTTTAAAATAGCATTCATATAATCGATTCGTCGCGTCTAGATTATTAGTTTATTTATAGTTTTAATTTCATTAAAATTTTATAAAGTTGTACGTTTTAGCTTATAATATTGACTCTGTATGCCCATTTAATTAGGCACTGGTCTTTGTATTACTCTTAATTCGTAATTCATATGTTGACAATTATTTCATCTCTCCTTTGAAGATTTAATATATTCATTTGTAGCATTAATCCATAATTATTATTTAAAACACTCTTATATTTATACAATCATTTACTTTTGTTATTACTTCATAATTTGCAAAGCTTTTTATAATTCTTGCCATTTTGTAAGCTTTCATTATATTCGCATTTTAATCATTCTGTTATAAGCATCCTAGGCTTAAGTGTTTTGTTAAGGATCAGGTGCACCTGCCTTGGCCTTGCAGAGCCAGAAGTGCAGGGAACTCGGATTATACCGTTCAGTTCTGTCAAGTTGGCCATAGCCAGTTGGATATCCTAGCATCGAGTTGGCAAGACTCGTAGGATTCCAATCTGCGGTTTTGGGAACCAACAAATTGGCGACTCTATTGGGGAGAGTTGCTCACAATACATATTGTGAAGTTACCTAGAATTTCTATTTTTGCAGACCAGAATCTGAAAGTAGTTCTATCAGTTTGTTTGGAAGCATACTCTGTTGGAAGTGAGAACTCGGAAGATCAACAAATCAATATATTCCTCGAAAGAGGTGGCGACTCTATTTAATACAATTTTCATTTGGTAGCTCTATTGAGGGAGAAGACTTAGAAGGAGATGGTGGATAGGTTTTTCAAATGTATTGATCATTTGAAAGAAATCCTTTTATTCTAGATGGCATTAGGCCATTGGATTTCAGCAAGTTTGATTATGAACCTAGCAAGTTATCCCCAAAACTTTCACAACTTGTGCCAAAGTTTCACGGAGAATGGGATGAATCCGCACTTCAACATTTGGATGCGTTTTATACATTCATAGAAGACTATGAGGTTGATGCAGAAGATCAGGTGATGAAGTTGTTTGTCAGAACATTGAAGGACAATGCGAGACAGGCTTATGAATCACTACCTACACAATGTATCTTGTCTTGGAAAGAGTTTGAAAAATGGTTCCTATATGAATTTCATGATGCAAGCAAGGAAGATGACATGTGTTATGAACGGTGTGAAGACCAAAGTTGCAACATGGAAGAGGATCATAGTATGTCTCTACTTGATGCATTTTTTAGTTTGGAGAGATTTGAAGGGGAGTCTTCTGCATGCTTATTCATGAGGATGGTAAATATATATCAGAAGATACCTGTAACAATTATGCCTTCACAAAAAGAAATAATGAGAAAGGTCAAAAACTTGGGAATCTCGTCAGGTGACCCTGATCTAAAGCTTTTTTTTCAGATATTAGAAGAAGATGATGAAGATAGAGAAGAGGAGTCTTATGATTAGATTGAAAAAGGCCTTATGCTTGATGGAAATCGTAGTGATGATGAAGAAGATCCAAATTACATATCCCCTTTGGACGCATTTTTGAACTTAGAGAAACAAGAAGAAGAATCTGCAGTACAATTCTTCCTGAGGATGTTTAATATCTGTCAAGAAGTACCTTTAGAATGCAGACCTCCAACCTTTGATCTTTTCAACAAAATGAGAGAACTAGGTCTTTTATATGATCATCAGTTCCTTACCTTTCTCAAGCTTATGAATAATGAACTGGATGCAGAGGAGAATGAATGCAAGACTGAAGTACCATATGAGTCAAGTGCGGTTTTAGATGTGAATGGAGGAGACTCTTTTGGACAGTCTGAGGAAGGATCTTTTCATGATGATACTTGTATGGTATCAAATATCAATGAATGTGAAAATGAAGAAGAGGATCTTCTCGACGTGGAAGAGATTTCAGCCTTATTAGACATAGAGTACCAAAGACATGTTGAGAAGAATGGTCCAAATTTTTTCTCAATCCACCATGGTAAGGAGATTGACGGATCAGCACATGTTCAAGAGATACTAGATGAAGGAGATGATAATTTTCAGGAATCAAATTGTGGAGATGAAATAGAACTGCATAGACAGGAGGAAGTTTCAGAAGATAATGTCAATGAAGATATTAGTCTTGATGACGAAACATTTGATGATCCAAATGAAAGCTCTCATGAAAGCATGCCTGAATTCTCTATGTTCCTAAATCCATTGTTTGAAGAGGAAGCAAATGAAGATATGTCTGAGTTCTCTATGTTCTTGAGTCCGTTGTTTGAAGAGGATCCTTTATGCAATGGAATCCATCAGCATCATAATGAAGATAGCAGTCCTAATTTTAAAGTTGATGAAACTCATGAAGTGCATTCAGAGGGTGAGATATCTTTCAGTTCATCCTATGAGAACGAAATACATCAAACATATGAAGATGAGATGAAAGCAGCCAAACATGATGAAGAGAGTGTGTTGAAGTATGGTTCTGAAAATTTTTGAAATGTCCTAGCTGATCAAACTCTAGGTGAGGCAGAGTTTGTAATTCTTGAAGATAAGGTATTCTCCAAACCTTTTTGTGAGGAGAAATATCCAGAATGTAGAGATGGGGAAAACAGTGGACCCAATGACTTCTCAAGGGCTGAACATAGATTTGATGTTAAAGATCGCATCGATGAAGCTATGAGAATTGTCCATAAGAATGACGTGTGCAATACAAGATTAAAAGTGTTATGTGATCAAAATCAGGTGTTTGATAGAGGGAGGAGTAAATGTTCATTTTAAGGGGGCCTGGGGCTACCCATGTTCGCTTTGCAGATTTAATATGATTTGCTTTACCCAGAGATAGCTGGGATACTGATTATGCCCACAAGGGGCATATGTCCCCAATAAGAGCCACTGATGGAGCCTTATTTTTTGGCAAAAATCTGGGCATCCATTTATGATGTTGGAGACTTGAAAAGGGGTAACCATCAATGTCAAAGATCAATAGAGAATTAGTAAAAATATATAGGACAATGTGAATTGGTAGTTGCAACTCTTTGTCATGCGGTGCAAATCGACTTCTTCCAAAGAATTTGGCTCAGGAACCTGTTGTCACGAAGGATTCAAGTTTGGCTTTATTGTTAGTGGATGAACCATCACAAGCTTCTTAGCGTACAAAAGTAGTATTGCTCAATAGTCATCAGTGCTACAAGTGGTTACAGATTTGGAGTCTGTCATGAAATCAGAGACATATGAGAAATAGCATCATTATGTGAACACATTGACGCAACACTTATGACCAAATACTGAATCAGAGACAAAAACCTTTCATGATGCCTATGAAGGACTAGTAATGGAGATAGAAAAACTAATCAAATGTGCTGAGGCACTTCACAGTAAACTTGATTACTTTGATGAATTGAAGACGATTGTCACACAATTCTATTTATCGAATGAGTGTTGGAGGTGGTCATTTTCTTCCTTTGCTGAAGAGGCTTGATAAATGTATTTCATCTGTTGCAAACAACACACAATATACAGAGTCTGGAATCTACCTTGTAAAACCCCGACAACTTCAATCTGGAGCATTGGGAATGGTGGCACTCATTACCTTTTCCTCAAAAGTTTGTTAGAATGCGTTGCTAGTGATCAAGATAATGCTAAAATAATGAATTTCTGGAGTTACACTGAGAAAGTTTCATCGCCATAATTGAAGACCCAGTCCAGTTAGTCATCTCGTGAATTCATGGCGCAAAGAGGTTCGCATACTGGTTTGCTTACGATGATGAAACAAATAATAAGGAATGATAAGAATTATCATTGAAGGTAGGGGCCGACCCTGAATTGACAGGAAAAAAGGCGAGTGAACAAGGGGAGCTTCACAAATGAATTTTCTCCATTTCGTTGATGGGAAGATAATCCGAAAAGGAAAGCGTGTCCGGGAGTTATTAATATCTCATGTAATATTTGGTGATAAACCAGCGGTAGAGGAATTAACGGCATCAATGATGCTTTACTTAAAACAAACTTTGAACATTAGATAAATTGGTCAATTAATTAAGAAGCGACATATTGTAAGATATGTCTTTTCATTTTTAAAAGACATGATGTCTTAAAATGAAAGATATATATATATTTGAATTTTATGAATGAGGGGGCAAGACATATTCGATAGGAGAAGCAATACAAACATATATATTTAATTGTATGGAGGGATAAGGAGCAATAATATGACTTTGTAATATAAATTCAATTATTTTATTTTAATAATAAAATAAAATGTCCTTTGTTTATTATTAAAGGTGTGGAGAATTAAACTGCAGATGAACCGTCCTTTGTAATTATTTTTTAAATTCTGTATACAATTTAAATATCAGATAAGTGGACATGGTCATTTAGCATCTTAAACTCGATCATCACAGATATTGTGAAATATTTAATTGTTTCCGAATTTGTGTCCAGTTTGTCTCCGAGGAGTTAAAGTTCAGTCTGGACTAATTTAAGATTGCATAAATATTTGATCTGTCGCATCTTGATTATTTAATTGATTGGC
This sequence comes from Chamaecyparis obtusa, assembly GCA_027943335.1. Lineage (NCBI taxonomy): Eukaryota > Viridiplantae > Streptophyta > Pinopsida > Cupressales > Cupressaceae > Chamaecyparis > Chamaecyparis obtusa. The sequence continues at coordinate 243,265 of BSBK01000279.1, read as the reverse complement.
AGTATAAGTGCGTAGAACATTACAAAGTTGTATGTAATCTTCACTGAAGTTGACTCTATCACCTGAATGAGCAGAGGCACTGGTCTTTTTATTTTTGAAGTATTGGGTTTATATGTGAAGTCAGAAAATCTATCAATTCCTTCCTACAAACCTCAAACCCATTATTAAGAATCATTACACAAAACATTTAATTCAAACATTCAGCATTCAATTTCATATTTATCGAGTTTGAGGAATTTGCCAGCCGGAAAATTCACAAGCTTAAATTCGCTATAGAAAAACCTTGAAGAAAGTGACCAAGTTCGAGGTGAAGGTTTACCTGCCTAGGTGTAGCGAAGCGTAAAGTGTAGGGGAATTTGAATTATTCCCGTTTGTTGGCCAGAACTGATTTGGAATCCTATTGGAGAATTGGCAGGCTCTTGGATTTCCAATCTGTGGTTTTGGGAACCAACAAGCCCGACGAGGAAGGGGTACTAAAATTGGAGGATGATACAGAATCTATGGACGGTCTATTTCACTGGCAAATGGGTGACTATGAATTATTTCCTCCATCCTGTAATATGCTGGAGATTGAGGAAGACCTGAACGAGTTCCCTTGAGAATACAAAGAATACAAGGAAGGAGAAGCTCGGATTCGGGAGAGCCCTTCCCATGAGTTTCCCAAGGATGAACCAATCCGGTACAAAGGCGAAGATGAAAGAAATAAATCTCAGAGATGAACAAAACCCAAAAACCATCCTGGTGGTGGACGACTGGAACCCCGTATAAAAAACGACGGTATTCAAGATTTTTACAAAATACAATGATGTATTCGCCTAGACTTACAAGGATCTGAAGGGCGTACCTCCGGAGTTATGCGTACACCGCATTCCCCTGGTTCCTGGAGCCCAACCTATGCGAAAGAGGTCATATAGGATGAATAAGAACTATGCTGCAAGGGTGGAGACTGAAATTGAACGGATGCTGGAAGTTGGTATCATCTTTCAAGTTGACACAAGCGAGTGGGTTTCCCCAATTGTGATCTCCCTAAAGAAGGAAGCCAACCAGATCCACATCTGCGTGGATTTCAGATGTCTCAAGGCAGTAACAATCAAGGACCCATTTGCCATCCCCTTCACTGATAGTATATTGGAGGAAGTGGCCGACCACGAGATCTATTTTTTCATGGATGGGTTTTTTGGATATAACCAGATATCCATTGCAGAGGAAGAAAAATTGAAAAAACAACCTTTGTAGTGGAGGATGGTTTATATGCATACAATCGGATGCCCTTCGGCCTTTGCAATGCACCAACAACCTTCCAGCGGATTATTCTACATATCTTTGACAAGATGTCGATTGGGAATTTTAAAGCATTCTTGAATGATTGGTCCATATTCAGTGGGCAGGAAAAACACATTGCAGCCTTGGGGGAGTGCATGGAATGGTGCCTTGTCGAGATGGAGGCCCCCACGGACGTGATCGACGTCAAATCCTTTCTCGGCCATATCGGATACTATCGCCGATTCATAAGAAACTTTGTGCGGATTTCATATCCGATGGATAGGATCACCAGGAAGGGGGAGCCGTACGCTTGGATGAAGGAGCAAGAGGAAGCCTTCGAGGATCTGAAAACAAGGTTGTTGGCCACTCCTATTCTGACATTCCCTAATTGGGATAGGGAATTTCATGTACATGTGGATGCATCAAACTATGCCATCGGAGCCACTCTGGATTAGGAAGGAGGGCACGAACTCGATCATCCCATATATTTTGCAAGCAGGTTGTTGTCGAACGCCGAGAAGAATTACAACACCACAGAAAGGGAGGCCCTTAGAATGGTCTACTCTGTCCAGAAATTCAAACACTATCTACTAGCAACGCCGTTTACCTTTTATGTGGACCACCAGGCCCTCATGTACCTGGTCAACAAACCGATTATCCAAGGAAGGGTGAGTCGGTGGCTCCTCTTACTTTAGGAGTTCATGTTCAAGATTGTCGTACGACCAGGATGTAGCCACGTGATTGCCGACTAGTTGTCACAAATCAAGTCTGGCGAGCCACCTGTTGCAATAAATGATGACTTTCCAGATGCTCATCTGTTTCATATTGTCGTACTCCCGAAGTGGTACACAAGCATAGGGGAATATTTGTCCACGACTCGGTTCCCTCAGGACATGCCTCTGGGAGAATGAAGGAAGTTGGTCCTAAGAAGTAGGACCTTCTAGCTAATCAACGGATTGTTGTATAAAATGGGTCCAGCCCAGGTATTGAGGCGATGCGTGATGGAAGAGGAGGTATCAAGAGTGCTGAGGGAAGCCCATGAAGGACCTGCTGGAGGGCACATGGGTCCCGATACGACAACAAGGAAAGTGTTGTTAGCTGGCTTATGGTGGCCAACATTGTACAATGACACTAGAGAATGGGTAGTTGGATGCGATACTTGTCAGCGTGCAGGGTGTTGATGTATGTAGCATCGTTCAAATAAATAATATTGACTACATGATTATTATGATAAATAATTTATTATATATATATATATATCAATATATATAATAATTGATATTACTATATACATTGATATATATGTATATATAAAGTTAGATTATAATTATTCTCATAATAAATAAATAGTGAAATTGATAAAATAAATACTATTATTATTATGTAAATATTTAAAGAAATTAATATAATACTCAAGAGATATTATATATATATATATATAATTGTCATTATATTAATTACATAATAATGAATAGACATGTCCCATCAAGGGACATGTCTCTTCTTGGCTCATTCTCAATATAAATGCAAGAGATTATTGCATTTGGAAAACACATACAATACAAGATAGTGCCATTACATTTGCAATGATCCTATAATCTTAACATGGTATCAGAGCCAAGTTGCAAATGTAAAAGAGTAGTTTATTGATGGTGAATGTGTGACTGTCTTAGAAAATACAGTCTCGGTATGAGGACCATATCTCACAAATGAACCGTTGGATTTTGCTAAATTTTGGATATGTTTGTGAAAACCAAATTTAGAAGACTCTCACCGAAGTGATTGGAAAGAAAGTGTCTAGTTCAAAAGTTATGACCGAATGTGTACAGATCTATGCAGATTTCTGAACAAAGAGAATTCTTTGATTAAAAGCTACAAACACTTTTTATAGTGCAAATAAGAAAAGGATAATTACATTAATCAAGAGCTAAGTATTCCATGTTGATTAATGTTCATAAAAAATTTATGTAGTTATTAATTCATACTATAACATTGGGATAGCAAATCTTGTATGCTTTTATCATTAATATTTCTTTGGGATAATTTAGTTTTATGAACTATTTGTAATCTCTATCTGAAATACTTTCAAGATGGATCAAGAGACATATGTGATTGCATTCAAGAGAGAAAGAGCTTGATGCTTGCAGTCATGGGATTGAGTTGATGGCTGAAACATTTCTTCAAAGAAAGAAAATATCATTTAGAGGGACAAACCTACAGAAGGAAACCTTGGATGAGAAGGTCAGAAGGTTGATATCACATTCAAAAGAAGTCTGATGAACCATCAGAGGAAACCTTGGACGAGAAAGTTAAATGTTGATCTTAGTACTCAAAGCTTCAGAGGGAGTTAGTACAACATCTAGAGGATCTACCTTATTTGATTTCCAAGGATCTTGGTCATATTGATTCAGAGGGAGTAAACCATATCGAGATGGTTTCCCTAGTGACCAAGAAACTATAAAAGGAAAAAGAATTGTGATTCAAATAATGTAGCTACATATATGTGAGATAGAAGGATTTTATGAAGATATCTAGGTCATGATATTCCTAGATAGATGGTTGGGCATTCAAGAAAAGAGCTTAATGTAGACTAAAGAACAAAGACATGACTTGCTCGCAGAAGATTGATATTTAGATTCAGGGGGAGTATGATAATTCATCTAAAAACAACCTTGGACGAGGAGGTAAAGAGGTTGTTACAAGACCTTAAAGGAAGCATCCAGAGGACTATGATCATGAGATTGAGTCTCATGTGTGCTGGTTGGAATGCCTTTATGCTAGCTCCTACATAACTTGGGGTTCACCTAGAGTGATGCAAACTATATAAGAGATATAGTGCATATGTATGCTATTCAAGGTACATTATCACTACAGAACATATGGTTGATATTCTCATCAAGTTTTTTGCTAGAGGGAAGGTTGTGTACCTTCGAGATAAACTTGGTATGTTGGAGAATGAAGCCTTAGATGAAAAGAAGTTTCAATAACTGTGATCTAATATCTTGTATGTTATTGCATTCTTCTCTTTGAGAGAGAAGTCTAAGGTGAAAGCCCTTGTTTCCACCCTTTGGGATGAGCCATGATGGATCCACCCTCTAAGATGAGTCAAGGTGGATTTCATGTGTGTGACTCCATGACTTATGGGCCCTCCTGTGAACAATGGAGAAAGGTGACGACTTTTCGACAATGAACACTTGTATTTGATTGATGTTGTGAGGTGACGACTTTGCAACATCTCCATCATGATGGATATCATGTGACTTGATATCCATGGATATGTCATGATGGTTAGGATCTCTTAGACATCATGGTAGATATCATAAGGCTGGTATCATTAGATAAACCATAGATGATTTATAGATCTTCATGGTGGATATTATGTGATGTAATATCTGTAGACATGCCATGATCAGTCTATATGGTAAGTATCACATATGTGATACTAGTTCACATACTATATTAGACATTTTGAGTACTTGGTGAATATCATGGACTTGATATTCAGAGACCATTACTTTGAGTACTTGGGTGAGTATCATGGATTTGATACTTGGAGACCATTACTCATGATAACCATTTTGAGCACTTAGGTGGATATCTTGTGAGTTGATATTTGGAGACTATTGCTCTAAGTACTTGGTAAGTATCATGGACTTGATACTTGAGGGCCATTACTCGTAATATCAGTAAAATGATATAAATATAAAATGATTATCTATACTCACATTGAGTACTTGGTGAATATCATGGACTTGATATTCGGAGACCATTACTCTGAGTACTTGGGGTGAGTATCATGGATTTGATACTTGGAGACCATTACTCATGATAATCATTTTGAGCACTTAGGTGGACATCTTGTGAGTTTATATTTGGAGACTATTGCTCTGAGTACTTGGTAAGTATCATGGACTTGATACTTGAGGGCCATTACTCGTAATATCAGTAAAATGATATAAACTTTAAATTATTATCTATACTCACACATTACCTTGAGGTAATATTTTTATCATCCCTAGTTAAGAGGGAGTGTTAATTATTGTATCAGTTTTGTGTAGCTATGGTGAGGATCATAAGTGTTGACATTGGATTGATTTATCCTCCCTAGCTAAGAGGGAGTGTTGATGTATGTAGCATCGTTCAGATAAATAATATTGACTACATGATTATTATGAGAAATAAATTATTATATATATATATCAATATATATAATAATTGATATTACTATATACATTGATATATATGTATATATAAAGTTAGATTATAATTATTCTCATAATAAATAAATAGTGAAATTGATAAAATAAATATTATTATTATTATTATGTAAATATTAGAGAAATTAATATAATACTCAAGAGATTATATATATATATATATATATATATATATAATTGTCATTATATTAATTACATAATAATGAATAGACATGTCTCATCAAGGGACATGTCTCTTCTTGGCTCATTCTCAATATAAATGCAAGAGATTATTGCATTTGGAAAACACATACAATACAAGATAGTGCCATTACATTTGCAATGATCCTATAATCTTAACACGAGGAAACCCCTTAAACGGGACTTTATGCCCCTCAATCCTTCCCACGCGCAAGAGCTATTCGAAAGATGGGGATTGGACTTCGTCGGGCCTCTCAAGGGTAGTCGTGCTCGGCGATGTTGATATATTGTGGTGGCTACAGAATATTTGACAAAATGGGTTGAAGCACGTACATTAATAGACAACTCTACCTTAAGCACTGCAAAGTTTATCTACGAACAAATAATAACAAGGTATGGCATTCCGATTCAATTGACGAGCAAGAGGGGCGGTCATTTTGTCAATCATGTCATTAAGCTCGTAACCACCGAATTCAAGATTTTCCATACGCTATCAAGCCCCTACTATCCTCGGGCGAACGACCAGGCCGAGGCGACGAATAAAATCTTGGTGGGAGTCATCTATAAGTCATGCGCCGTAGAAGGTGAAGACTGGTAAGAGAAGTTGCCCTCTGTGTTATGGGCCTACTGTACTTCGTACAAGGTGACCACCGGGAAGACACCATTCTAGCTAATGTATGGACAGGAGGAAGTAGTACCCGCCGAATTCATGGTTCTTAGCCTGTGGATAGCCCTTGATAACATGCTCGGTGATGTGGAGAGTCCGAGGGAGAGACTTTATGTCTTGAATAAACTCGACGAGAAAAGGGCAATGGCACAGTGGGCGACGGAAGTAGCACAACAATGAAGGAAACTGTGGCACGACAAGCACCTCAGTCGGATACAACTCACACCAAGGCAGTTGGTATTAAAGTTTAATGGGCGAAATGAAATTAAACCTAGCAAATTCAAGGTCAAGTGGCTAGGCCCATATAAAGTTTGGGAGGTCGCAGCGAATGGGTCGGTCAAGTTATGGACGCTCGATGGTTGAGAAATCCCAGATGCTGTCAATGGCTCTAAGCTGAAAATCTACCATCAGAGGCGAGAAAGCCAGAGTTGGTGGCAAATGCGCAATTAAATATTTAAAAAAATTAAAAAAAAAAGAAAAAAAAGAAAAAAGAAGGAAAGTCGTAAGTCACTGAACAGTGGTGAGTCACCGTGCTCACATAAAACGCATGGGAGGTCAGAAAAATAAAAGGCACGGGGAGTTGAAAACGAAGGGAGCTGCACATGGAGGGACTGCTAAGTCTTTAATAAGAAGGGAGCTACGCACGCACAGGGACTGCAACATTTTTCAATACAAAGGGACTCCAACATTTGAGGACGCAAGGTGGAGGATTTTGAGGTAGACGTTGAAGCGTGTGTCGTAGGAGGGCAACAAAGCTGTACGGTGGATACGACAACCACCGAAGGGATAGATTGTGAAGGAAAAGAAAACAAGAAGTTTAAGAAGATAAGAAGACCTAACCATTTCTTGGAGACAAAATGACAAGAAAGTCCACGGTTATGCATTCTGCAGGGAAAAGGAAATGGAAGGCTTAGTTGCAAGAAAATTTGAATAAGGAGAGGAAGGTAAAGGTTTTGCCCTTAGGAGTACAAGTAGAAGGAAAAATGGAAGGTTCTTCCAAAAGTAGAGACAAGACAAGGGGAAAAGGCATAGCCGTACAGAAGCAACAGGTCACACTTGAAACCGTGGCATTCGAAGGTTTCAATGGGTTAGAGTGCCAGAAATGGTGGCAAGACACACCAGAGACAGCTGCGGTGAAGAAGCTACTGCGGCATGCTGGAGTACATTGGGCGATTCAGATGCCCCTGTTTCTTGTGAAGAATTTTGAGACTACATTGCGGGTAATGGTAAACACATATGATAGACATACGGGGAAGAGCGCATTTTAGTTCCGGAAGCATATGGTCACCGTTTTATTTACCCCAGTCGACTTAACACGGGTGCTTGGCATTCCTGGGAGAAATGGCCAGAAGATTGAAATCAAGAAGCACAAAATGACAGCCGAGCGAAAGGAGTTTTGGATAAAGCGGATTTCCTGTAATTATTAGAATAATATTTATGTTTCTTATTAATGCTCACTATTGTATCTTATTGTATCTCTGTAAATATTAGAATGTTTCTAATATTTAGGTGTAGTCTAGAATAGAATGTTTCTATTCTATTCGACTCTCCTCTTTGTATATATAGATCATTTGATCTCTGATTAATCAGTCAAGTATTCTGCCATTTACATTTGTAACATGGTATCAGAGCCATTATAAGGAATTTTTCGAAAACCCTTATAATTTCATGACTGAAATTTTCGAAATTCTTTAGGTCTATTTTCTTTCGAAATTTTTTGAAAATCTGGGCATAGTCTTTTCTGAGTGCAGTTTATGGTGTCTTTCTTGCACAAACAGTGCCGTTTTTGACTTCACAATCCAAAAACAACTTCATTGGTGGAAGCCAACAACGTTTTGTTTCACAAATCCGCCATTATTATCAAGAAATCTGAGTTTTTTTCAAGCTTTTTTCAGCCAGTGTCATTTTTTTTTGAAACCCTAATTTTTGGGCTCGGAAATTTTTTTTGATTATAGATTCTTGGTGGGTTTTGCGAGATCTCAAATGGGTTGTCAGATTTTTTTGGGTGCCTCGATTTTTGTGCCTCAATTTTCGAGCCAGCGGATCCGGATTCTAACATCATATTATTTTTGGGTTTTTCGAGCTCTCTTCTGGGTACTTCTCTGTTTTTTCTGGGTCTTTCATTTTCTCACCTCGAAGTTTGTGCCATTTGAGATATTCACATATTATGAGCATCTGTATCAGCAGCATCAAAAGTCAGACTCAATTAAAAAGCAAGCCAATGCTGCCCAACACTCAAAGCAGAAAGAATCTATCTACCATGCCTTTATGGCTAGCATACTTGCAGATCATGTGAAATCTTCTGCCTGGTACATAGATTTCGGTGCCTCCTGACATTTCACTCATAGGCGTGATTGGTTTGTTGAATTCACTCCCTGTTTTGACTCAGTAATCTTTGGAGGCGGCGAAGAATACAATATTGTCAGCAAGGGCCATGTTCAGATTCAGTCCGGAGGAAGAAGACTCGTGTTCCTCAATGTATGTTATGTTCTTGGCATGAAACATAATCTTCTGTCTGTTAGTCAGATTATGAAGCACTCCCCTCAGTTGGATGTCGTTTTCAGTGGAAATAAGTGTTTGATTATTGATCGTGCTTCTCGCACTACACTTGCTGTTGGTCTTGAGGATCATGGTATTTATAGGCTTGTAGATATAGGCGATTCCCTTAAGCGTGCCTTCATCGCCAAATCATCTGCTCTCAGCAGCCTTTGGCATCAGCGATACGGTCACTTGAACATTCAGTATCTAGCACAACTTGCTCGGGATGATTTAGTCCATGGCCTACCTGATATCCAGACCTAGAATCATCGCGTTTGCGGAGCTTGCCAAGCAGGGAAGCAACATAGGACACCATTTAAGGATGGTGAATCATGGTGGGCATCTAAAGTACTCCAGCTAGTCCACGCTGATGTATGTGGTCCTATGAATACTCCTTCTGTTACTGGGAACAGGTACTTCTTACTCTTTGTGGATGATTTCAGTCGCAAAATGTGGGTATATTTTCTTAAGCAAAAATCAAATGCTTTTCCTGTATTTCAGCAGTTTAAAGCCCTAGTAGAAAAAGAGTCTGGTTCCCCCATCCGTACTCTTAGGACCGATAATGGGGGGGAATTCTATTCTTCTGCTTTCTCTGCCTTCTGTACTACTCATGGCATTAGACGTCAATTCACCACACCTCACACCCCTCAGCAAAACGGTGTTGTAGAGCGTCGAAATTGTACCATCACAGAAATGGCTAGGGCTATGGTAGAACATAGAAATGTTCCCAGAAAATTTTGGGCAGAAGTAGTATCCACAGCTGTCTACCTTCTTAACCGGTCACCCACCCTTGCAGTTAAACATAAGACTCCTGAGGAAGCATGGTTTGGTCGCAAACCTAGGATCAACCATTTGAAAGTTTAGGGCTCTCTAGCATATGTATGGATTCCTGATGCCAAACGCGCTAAGTTGGATTCCAAAAGCCAGAAACTCATGTTTACAGGATACAGTCACACACATAAGGCCTACAGACTGATTGATGTAAACACTAATCGTTTAATCTTCAGTCGTGATGTTGTGTTTGATGAGGAACTCAAACCATTTCAGCTCTCTGCCTCCCCGCCACATTCCGAGATTCAGTCTTCAGCAATCTCTGACTTGGGTCCTTCTATTTTATATGAGTCATTTGATGCTACTGATACACCACCTCAGCCACCTCCAGATAACACAGCTCCTGCTCTTGCTTCTGCTCCTGCTCCTCATCCAGCTATTTCGACAGCATCTGATATTGGCTCCTCTACTCTTAGGCCAAAATGGTGGGCTCAAACGATTCGTGATCTTCGTCCTGATGAACTCATTGAGGGTAGAACCTCCAGAAATAAGAGCATTCAGCACAACACAGTTAATGTTGCTCTTATGGCCAACATCCATAGTATCCCTGAGCCCCAGACATATGCAGAGGCCAAAGGAATTCTAGAATGGGAACAGGCAATGGATGCTGAGCTTCAGAGTATTCAAAAGAACCACACCTGGGTTCTTTTAGATCTCCCTCCTGGGAAGAAACCCATTAGCTGTAAATGGGTCTATAACGTCAAGTACCATGCAGATGGTACCTTGGACAAATACAAAGCCAGACTTGTTGCTTGAGGATTCACCCAACGCGAAGGCATTGACTATGAGGAGACCTTTGCCCCAACAGCCAAGATGAGCACTATTCGCCTTCTTGCCATTGCAGCTCAGTATGGTTGGAAAGTTCATCAGATGGATGTGAAGAGTGCTTTTCTCAATGGTGAATTACAAGAAGAAGTCTACATGACGCAACCCCCAGGTTTCAAGGTTGCTGGTTCAGAACCAAAAGTATGTAGACTCCAGAAGGCCCTCTATGGTGTTAAACAGGCCCCTCGGGCTTGGTACATAAAGATTGATCAGTACTTGGTTGCTCAGGGATTTCAGCGTAGCCCGTCAGACAGTAATCTGTATATTAAACACTCTGGTAATGATATTCTTTTCCTTGTTGTCTATGTGGATGATTTGATCATTACTGGGAGTTCAGAACATTTGATTTCAGAAATCAAATAGGATCTGTGCAGAACTTTTGATATGACAGATCTCGGCTTGCTTCATTATTGTTTAGGTATTGAGGTTTGGCAGACTGACAACAGTATTTTTTTGTCTCAGTCCAAGTATGCCAGAAATTTGCTTGATAGGTTTCGAATGCAGGATTGCAAACCTGCCTCCACTCCTATGGAGACTGGTCTGAAATTGTCCGCACAATCTGATTCTCCTCTTGTAGATGAAACACTCTTCAGGCAACTAGTAGGTAGTCTCATCTACCTTACTGCTACTAGACCTGATCTCAATTTTGCAGTCAGCTACATCTCACAGTTCATGACGAACCCCAAGACTGATCATTGGATTGCAGTGAAACGTGTGCTGCGCTATGTACATGGTACTTCAGATTATGGTCTTCTTTACACAAGGAGTGCTACTCCTCAGCTCAGTGGATTCACTGATTCCGATTGGGCCGGCTCAGTTGATGACAGGAAATCTACTTCTGGCTATGTGTTCAGTATCGGATCTGCAACAGTTACCTGGACCAGTAAGAAGCAACAGGCATGGGCACTCTCCTCTACAGAAGTAGAATATAGAGGAGCTGTCAAGGCAGCTTGTGAAGTAGTTTGGCTCTGTCAGATGCTTGCAGATATGCATATTCCTCAAGTAGGTCTGACTTCTTTGTTTTCAGACAATCAGGGAGTACTCAAACTTGCCAAGAACCCAGTGTTTCATGAACGAACCAAGCACATAGAGCTTCATTGCCATTACATCCGACAGTTAGTAGAAGATGGATCTATTTAGTTACTCTATGTCCCTACCTCAGAGCAGCCAACAAATATTTTCACAAAACCCCTTGGTCCTGACAAGTTTGTTAAATTCAGGGGATCTATTGGTGTAGTAAATAGATTGAGCATTAAGGGGGGGTATTAGAATAATATTTATGTTTCTTATTAATGCTCACTATTGTATCTTATTGTATCTTTGTAAATATTAGAATGTTTCTAATATTTAGGTGTAGTCTAGAATAGAATGTTTCTATTCTATTCGACTCTCCTCTTTGTATATATAGATCATTTGATCTCTGATTAATCAGTCAAGTATTCTGCCATTTACGCTTGTAACAGTAATCTCACCTGAGCCGAGTTGGATTCTATAGTTCAGACAACAAAGAGTTGAGGTAGCAAGGAGTTTGTTGTCGAGGGTCCCTGGCACTGCATACTCGATGTAATAAAGAGTAGACTTACTGGGGCAAGTAGAGCGTCGGACATCGCACTGCCACAGATTGTGCATATGAATGGCTTGATGAATGGAGTAGTGTACGACTGGGCTACGGTGCTATCAGATAGGATGTACGAGTTCATGACCTTGTAGCACCGCACTTTCTATATGCCTCACTATACCATTTCCTTATTCCTCGAGGCCACATTGCGCATACCGCTAGAGAAGTTGGAGTTGGTGCCTCAGGGGAAACTTGCAGCAGGCGAGCCTCCGATTTTCTATTGGCGGTACTTGGACACAGGAGGAACTACAACAGGATAGAAGAGGCCGAGGCAAGTGGTGGACTCCGATGATGCAGATAGTGGCCGGGAGACCACGAATCCTTCTGGCAGTGACTCAGAGGCAGTGGATAATGATTCACCAGAGGAGACAGTCGTGAGGTTTGCCTTGCCTCTCCTACCACCTTCGACACATCTAGCACAGGCAGCAGGAGTTGCTACATCTCCCACAGCATCTACGGCCATGCAGAGTAAACTTCCAGAGGTGGACGTTGGATCTTTTGCCGTGTCCGTAGTGGAGATAGTGGGAGATTCTGACGTAGCCGAAGGGACGACCATGAGTGTAGAGCAGCAGCAGATTGCCTTGGGTCAAGTGCGGTTGGAGGTAGTTGGAGCTGACGCCATAGTCACTGTGGACATTGATCTCTTGGAGGATCCATCACCTCAAGTAGGTCACTCGAAGCAAACTATGAGTTCCTGGTTGCAGACAAAGTTTGCTATGGCAATCACAGAGGCCACAGGACCAGTTATCCTATCTCCTCGACGTAAGGAGCCTGAGGCAACAAAGGACTCGGGGATTGACAACCCATAGGGTGGGGAGGCCACCATAGATGAGGAGCAGGTGTATATGGAGGAGGGAAATGTAGGCGGGCTGAACATGGCAGTGCACGAGGCCGACGCGATCTTGGCAGGGGATAAGGTGGTGCACTTGGGAGACACAGGGATGCAACTAGGCAAGGAGGACGTTGAGACCTCATTGGAGGACTTGGTGGCACGAGGGCGTCAGATGGTTTCCATAGCAGAAACTCGGGCTTTCAGAGGGGTGACTTCGGAGTTGCAGCGTCTGTTAACTTTTGTACAACAGGAGTGCTCGATTGCTTTTGCAATGTATTTTGGGCAGGGGCCGTGGCCTGCTGAGGAGATGTTGGATAGGCGAAAAACATGGTCTCTTCCCGCACCAGTACCAGAGAGTGAGGTACAGGCCCTTATTCGCCAGATAGAGCAGGCTTTCCAGGAGAGCTATTATGTTTCGACTAGACGAGAGATTGCATTGGTGGCTTCAGAGAGAGCTCAGGAGGAGTTGGCCGCTAGGTTGGTAGCAGTAGAGCGAGACTTAGCTCAGAGGAAATAGGCGATGGAAGCTGAGAAGGCATCCCGAGTGGCCTTGGAGGAACAACTGGCAAGGGAGACAGAGACACTTGAACGACAGTTAGTAGTTGCGACTGATGAGAGGCATACTGTGGAGGCTAGTTTAGTCATAACCCAGAAGGAGGTGGAGGTGCAATAGAAGGAACTTCAGGAGGCTGCAGTGATGGTAAAGTCTGCATTGGAACTCGAGTCAGTCCCTGAGAAGAAATTGGCGGCATGGACAACACAGGTGTATGAGTTGCGTTCTCAGTTGGGCTCTTCTATAGCGTAGCCAACCTCTTCTACTGCGGGTAACCTAGCCTCTTCAGGGATGCCCCCTCTGCCCCCTACTTCTGTTTAGTCATTTATTTTGTTGTCATTCCCTTTAGTGTTGTTAACGTCCCAAACATTTTGTATGATGTTGTCCGGAGACGACTTTCTTTTTGGGGGGGATGATGTCCGGAAAGTTAGGTAGTTAAACAGTTGGTCCGTCTGAGGGAGTTACACGGATGCGACGGTTTGCCTCGCATCCCTTCGGACATTATATGTATGTATTTGTCTCTTTGATGAGGATACGGTGATAATGTGGATTACGACTCTTGTGAATATATGAATACAATGCTCTTTTATATTCTAGGCTGAGTACTTATTTCTCTGTATGCAAACAATCTCTGTTACCCCACGAGGGTAAACAAAGACAAACTAGGCTTCAACCTGAATCACAAGAGGCTACGACCTCTTACAGCAATGAGCATCAACTCATTCAACAACCTACATAATATTTTCTAAAAAATCAAATCCTTCCTGGCTATCTGTAAGTTCCTTGCTGTAAGGAAACACTACTCTCACCACAAAAATGTACTATGGTGCCCACACTTCTGTCGTCTTATAAACAAACTCCACCCTTATTCAAAACCATTTTTACTGAACCCCTGTCAAATCCATTATGTGAGCAACACCTGTTTTTGTCATCACTGCTCGCGATTTTTATAAACTATTGTCGCCAAAAGGTGATTGGATTATTATACATAAATGTTTTTCTATTTCCCAAAAACGTGGAAGAAGAATACGATTTGCCACAACAAGGAAATAATCATCGACCGCCCAAGTTAGGAAATATTGATGATAGGCATAGTGCTATGATTTTCTACAAGTTGCTCACCGTTTTCACTGTTGACAAGAATGTGGTTGCGACAGCTATTCAGATAAGAAAATATTCTCATCTACAACTGTGAACACGAGGATAGGTTCTGATGCCGAACTCAACATAGAGTATTTGATAATGGACGTTACTTACTAGAAAATTGTGTCTGCAAAGAAACTACCAGAATAGACTGGCACGTACAACAATAACACAACACACTGATATGTTCTGATAAAGAATGAACTATTTACTGACAAGGTACAAATAGGACGATAGGTGTCAAACAAACCAAGAACTCATAACAGAGAAGATGACAAAAACTAGCTGTCCAACTGACAAACCCTTAACATCAATGACAAAAATGCAACAAAAATTAGTGAAATATTTTAATAATAATATTTAGTTAGTCCTAGTAATGTTTTTCGAAAACATTGTTAAAGGACAACTTAAATATTATCATTAGTTAGATAAAGTGGGTCACATAAATGGGTTTAATATGGCCCTTTGTAATATTTTATTAAAATGCTTTTAAATGAGCAATTTTGGAGGTAAAGGAATTAAAAATAAAGGGGCCAAAGTGGAGTCTACAAAATAGAGGCAAATTGCTCAAAAGGAGATAATTCTATTTTTTATGAAATCAAATGGTCTAGACCGACTTGTATGAAACTTTTTGGAGCAAATTCCAACTTACACCTTAGTATGATAACTTATTAGAATGAGAATTAAAAGTTTTAAATTTTGGACGCTTAATAAGTGACCATAGTGCCCAAAATAGTTAAATAAAGAATTAAATCCCATTCTAGAACAATTAGGTTTACTTATATTATAAAAATGATTTTAAATTGCAAATTCTAGGAAGTTCTTGAGATGGTTATAAAAGAAGGCTAAGTGTGGGGTTCCATGGGGGGTGCTTAAACTCTAGCTTTTAGGAAGAGGAGGTCCCCTGAAGGAAAAAATAATTTACTATGAGATTATTTGGAATCTTTTTCTAGAAAATAGAAGCTCCTACTTTCCAGCCTTGCATATTTAAGCAGGTGAAAATGGGGTGGGGCTAGAAATTGCCTCACCTGCTTAGGAATGTTATTTGCTACTCGTTAAACATCTAAGTTTAGATTTTCTTTAAAAATAATATTGGAGGGAAAATTATTTTTTTAACATGTTTTTATCACTGCACATATTATAGAATACAAAGATATGCATATGCATTCATGAGACCTACAACTTCCTTAAATTTTGGAGCTTAAACTTTTAAGCTGAATTAGACTACAAAATTCATGGGACCGTCAGCTTTAAAATATTCCTAAAACATCTCAAGCAGCTTCAGCTCTATTTTTTAGGAAGCTCCCTTCCATGGGACCCTAAGTGTCTCATTTAAAAAATACAAAAGATTCAGAAGCTTGTTTGTTTCTCTACAGAGATTCAGATTTGTGCCTGTGGCCAGACTCTTACTAGTGGGACGAAAGCCCTCCACTGTGTCTTGAAGCTGAGTACAAAACCCTCTACCTTCATTAGAGCTTTCCATATAGGAATTGACAGATTGGTGAAAGTTGAGTAGGGACATAAACCATTGTTGGCTGGTCCATATGCAGAGGTGGATCTATGTAATGTCCCCATTTTTCAGTCTCTTGGGATTAGCTTGGTTTGGCGACTCTCACAAGCTAATCAGGTGATCAGAGGGGGTCAGTTGGTGGAGCCAGTATTGGGATTCCATTCTGGAGGTTCAGATTACCAGGTCTACTTTTCGTTCGGGTCAGTTTGGTCAACTTACTATTTTTAGTAAGTGGTATTTTTGGGTATGGCCAGGTTTAGCAGGGCGTCTACATGAGGTGTCAGATGTTTTAAGATCGAGTTTTAGGGGATCTCCAGTTTGAGTGACTTATTATTTATAGTAAGTCTATTTTTGGTAGTTGGCTTTTTTCTGGCTGGGCAGTTGAAGTTTGAGGCTCTACTGTTAGAAGTTTGTTGATTTCAGTCAGACAGTTTTAGTGGCTCATATTTTAATTGTCGTTATTAAGTTAAGTTATTTTAATTTAATTTAATAACTTATGACTTTATAACTTTATGTTATAAAATGGTGTTGTGTTGAAGAAAGCACTTAAGTGAAAAAAATAAAAAAATATAGAAAGTGCTTTTTCAAAAAGCCTATATATTCTACTCGAAAAAGCACTTTACTCATCCATTGTTCATTTTTGATGAAAATTATGAAGTCTTTTGTTGAGAGCTTTCAACAAGGGTTTGAGGACTGATTCCTCTCTGCTACACTTTGAATCATTCCTGTGGTGGTGAATTGTGCATTGTTTCTGTGGGAGAATTTTCTGATAAATTCATGGCTGCAAATTGGTGCTGAAGTATACCAATTTCATGCAAGAGCATTTCTGAAATTATTTACTTACAACTGGGAATCGATTTTTCTTTTGGATTACTTGTGTGCAAGGAGGTTGTTGTATCTCCTTAGAGGCTGCAAACTGTCCGTACAAGCTGCCTCCAATAATTTATTAAGGCTGTGAATGTTTCTCAGAAGGTGGCGTGTTGTATCTAGAAACCACGTTTTTCTTTTGGTGCTGCGTAAGGGCTGCAGGAAGTCACGTGACTTCTTCCAGAGGCTACGTGGAGTCTATATTCAAGCCATGACTCTTTCCTTTGTGGTTGCGTGTGTATTTGTGGGCTGCGTGATTCCTTTGAGGGGTTGCGTGTGAAATCAGGGTGCTGTGTTTGCCTTTGGTGACTTGTGTAATTCCTCCAGTGGCTGCATGACAACCTAGCATGTTATATAATTCAAATAAAGGTGCAATGTTATATATTTGTTGACAGGTGTAATGTTTTTTTTAAAAAGAATTTATAAGTTTGAATGTTACAAGTGAAGTATTGAAATTAGAATTTATTGTTATTTAAATCATTGGATCTTGGAGAAGTTTATTTTAAAAATCCTACGTTGCCAATTTCAAAACAAAGTGTCAGCAAATTTCAGAATTTTATAATATTTATAACAAGGAGCCAAACTGGCTCTTTACAGTGGTATCAGAGCATTTTTCCTGCCATCCTGTGGGGTTTGGATTTATTTATATTCTAAAGTTTTTTAAAAAGTGATCAGCACTTCCACTTTCCCTAGCTATGGATAAATACAGGAGGCCCAGTTCTGGAAGTCGCCATAATAGTATGGGAAAAAGAGAGGAATTAAATGCCTTAGTAGAAAGTATGGAAAGACTTAGGTTGCATCAACAGAGATTGACAGAGACTTTGTCGGATCTAGTGACAGTAGACAGGGCAGCGAGGTATATGGTCTCTACTTTTAGAAGGTCGATATCGAGATTGCAGGGAAGAAGGCTTGAGTTTTCCCCAACAGGAGTCCATGATGCAGATTTTCCTATATCTAGTACAACACCTGTTAATTCTACCCGCAGTGCTGATGATGGATCTATTTCATAGGAACATGTGGATGTTTCAGTACCATTGGTTGACAGCAGCGTTGAGCATCAATGGGTTGAAGTTCCCAGAGTAGTCGCTACAGTTTGTACAGAGTCAGTTGATATTGTAGTTATCACTGAGTGTTCATACTCTTCCGTGGAGGGAGTGGTTATTGGAGATTTTTATGTCAGCTGTAGTAGTGTTGCTCCAGTTCAGGAGGCAGTTGCTACATTAGATGGGATTGATGCATGTATGGAGTCTCCCAGTGGTGATGTTGGTGATCTAGGGATTACAGTGGGGTCAATTGATGATAGTTCGTGCTCCAGCATTATTGGTGCACAACCTGACGTTGAGTCGTGTGTGGAGTCAGGTGTCAGCAGTTGAGATTTTAGTAGGAGATGTGGAAGCTGATAGTATAGACACATCTAATGATACTTTTGAGGATGCTGTGAGCTGCATTGGGGATGACACCCCCTGTGAGATGTTGGGCGATGATTGCGAGGAGCGTATGAGCTCTGACAGCTCTGAGGTTTATGATAGCAGTCGCAGTGTGGGATCAGTACAGGAGACATTGGTTTTTTCCTATGTTGAGGATGTGAGCATGGAGCTATCCAGTGATGACACTCATGATGGGAGTGTTGCAGTTGAGTTAAGTGACATAGATTCATGCCACAGTATAGTTGATTCACATGACGACATTGAGTCGTGTATGCAGCCAGAGTTAGTGGAGTTGCAGATAGATGATGTGGACACTAGCATTATAGATATTTCCAATATTGAGAGCGAGGATGATGAGTGCTGTAGTGTTTCTGGCTTTCTATATCTGACTTTGGGTGTGGACTCAGCGTTGTCATATGGTGGTGGGTTCTAGGAATTTATGTTACAGGGACTCACGGATGAGGAGGGGGAAGCATATGAGTGGCAAGAGTTTGTTACAACTAGGGCTTCCACTTCTAGAGAGGGGTTTACTTTGTCGATGACTCATGAGGATGATTTTTCCTGTAGCGAGACGTGTTTGACTTACCAGAGCTTGGGGGAGGACTCTGAGTTGTTAGTGAGTGAGGATGGATCCCAAGATTTGGATTGTCAGGCGGTTGTAGAGGATGAGGTAGCTGGAGATTGTGTTGGGTTGGATTCAGTAGCAGCTTCCTCGAGGTTAGATGAGGACGAGTCCGATGCCTGTACTCAGTTTGTAGATTTGTACTCAGATGAAAGTACACAGAGATATAGTGATCTTGAGGGGAGTTTGTTAGATGCAGCTTCCTCTCATAGTGTGGACAGCACAGTTGAGGTTGTTCATAGGAGGCCTGTTGTGCAGAGTCATCATGTGACTAGATAGTTGCGAGTTGATGAGAGAGATATTACTTCTACTCTTGAGCATTTTGATGCCATTCGTCAGTTGTTGGCTGTTAATGGTTGGGGTGCTCCTATGACAGATGATCACAGTGGTGGTTACCTTTCCTTGACATAGATTCATTCCTTACGGGAGGCTGTCAGGATTTTGAGACAGAACTATTTACAGTTGGTAGCCGACCGAGATCGCCTAGTTGAGTGGGGGAGTACAACATATGAGGCATTGATGGATAGAGAGGAGGAGGTGAGTGAGCTTACTCAGGAGCTCACAACAACTACTGAGGCTTTAGAGGGCATTGAACGGGCTCTTCAGGAGTTGCAGATCTAGTTAGAGGAGGTGACCGTGGAGTTGGAGCATTTACGGTCCACACTAGCCCCAGACCCAGTTCGATTGCACATTGAGGTGGTTGGTGGTAAGTTTGCTTCTATGGTTGGGGATGCGCGATATGATGATGGGGCAGTCACATCTGTGCAGGATATGGGTGCACTAGTTACGGATGAGGTAGGAGCACTAGTGGAATCAAACTCTCATGTTGATTTGCTTCTTTTTGCTGGGAGTGAATCTTTTTCTTCATCTCATATAGCTGATAGCATGGGACAGTTGGCAGTGCCACATTTTCAAAGGGATCAGCTGTGGGTTGTGGGGGAGCAAGTTGATGCTACCATGTATAATTTCTACTGCACCGAGTCATTCATGGAGTATTTACTTGAGAGTGCAGATGTGCGAGAGGATTCATACAAAGTGTCTGAGGGTACTCTCATCCGAGGCTCTCGTGCTATTCGGAGGTTGGTAGGGAAGATTGTGGAGACTCTATCTACGGTGCTTCCCCATAGGGATTTCAAGGTTGCGTTTGCTGAGAGGGTTGCTCAGGATCCTAACCAGCTTGCGGTTATGAGGAGTCAGAGATTGGAGCCATCTACTTGCAATATCCACACACCCAGAACAATTTATCAAGGGTTAGAGTTGGTAACTGTGATTCAAACACATTTGGTCATTGTCTTCTTCTCAGTGCAGTTGGGTGTGAGTGTCGGTTAGACAGGGACTCGAGTTTTGACAGATTTGATGTTTCAGTTGGGTTGAGTTCCGCTGGGTTGTTTTTTGCATTGACATCTATAGTCGGCCTTCAGATGATGTTTTCAGTGATGTCAGTTATTTGGGTGTTGAGGGCACTTTTTCAGTTGTAGGTGTTTATACTGTTGATGTTGGGATTTTCTTCACAGGAGTATGGTGAGGATTGGGACATTACTTATGACCATCCTTGGGATCCGGGTAGTTTGTGATGTTGCTTGTTTTTTCCTGATTGCTTGACGACAAGTAATCTTGGGAAGGGAGGACTGTAATGTCCCCATTTTTTAGTCTCTTGGGATTAGCTTGGTTTGGCGACCCTTGCAAGCTAATTAGGTGATCATACGGGGTCAGTTGGCAGAGCCAGTATTGGGATTCCATTTTGGAGGTTCAGATTACCAGGTCTACTTTTCGTTCGGGTCAGTTTGGTCAACTTACTATTTTTAGTAAGTGGTATTTTTGGGTATGGCCAGGTTTAGCAGGGCGTTTGCACGGGGTGTCAGATGTTTCAGGGGATCTCCAGTTTGAGTGACTTACTATTTATAGTAAGTCTATTTTTGGCATTTGGCTTTTTCTGGCAGGGCAGTTGAAGTTTGAGGCTCTGGTGTCAGAAGTTTGTTGATTTCAATCAGACAGTTTCAGTGGCTTATAGTTTAATTGTCGTTATTAAATTAAGTTATTTTAATTTAATTTAATAACTTATGACTTTATAACTTTATGTTATAAAATGATGTTGTGTTGAAGAAGCCACTTAAGTGAATATATATATATATATATATATATATATATATATAGTGCTTTTTCAAAAAGCCTATATATTCTACTCGAAAAAGCACTTTACTCATCCATTGTTCATTTTGATAAAAAATATGAAGTCTTTTGTTGAGAGCTTTCAACAAGGGTTTGAGGACTAATTCCTCTCTGCTGCACTTTGAATCATTCTTGTGGCGGTGAATTGTGCATTGTTTCTGTGGGAGAATTTTCTGATAAATTCATGGCTGCAAATTGGTGTTGAAGTATACCAATTTCATGCAAGAGCATTTCTAAAATTATTAACTTACAACTAGGAATTGATTTTTCTTCTGGATTACTGGTTGTGTGCAAGGAGGCTGTTGTATCTCCTTAGAGGCTGCAAACTGTCCGTACAAGCTGCCTCCAATAATTTATTAAGGCTGCGAATGTTTTTCAGAAGGTGGCATGTTGTATCTAGAAGCCACATTTTTCTTTTGGTGCTGCGTAAGGGTTGCAGGAAGTCATGTGACTTCTTCCAGAGGTTGTGTGGAGTCTATATTCAAGCCGTGACTCTTTCCTTTGTGGCTGCGTGTGTATTTGTGGGCTGCGTGATTCCTTTGAGGGGTTGCATGTGAATTCAGGGTGCTGTGTTTGCCTTTGGTGACTTGTGTAATTCCTCCAGTGGCTGCGTGACAACCTGACATGTTATATAATTCAAATAAAGGTGCATACCTTGCATTTATTGTTGACAAGTGTAATGTTTTTTTTAAAAAGAATTTATACGTTTGAATGTTACAAATGAAGTATTGAAATTAGAATTTATTGTTATTTAAATCATTGGATCTTGGAGAAGTTTATTTTAAAAATCCTATGTTGCCAATTTCAAAACAAAGTGTCAACAAATTTCAGAATTTTATAATATTTATAGCAAGGAGCCAGGTTGGCTCTTTACAATCTAGGTGGGGTTTTCATAGGTGCTGAAGATTTCAAAGATAAGTTATTGTTTTAATTGATCTCAGATTTCGGGTATTTGAATGCCATTAATGATCCTCTTGTGAAGTTTGTAATTTAGACAAAGTTTAGAGTGTTGGTTTTGTTTGAAGTTTGCCTATGAGAATTTGGAATGCCATTATTGGATTTTTCTGCCTAGGCGCTTAGGTATTGAAGAAGGCATTGGAAAAGAAGACATCATGCATTGAGAAAAGTTGTCTATCCCTTGGTCAAAGCTATCTTGGACACCAATGTGTGAGAAGCTTATTTTGGGTGATTTAATATTCTTGTTGTTGGGTATGTATAAGTCATTTATGGTGGGCAATTTTTCATATTCATACTTGCCACCTACCGCTCAGAATTGTGGGACGTGGAAGAGGAAATTGATTGAAGGTCTTAGACAGCTGCCAAACCTCTTATTACTTGGACGTGTGGAATTCATGGGCAGGTTGATGAAGGATATGTGTAAGGAATAATCAGTATGCTGGCCGAACTGGTTGAGAAGTGGACACAAGCTTATGAGATTGTCTTTTGGCATTTAGAATATCTGCAAAGTTAGTTTTGGAGGACATTAAGGGTAGGTCCCCATGCAGCTGAGCTTATTGTGGAGTTGGTGGCACCATGGAAGCAAAATTTGCTGCTTATTTTTAAGCACCACTGGTAAATGAAATTTCAAATGAAAGTTTGCATAATTTTTGTTGCAAATAAAATTTAGAAGAGAAAATTTAGGCAAATAAAAAGAATAGGAAAAAAAAGGGTGAAAACATCTGTCATTTTTCCAATAAGTAGTGGCTGCTTATTTTTAGCCCCCCCTTTTTTTCAAAGCTTATTTTGAGATTTTAAGTAGCTGTTGTTCCATTATTGTAGGAAAAGATTCCAATTTATCCTTTACTCCAAACTTAAAAGTTTCATAGGAACACTCTAGTTGCTTAAATTTAAGCAGAAATTGCCCATAAGCAGCTGCATGGGAACATGGGGGTAACCTTCGGCAGGGACATAAGCGGTTGACTAGTTTCTAGTTACCGGCCTGGACTCTTCTTCAAAGTCTCTCTAACTTGGGTTCATGAATGAAAGTATTGTCTGATCTGCCAAATAAGAGGTTGTTGAGAGGAAAGTCTTATGTGACTGCACAAATAAGTTTCAGCTTGTTGTTATTAATATTAGGGTGTCTAAGGGTGTTAGTAATTATGAGTACTTCTGGAGTGTGTAGGTTCCATTTTTGACTCGTGGGAACGATGTTGGTTATTCCAGATGAATGGTGGCAATCCTATATGTCCCATTGAGGTTCTTATTTGCTGTAGAGGTCATAAACATGACTTGTTATCTCTGTTATTTACAACGGCAAATTGTTAAGAAAATACATTGTTTCTTTACGTCTATGAATGTTGGATGGAATATATATATATATATATATATATATATATATATAGATTCAAACAAAAGATCACCATGTTCTTGCAAGATTCTAAATTGTTTGACGTAATCCATCAACACTAAAATATATGAAAGTGGAAAGGGTAAAATGCAAAATATTGGCTAGCAAACAAAGGTGTATGTTAAATTGATTTGTATCTTCACATTGATGCATAACAATATCTGTCTTCGAACATTTTCAATTATCCTTTTTTTTAAAAGAAATTCTTGTTTTATTTCTCGGGCTGGTTGTTTTGATAAAAGCAGCAGGAAAACCAGGATGTTGTCCCATGATACAACCAGAGAACTATCCTCCCAGAGGATTAACCACAGACCACCATTAACAACACATTAACAACAATCACAAAGTATCAGAATCAACTGCCTAACTTACTTCTATTAAAAACAAACCTTTGTCTAAAAATAGAGCACCTAGCATAAGCATAGCGCCACATAACATAGTAATATAAATAGATTAAGACATACCAGTTCAGAGCCATAACAGTAATAAACATATGCCACGCAGGGCAGACCCAAAAGTTTTCCAAAGTATAGCCACCATAAGAAGAACTAAGTAAACTAAGGTCCATAGGCCAGCCAGAAACCAAAAGACCAAAAACTAGCAATCCACATTAGGGTTTCTTCTTCGACAACATCTTTGACAACAATACCCTGGCCCCGTCCTTCGTAAGGAACTTAAACAGTTCCTTGTAGTTGTCTTCATCTTCCAACTTGCCACTACTCATTTGCTCATGCAATAGGCACATGGTCGTTGCTGAACTATGCATTACTTTGAGTGTGAATCGGCTCATGTCCTGAAGTCTCCTATCCAAACCAGCAACTTCATCCTTAAGGCTCAGAAGGCCCGCTTCGACGCCAGCAAGCCACTGTTTAATTTTCCCAATGACACCACTAGGGGCATTATAAGGGCTAGGGGTAATCTTAACAGGGACCTCCTCCACAATGATACTATCTTTGGCAGCTTGAGCTGGGGGAGAGTAATGGGAGTAGGATTAATCACATGTGAGGGGGGAGCAAAAGGAACAAAATTGACCGCAGGGCCAAGAGACATATCTTGCTTCAAACTTTTAGACACATAGGAAGAGGAGTTATCCTTCTCGAAATTACCCTTTTCACCAGCAACTTCATCCTTACGGCTCAGAAGGCCCGCTTCGACGCCAGCAAGCCACTGTTTAATTTTCCCAATGACACCACTAGGGGCATTATGAGGGCTAGGGGTAATCTTAACAGGGACCTCCTCCACAATGATACTATCTTTGGCAGCTTGAGCTGGGGGAGAGTAATGGGAGGAGTAGGATTAATCACATGTGAGGGGGTAGCAAAAGGAACAAAATTGACCTGACCGCAGGGCCAAGAGACATATCTTGCTTCAAACTTTTAGACACATAGGAAGAGGAGTTATCCTTCTTGAAATTACCCTTTTCATTGCTCTCAGTCTCGTCA
This sequence comes from Chamaecyparis obtusa, assembly GCA_027943335.1. Taxonomy (NCBI): domain Eukaryota; kingdom Viridiplantae; phylum Streptophyta; class Pinopsida; order Cupressales; family Cupressaceae; genus Chamaecyparis; species Chamaecyparis obtusa. Next base: position 218,214 of record BSBK01000279.1, on the reverse strand, counting down.
AACCCATCAGGGCACATTTCCCTCATTCTTCACCCGCCTTTAGCCTTAGCAATTCTATTACATTGTCGAGGAGTGAAAGATTTCTCTGTAATCTCAACTTCCAAGTCAACTTGGTAGGAATTGGTTTTGGCTTTTTTGAACGGTTTGGCCTCAGCGCTAGGGTTAGGTTGCTTCTTATTATTAGCATCAACATACTCCACAGTTGGAGAGACATCCTTACAACCCTTAATTTTGAAGGGATTTTAGACATCTTTTTCTTCCTGGGCTAGAAGGAGGAAGAATACTACCTTCAGGAATAGAATTGGTTTGCAAGGGAGGGGAGGGTACAATAGAGGTTTGATGGACAACAATATTCTTAGGAGGGCACATTGCAAGGTGGAACTTGTAGAGGTGGTAAATCAGCCCCTGGTGGAGAATAACATACTTTTTGCTGGTATTCTTAGCCTCAAGAATCTCATTAACATTTCTCTCCATGGAATACAATAGGTAAAATGGGATAGATATGAGGTCATGATTGTGGAGGTTGTTCAGAAATGAGAGATGATAAAAATAAGACACCAAAACAGCCTTCCAAAGTAAAATATTTCATGACAATAGCACACACCTGCAGCCAGATGCTTGATAGCTCCTTCCGAGCAAACGCACCCCAATCGAATTCTCATTGTTGCAGAAGAACTGGTTTAGGCTGGGTAAATCAGGCATTCGACTAGTTTTTTTTCCATTTTCTGCCCTCCATGGACAAGTCCATAGCTTGTGTAATAACCTCCTCGTTCACTTTGAACGTGATACCATTGATAGTCTCCTTCTTCTCATTACAGGAGGACACAAACTTTGGCACTATTTGGGAGATTTCCTTTGTATTTTCTTTTGCTCCTCCTCTATATGGTAGGCTAAAACACCCGCTTCATCCATAATAATTCTTCTATGGAAATGGGTATGGAGTCCTCCAAGGTATTTGGTGAGAACACCTTTCTCCTCTAAGTCCATGCTGAATGACAACTTATCTCTAGAATTTAGTTGTGTTGCCTTACAACTTTGTCCACTACCTTGCCTGAAAAACTACCACTTAAAGTTTTAATCAATATCACAGCCAATCAGATAACAATTCCTATAAGATAAATCCTAAGTTGCCAGTTTGAGTACCTGAACCTGGTGTGGCGATAGGACAAATTTTTATCTCCTTGATACAGGAACATGAATATATATAGAGAATATCAAAATTATAAACTATACGAACTTTGATGCTTGTAAGTACCAATAAATATAATATCTAAACTAGAGAAGCAGAAATTTGCAAAAATAAAACCCGATTATACCTGATTAATCCTAAATCCTAACGTCGATTTTATCTCGATTCATGAAAAAATCGTTGACCTGATTTTCAATGACCTTTTTGAAATTAAAACACATTAAAATCATATTAAAATCTCTAAAAAATGACAAAAAAAATTAAAAAATCATTGTAAAAACCTACGAAACCCTACAAAAAAACTCATGAGTTTGACAAATCACCTAGAAATAGGGTTGAAATAGCTAATGAATTTGTTCTAAATCACGATTTCAATATGACTCGAGCTCTCTGCATGCCTCGCCTCATGGATTCTAATAAGATCAAATATATAATTAATATTATACACTATTTTTAAAATTATAACTATTATGCACTATTATATATGGTCCTTTAACGAGAAAGTATCCTATAGTTTATAATTAATATTATAAATTAGTTTCAAAATTTAATTTGTTATTGATTATTAATATATATATTAATAGCATAGAAGTAGAAAATGACAAAAATCATGATTATACGCAATTGCGTCAACATGTGCAACAATTTATTCCCCAAAATATGAGATTTTTTGGTCAATGACTTTCAACACTTTTTTTTGCGATTTATCAGGGGATTAATCAACAAAAAGCGACGATTAATCATCAAAAAATTGCGGCAAACTAACACAAACCTTAAAAGTGATATTGACAAGAAAACCCCACAAAAATGTGACGTGATTCTTTACAAAATCGATGTGTGTTGTTGAAGACATAGTTGGGAAAGTTGGGTCGAAAGTGTTACAAAGTCTCGAAGTGTTGCAGAATCAGGAAGTAGCATGGGAGATAGGCGATCACAAACAAAGTTTTCCTCTCTTTCCACATTGAATATATTGTATAGCTTGATTGATACTATTTTTTTTCAACATTGATTTTGTTTGTATAAATTTCAAATATTTAAATTGTTGCAATATAAAACAAAAGAAGGCCATAACAAAGCTGCCTTATTTATTTGTTGTAATATGATCTAATAGAGTAGGGTAACAAAGTTTTGCCTTATTTATTTTGGAGAAAACAAAGAACCCTACAATAATCATTATAATTATTTTAGGCTTGTTAATTATGATATAAGTTCTTACGATTAATCAAATCGCTAGATATTTAAAATTCTACTCAAAATCAAATTAATTAATATTACAAAATAACCCCGCTCAATGCGGGCGCTGGTAGGAAAGAGCGGGGTCGAGAAAACCTCCAGCTGTGCCCGGGACAAAAGTCTTGTTATTAATACAAAATAGACATGGTCATACCCATGACTCGAGCTTTGTCGAGATTTGTTCACATACATAGATTCGTGGGCATACCCAGTACCTTAAAAAAAAAAAAAAATTTAATTTTTCAAAAAATTTACATGCTCCAATTAAGTTACAACAATTAAGTGTGTATACAACTTTGTTTTAATCCTTTGGAATATCAACCTTTGATCTTATTCCTTCGGAGAGAGATTGAACTTGGCTCCAAATTGGATTTTCCCCCCTGAAAAGCAAGACAAATTCTACCAAATCTAATGGTTAAAATTAATATATCATTTTTTAAAAATAAAAATAAATCCTACCTCAAGCATTGTTAAACTTACTCCAAATGTACCGCCATTTGGGTGTTTGGGTTAATGTATAAAGGCATAAATAACCATCCCATATTAGCTTCAATGGGATGTGATTCCCAATGGTATAAGAAGATGATACAATTATTCTATGAAATCTATTTATTAATAGAGAAACCAAATATCGAATAACGCCATTAAAAATAAATCATTAGGAAATTTCTTATCTAATAATGGCCTAATATTAGAGGAACATAAACAAACCTCCTGTTTAGAAATCAATCCTCAATTACACCATGGCTATTAGTAATGACAAACATATTAATCTATCATCATTTTCCTATAATAAAGAATACATGAAACCATATAAAAATAGGACAGCAACGAAAAGGAACCGTCGAGTCTCATTTATAAGGTCTTGACTATTATGATTAAGGTCCCTTATCGTTTTGAACTCCTTCTACAAGACGGTAAGGGACGTTAATCATATAATAATAGGTATAGTTGAAAGGGGACCAAGCGATTCCCTTTAAACTATATCTAAATATTCTGTCTAGTGATAAAAATATGCTATGCTAGCAGCTCTCTTTTTAATTTATAAGTTTACAGAGAAGATCAGATGAAAGCATAGTCCATGTAAATGTAAGAATAGATTTGTTTATATACATATATATATATATATATACATATATATATATATATATATATATAAGCATATGTATATTCATTTATCAGAAATGGGTATGCCTGTTTAAAGTGAAAGTTAGATCTGAACTCTCTATATTGAAAATTAGAAAAAATCAAAGCTATTTGCATGTATGTCTAAATCTATGTGTAAAATATACCTGTAAAGGTGAATTTACATATGTATTCATATATCTACGACATATGTATCTATCACGATATTAGTTAAGAGTATCTCCAGATCCAGGTGTTAACTCCTTAAATACATTACTAAGCATGTGATACTGTCCAAACATCCTCCAAATTCTATTAACCGCTGAATATCCTTAATAACAGTCTGAATGTAAGCGCAGCCTTTCTTAGGTTAAGAGTACCAAGAGTACAGGCCCGATCCCATTGCCTAGAAACATCACATTTTATATTTAAAAACCATAGAAGCCTCTCCTAATTAACAAGTTGCTTCATGAGGAATAATCATTACATTACTAAGTGACTGATGAGGGAGGAGATAATAATAAGCATTTGTTCTAGATTTCCATCTAAAAGTATACATACATATATATATATGATCATATCTGTATATATATATGTATGTATATATAGATGAAAAAATAAGTTCCTGAGAAAGCATATCAAAATAACCTTAGGTGCATTGTATTTTGATGTGCTTTCCCATACACACATCTGTAAACATGTATTAGGACAATTTTTAAATATAAGAATATGTGTAAAAGTATCATCTTGCCTAAATTATTAGTCTTGTAAGGTCAGGAAAGCCTGAAGTGAATAGGAGCTGATAATCCTCAAATAGCTTGGCATGTTGATGGCTTACTGTCATATTAATCTGAAGCTAGATACAAAGTACCTCTAAGCTCCTATTGTAAGCTTTGTTTATTACTTGTCCAATATCAGAGTATGTAGATTTAAAGATTTGGATATTGTGATGACATTGGCGTCCCAAGACTCACTTAGAGCTTTCAGTCTGTTGCCCAATACATGAGGCCGCAGCTCTTGGGCACAGATAGATAGCAATATAGGAGCTGAATCTGAATGTGAAAGAATCCGTTAGTCAAATAACCACTCAACCCAATGAAAAAGGTTTTGTTCTATGCTGGTCTCCCTTAAATTAAGAATTAACTTATAAATTTATCCATCTAGTCACATTACTCTGAACAATATTATCTAGCCATTCATGGATAGACAAAGGGCATAACAGACATAGCCTGGTGAGAGCCAAAGGTTCCTGGTAACGAAGGATTTCAAAGGGACTGAGGTCTGGACTGCTAATCTAATCAGTATTTGCATATGCTTTGAACTTACTCTCTATGATATTCATTTTTCAGACCAAATCTATGATAAGCACAATCCTAATTGGTCCCTTAATACCCACACTGCAGATAAACCTGCTAAACATTTTAAGAGAAATATTATATATAATAGAAGGTGCTGTACATAATTGTCCCGAAAAACTGGGGTAAACAAAACCACCCCCTGGTGCTGTACATAATTGTACAATAGTCATATCAGAACCATCATGTTTGCATACAATCTTGTATATTGCATATCTACCTAAATTCATATTATGCATATATAGTTGCTATATTCTATATACCAACTGGAAGTGTAACATGTGTACAAAGTACTACATATACTTACAATAAAGCTTCAATTAACATAAAGCCTATATACTACTTTACTTCCTTTCCACCGCAGTGCAAAGCCAGGCGTGGTTTTCCTGTCTCATGACCACAATACCTTCTTCTTCTTCGTCCAAAGACCTTGAGTGATGGGTACATCTCTTAACTGTAGGAGCAATGATATGTAGCTTTGATAAATCAAATTCATTCAAGAAAGTAGGAATCTCAAAGCCTTCAGCCCTCCAGTAGTCTAGGAATTCCACCGATTCTTGCTTAGTTTGAAGGACCTCCTTATATAGGAATTCTAAATTTCTAGACATGCTTGGCCAGTGTGTGTCAAATGCTGCTTCGTCTTTGAAGGTTATCAACGGAGTTCTATGTTTTGGTGGGATCAGAGCTAACTCTGATATGTCTGATCTCATTATAGCTTCCGGGAAGGGAGTAGTAAGCAGGTTATCGATAGAGTATACCATTTTGTCCAGTCCAACGAGGAAGTACTTGTTGAAGATCAGCTTCGAGACCTGTATGATTTCATCTTTCTCTCTACCAGCCAGATAGGAGATAGCTATGAATAGACCGATGACATTCCCATTAGTCTTAAAAGTGTATTCATTGTCAAACAACTGTTCTCCCAAAGCTTTTTCCAGAGCCCTCCTAGTAGAATTTTGTAGAGGAAGTAATATCTGATTCCATCTTTCCGGGGTGACCGAACCTCTGAAGGCCATGGCTCTGAATCCACCAGAGTTGAAGGTGGTGAGCTTCATTTCCATGATTAGACCAGGGAAGATCAGAGGTGAAACCGAGTGACAAACTGATATATCTCAAAGGATCGAGAGAATAAACAAATAACTTAGAGTCAAGAACCGAGGTGGCACGTGAGAGAGATAGGGATACTAAAAGAAGCACTGCAGAAGAAAAAAGGATAGGGGAAACATCTCACTTATTCTCGAAATAACTGGAAAGATCTAGAATATAGAACGAGTCACATGATGGAACAGAGCACGAGGAGGGGTGGCAAAAAGAGGAAAGGCCGGATTCACATGAAAAATTGTCACAACATGCTGAGTAATGATGACAAGAACTGCCAACTCAGCAACCAAGCCATCATCCGAAAATGTTTATTTGATTTTAATGTATTATATAAAATTTTAATTTATATATAATTAAATAATAAATATATGTATTAAATATTTAATATAAAATATACTATTAAATATAATAATATTATGCTATTTTATTTATTAAAAATATCTATAAATTATTAATATAATAATATTTAAAAAAATATTTAGTAATTTACATTATATAAATTTTAAATATAATTTATATAATAAAAAATAAACAAATTTAATTTTAATATACAATTAATAATACAACAATACACTAAAACTTGGTACATATATAATAAATTAAGTTTAAATTTCTTTCTTTTAATGTTCAACTAACAATTTAATAAAATAAAAGATTAAAAATATTTTAGACATATGTATGAAAACTATTTCAAAGTATGCCAACAATTTAAAAAATTAATTGAATATGTGTTGTTCTACGAATAGTTATATAATTATATTAATAATATATTATATTCATTTAATTAATAAGATATTAATATTTCGTTAAAATTGTTATATAATTATATCAATAATATATTATATTTATTTAATTAATAAGATATTAATTTAGTCTACATATAATAACTATCCATTCTTAACAAACACTTTACTATCAATTTAACATATCCTAAAAAAAATAAAAACTATTATAATTCTAATATTTAATATATTTCTATTATTCTAATATTTTAAAAAATAATTATAATTAACATTAACATTAAGAATTAAAATTAAGTACATTATAATTTTAATATTTTATTCTATTTTTAATTTTTTTAATATTTTAAAAAATAATTATAATTTACATTAAAATTAAAAATTAAATTAATTAAAAATTAAAGGCAAGCCACTATGTGGCACTTGTTTTGTTTTGAACGATCTATATCATATCTGCTTTTGTTTTGAAGAAACGCAGAGAGTTACTTAAGTTTGCTTAAGTTGTCTTGCTGTCCCATAGGCTATTTTTAGCCTCGCAGACATTAAAATTTTATCTATCTATCTATTTGAATATTATGCTTACCGTTGAAATTATGTATTAATTGTGATTCATGAAAGATATTATTTAGTGGACGACACAATTATTTTATATGCTGGGTGAATAAGTCTGATGAAATCGTGAGTTTCAAAGGATAAACGAAATAAATATTATTTTGATGGTGAGATTTTAAAGGTGGCAAATGATTTTATTAGAGCGGCGTGAATATGGTAGAATTCGCTTGCAGTTGGGGATCCTTGGCATTTGTCGATAGAAATGAATGATGGCTGGGGATGGATTTATTGCAATCGTAACTTCCTTCTGTGCATTCTGTGGGAACATTGCCGCTGCTGTTATTTATCGGGCTATTTGTTCTTGAAATAATATGGGTTGCCACTTCATTCAGTGAAGCCGTCGAGATTATTCCACAGGAATATTAATATTGTATGCTCTACACAAATTGAGAAAGAAGTTGTTAGAAGGTTGCCGACACCATATATTCGTCAATGTAGAAGTTTGCAGCCGGGCATTCAATCTTCAGTGAAGACAAATATTCAACACACACAGTGGGTTGAATTATATCAAGTTTGTTGTTGTATTCTCAGGTCGCAGTTTAGAGGAGAATTTTCTTATTCCCTACTGGGCGACATTCTCGTAACATCAAGCATATTCTGGAAATTAATTAACACTATTTCCATCTAGGTTTGGCACTAAATAAAGGCCAGAACTGTTTGTATTTGCATCTGCATTGTCTGAAGGTCTGCAGTAGACTTTTGCAAGAATATGATAAGGACCAGACTTTTGCAAGAACTGGACCAGGCTTTGGGTTCCAGGGAAGAATTTGGTAACATAAGTTTTAACAATTAATGATTTCAGTGAATTTCTCCTTAATCTCTGTTAAGTATAATGAATCCATGATATGCCATTATTATATTTGTTCTTTTTTAATACTGAGCAAAGTATCATTAGCCAAAAGTTATCATTCACCCTTGAAACTGAAACTGCACATTCAACCCCTATGGAAACTGAATGACAAATAGCTTAGAGTGGAGAACGTGCTGTATCATTGAATTCACAGAAACAACAAACATCATTTTGGAAACAACAATAGAGGCACTACCTCTGATATGCCTGTAAAGTGTTTGGCGAAATCTCTTTGGAACTAAGAGCAATTTTCTAGTGCAAATACTCAAGTGATCTGAAGAAAACACATACTCACATATACAGAGAAAGGGGTGAATCAGTATAAGACTAAGAGCAATTTTCTAGTGCAAATAGGCAAGTGATCTGAAGAAAACACATACTCACATATACAGAGAAAGGGGTGAATCGGTATAAAACTAAGAGCAATTTTCTAGTGCAAATAGGCAAGTGATCTGAAGAAAACAAATACTCACATATACAGAGAAAGGGGTAAATCAGTATAAGAACTACTTTTTCAATTTATAATTTTAGCAATCATAAGCAATAAGAAAAGCTGCAAAAGTTAAAACATATGTAGAAGTAAGATCTAGAAAATTAGAAAACAAGATGCACACACTATTTTATGTGAAAATCCTTGCGGAAGAAAACCATGGTAAAATTTTGCTTTTTATATTAAACTTCCTACAACATCGTAAGCACCAACCCACAGGAGACACCGATCCCCTCTACTGAGTTCCAACTAGACAAGGGACTCTGATCTCTTTGAGTGAGGGGCTCTGACCTCTTATTTGAAACCTTTTGTGTGAATGTGAAGATTTCAGTTTGTAATTAGGAGTGCCAAACATTGGTTCATTTCAAATTTTGTGTTCCTTGTGTTGTGATGAAACCGTTGGTTTTCACCAGGTAGTGGTTTTGTTTCTACCACAAGGATTGGACAAAATCAAGTGTTTTTTGGTATCTCCAACTTTTGGATTTCATTCAATTAATGGTGGTGAGGGCTCTACTTCTTGACCCTGGCCTGTATCGTGACAAAGAGGAACATGCTTGAGGCATTGTCCCTTGGCCCCATTGGGGGCTTTGCCCCTAGACCCCCACAAGGGGTGTTGCCCCTTGCCCCTGCTGGTGGATTTGTCCTTAGATCCCCACAAGGGTATTACCCCTTGACCTTGTGGAGACTCTAACATTAGACCCCTGCAGGGCATTGCCCCTTGACCCCAAACATCCACCCACCATTGTTAATGTTTGATGCAATCATTGCATGTTTTTAATGTTTATTAGTTTAAAATTTGCTTAGCATGCCAAAGGTTCATTTGCAATTTCTATATTTATTTGCACTACCCCCTGCGGTCCTTGTGCCACTGTCCCCTCTTCCTACCCCTGTGGTCCCCAAACTTAGGGCCTTGGTCCCCCATCCCTAAAACCTGTGTCCCCGCTTCCCTATGTAGGATGAGGAGTGCTCTTTGATATCCCAATGAAATGACTGGTTACATAATGGATATGTACTTATTAAAAAAATAGATAATAAGGGAAAGCTTAGAGAAGTTGCACTTAGGACATAACATTCATTTTTTCAAAATTCTTGATTTGTGGCTATATTAACAAGTTTATCTCAGTTTGTTTGGGAAATGAACAGAGTTACATCACTTGGCTCAAATGTTTAGGCTTTCCTTTTTTGTGCTAGTCCTTTGCTATTGTACTTGCTGTGGATTCGAGTCCAGTTAATAATTTTTTTGGTCATTTGTGGACATTGATACATTATCGTTTTTTCTTTCTTTCAAACTTAATCAGACTCACCAAGTTCTGGAAAACTTCCAAGTACTCATCAAATTGTATTTTCCAAAACTTCCTCAATTAATTCTCAGATATTTTTTTGGGTTTCTGATTGAAATTTATCAATATTTATTATTTTGTGCATTTTTTGTTTAGTGGCTGCCTTCCATATGTTTAGTCAACGCATAATCCTGGGCTTGTCAAGTCATTTCCAAGTCCTAGTTACATGGCTTTGGGTTATGGTGGATCTTGACAGGTCAAAACTAGAAATCTAGATATTGAATGTTATAATTGTTACGTAAATGCTTGTACAGAATTTGACTTGTGAAACATATTATCAACAAAACAAGAGGTTGAAGCTGAAAAATGTAGTCCCACAATTTGATATATCTTTTTCTTTTTTCATTTCTTACAATGTTTGTAAGTTGTAATAGCTTTTAATCTCTTTAAAACGTTTTTAGGCTGTCATTACAATCTTGATTCCTGGAACAACTCTGCTTATTTTGATATATTAAATATTAATATATTATCCTCTATATGAGTGAGAATCCATTTGAAATTTGAACATGGTATCTGTCTATTACAGCCAGAGACAAGTAGCCCTAATCTATTTATATGTATAAAACTATCTTGGCTATATATAGAATGTTGGGAACTATTTACCATGTGAACAAGCATTTCATATATTTTGTGTGTGCTTTACCAATTGCTGCAGTAGTCTATTTGATTCCGAACAATTTATAGATCATTAAAGACTGAAAAATAAGAGAATATTTCACCTTACATTGAGATACTAGGGGTAAAAAGTTGTTTCCATAACTTTGATTGTCAAAATAATATATATGCAACCCAGCTTGATCTTCCACATGAATAGTAATTTTAATGTTTCGTATGGCAGTGAAAGGAGAACCCTTGCAAGTGTTGGAAAAGTTGTTTTGGTTTTCCTGAGCAGAAGCATTTTCTCAATGATAAATGGTTTCAATTTTGTTTTTCCTTTGCTGCTGTACAGGCTCCTCAATGGCAACAACATATCAGGTTCATTGCCAGAAGAGATTGGTTATCTTTCCAATTTGGACAGAATCCAAATTGATGAGAATAATATATCAGGGCCTCTGCCAAAGTCTATTGCTAATTTGACTTTACTGAAGCATCTGTAAGCTCATCACAATTATATTTTTTTGAATTTATTGTTGTAAACTGTTGAAATAAGCATTGCTTTCACTCGTGAAGTAGTGATTTTCAGAGAAAGGAGAATATGATGGGCATTGAAGGAAAATCACTTCCATAAATGGTCAATTTTAGTGATTTGTATTTTGACTGCAGCCACATGAATAACAATTCAATCAGTGGCGAGATACCAAAAGAGCTTTCCAGTCTCTCAAACTTGGTTCACATGTAAGTTATGAGCATTATAATTTGGTTGACACAAAATTAAAACATGAAATGGTTATTAGTTTGACATTATTGTAGGCAAGTTGTTTTACAAAGATCAACAGTCACTTAGTGTTTTTCTTACCATTTGTATTTGTTCCGGAGCGATTTGTTGTAGCTAGCAGTGTGATAATGCTTTTTGTTGAAACTGAAAATATTTGTTCCTTTGCAGCTTATTGGATAATAATAACTTGACAGGCGAACTTCCTTCTGACCTATGGCAAATACCAAATTTGCATATTGTGTAAGTTCTTTTTTATTTACTATACTACAATGTAAGAATATGATAATTATTCAAATGCAACCAGCAGGATGGATGCCGTAAAGGATACATATGGATAAGTACTGTACACGTGAGGTAACAGGCAAGATGTCATAGAAGATATATGTGGACAAGTGTCATACATGTGCAAAATAAAAAAAAAGGCACGGCAGGCACATATGAAAAAATTCAATAGATGGACATAAATGTAATTTATAATGAAAAAATAAATGAAATTACTGATACTAATTTAAGACATAGATGTAGAATACTTATATAAATAGGCAAGCATGTAATTAAGCAGATATACGTGCCATCTTGTTGAAATTCTACTGTTTTCATACGGAATAAATATGAAAATTTTTAAAGGGGGGTCACACTTTATAGTAGAGGTATAGCACAAAACTCGGTACTGAGAATTCCAATCGCAAACAGGATATAGTTTTTTCATTGGTAAATTGTTGTTTCATAATCATCGACTGCAAATTATAAATTAATAGATGGTTACCAAGAAACTTGAACTGTATTATAGGACACTCTGGATTGCCTTATAGGCCGCACAAACAATGTCAGTTTGGCCTTGATAAGGAAGACATGGATTGATGAAATCATGAAATACCATAGAATTTGATCTTGGTAGGGCATATTGGAATTTCAACTTTTATGGATAGTAGGTAAATCTAAATTGCAAAAAAAAATGAAAAATATAAAAATTAGGAAAATTCAGCATATTTCCTAAAAATTTGACTTGATTTTTGATTAAAAAATTGGAGGAAAGTGATACAATCAAAGATTTTGTAACATCAGCTTCATCATCTAACATGCCTATTTTCTTTACCACATTTCAAAACACAACAAACACATTAAGGTCATGAATTCTTTGTTTCAAATTGTTGATTTGATCTTTAAATTCCATGGGTATTCCATAGTTAGTTTCACCAATCTGAATCCTTAATTCAAACTATCTAGTTGCAAGAGTTCTATACTGGAAATTGAGCAGCATGCAAAGCATTTTTTCAAAGATATAGGAATATTTACATTACTAATCCCTTTGTCAATTTGCTGTTAATATATACCAAAATATAACACAATGTAGATTAACAAAACAACTGAAAGCAAAGATGATATGAGATGTTTACCCTACAAAGAAAGGAATAAATTACTAACAAATGACCAAGAATAGGTCAAACGGACCAGAATGTACATTAGTTACAAAGTAAGGAACTAGTGCTAAAGGTGCTATAGACTCAAACCCAACACAATAAGGTAAGATAAGTGAGAAAAGCATAGAAATAGAACTACAGAAACCTAATGTGGGTGAAATCTCTAGCAAAGGTGTCATGTCCCTGATAGAAACCCTAATTATGATGTTCCACCAAATATATAAATGGCAATTATAATAAGGACCAAAATAGACTAAGTTGATAATTAACAAGAAACACCAATTTAATTATAAAAGATATTAATGGCAACCATTGGCGATACTGGAAGCATACATACTGTGAGAGGGATTAACGCAAGTTGAAGTCAATAAAGTCAAAGACAAAGAACACAATTCATTGGTAATCGATATAATTACAATAAAATGAATGGAGGTCATGTCTTAATTAGCCCATATGATTATTAGACTATTGACGATGGGAGTATATGTGGAATCAGCAATCATCATAGTCAACTCCATTTCACCATATAGAAGCATGACGTATCCTTGCAGAGATTAAGGTGCATTGAAATATATTCAAGTGTCGGAATGAGTCCTAATCCATTCAGCATTACATATCGATCATAAAGAGTCAATTAATTAATCACAGGCTGAAGATTATCTGCAGGAGGGATCAAAATGTATGAATGATATTGTGGGAGTAATTACTCCTTCATTTACAGACGTATTTGCGTTGTATCTCCGAATTCATGGGCTTCAATATACCCTGCAATAATAGATTAATAGGATAAAATGTATTCATAGTTTCGTAGTTAATATCCAAGATCTATTATGGTTAATGTGTATTGCATGGAACGGAATGTTCGATCTATTGGAAGGAGGAGGGCTTTGGATAAAAATCGCTGTTTACTCCAAGGTTTATTCATCATCATTAAAGACTGTTATTGCTGAAGGAAATTAGTTAAGGAATCAAATTAAAAGAAGAGACACCTCTCTTCAATCACAGCAAGTCATGTCTCTTCAGTGATATATATATCGGTAGTCCCTCATTTGTAAAAGGACATTGAAGAATGAAGAAGTGTGAATAATGGAATCAAATAATATTATATATATTGATATTGTATTGAATATCGAATGAGAGCAGCGTCCGCAATTATTAGACAAAGATGGAAGTCAACATTCCACAAGGGAATCATAGATCATTGATATATATGAATTACTGATTAAATCGGTATGGAAGAGGGGTAAGGAATAGAATATTATAATATACAATCAATATGGAATAGATTGTATATTATATCTGAATTTTATTATGGATAAGAATTATTATTATATATATATATATTAATATAATGAAATTACAAATATACGTCAGTTATGTTATATATATAAATATTATTAGAAATAATCAAATATCAACATACATAAATATGTATATCAAATCATATATATGAATAATTCAATGGAAGACTATGTTGACCTAATCTTAAATATTTCATTGATGTCTATAGAAGGGTAGGTCAGTTTGTATAGGGAGAGGTGAGTAATTCTTGTTATAAAAAACTTGATAGTTTAATATTTCGATATTAAACAATGGAGATTCGATCTAGATGATGTTTCTAAATGAAACAATAATTAATTGAATACAAAAATAGAAACTAACTAATAAAATTAAACTTATTAAAGATGACCATTAGAAACATTACATTATTATTCTAATACACTCTCTTAATGGTCATCGTACTAACTACAAAAAAAGCATAGAAGGCTGCCTCCTTTTCAAAAGACTCTGAGACATGAGCCTGTTGTTGAGATCCTCCCTGAATCCATTGAACTTGTAATGTCCGCATTTTGAAATAGGATTTAATAATAATTAATTATTAAATAATAAGATTTTAATAATTAAATAATAATATTAAAAATATAAAAATAGACAAATAAATAAATAATAGTGGGCTGATTAAATTGATTCCAAAGGATGGAGACAGGACCTGAATAAAGAATTGGAGACCCATCACACTACTCAATGTCTCCTACAAGATATTGGCTAAAATGTTGGTCAAGAGGTTGGAGGGCATACTTCCCCATTTGATCTCTCCTACACAAACCGGTTTTGTCAAGAAATGATACATTTTGGAAAACTTGCTAACTTGTTGGGAAGCCATGAGTTGGGCAAGAGATTCTAATTAGCAAGTGTGTATGATGTTGTTGGACTATGAGAAAGTCTATGACATGATTGAGTCGGGATTTATGTTCATGATGCTAGAGAGCATGGGCTTTCCCAAAATTTTCAACCAAATGATCTAGACCTTGATGAATGATGCCAAAGCCTGGGTGGAATTAAATGGTATTAGATCATAATCTTTCCAGCCGTCTAGATCTATTAGACAAAGCTGTTCTCTTTCCCTTGCACTGTTTGTGATAGCAGCGGATGCCCTATACTACTTATTGAGAGACAAGTCCCTTTCCCCCAGGGTTAAAGGTGTTGAGTTATTCAATGGGAATGAGCTGACCAATGTCCAATTTGCAGATGATATAGCTATAATAGTTAAACTAGAAGAAGACAACATTAAAGAACTAAGGAGCAAATTAGACTTATTTTGTGTTGCCTCTGGTAGCAAGGTGTCCTCACCCAAATCTATCATGCTCAGGGGGAATGACCATCCTTTGGATTGGTGTGGTAGATTCTCTTGAACTTGGGGAGGTCCTAACCACTAAGTCAAATATTTGAGCATCCCCTTTGCCATTAACCCAGACCTAAGGGAGATGTGGGAATGGATCAAAGGAAAAACTGATAAAAAGATTGGCAAGTGGAACACCCATTTTCTATCTGTAATGTCCCTTCTTATTCTCCTTTTATAATTTCCTGCAAAACCGACGTTAGTACAAAATATTATACAATATTTACATGACTCATACTCTACTCTAAGTTAGTAAGGGGGGATTTGATTCTTAAGGCTGCCTCTAGGTCGGGCTTCACAGAATTCCCAATTCTCGGCTTGAGGGATATAAGATCTACTCTAAGCAACCGGGCTATCAACACGTCATCCCATAGAGCACTTCCCATAAGAATCTCTTGGAAGCAATAAATGCTATCCATGCCTACGCATATGCATATGACTGGCATTAGTATATATACTACCTATATGAGATTATAATAATCTCGAGACTAGGGAAACTATAACAATTTCCTCTAGTCCCCTCAAGATATGGGATCCATCTCTTAATGAATATAAGATTCACCTTATATGGTCTCCATATCATCAATTTGGGTGGACATAAAAATGTACCAAAATTAATGTAAATTATATAATCATATATTCAGATTCATAACAGAAAATCCAGAAGCACAAAAATGCACAATTATGTAAATCTTTATTGTACATGTATATATATATAATATATATATATCAATATATTTTCTATAGATGAAAAATAGAATCCTTTGAATATATATAAATATATATTTTCATAAATATATATATATATATTAATTAATAATAATAAATAAATTGTTTCATTCAAATTTTAATTACATACCATAGTCGAAAGACTGCTGCTATCGACTGCACAATTTCTTGGTTTGTTACTTCTCTTTCCTTTTATACCTTTCTTTATCTTCCTGTTTTGTTTTTTCCTGTTCTCTTTTGTTCTTTTCCATAACTTTCCTACCCTCTTACTTTCGATGCAGTTAATATATATATATATATGGGAGGGGGAGTCACGTCCCCTCCCATAAAGTCACCCCCCTTAGAGGTGTGACTGGTCACAGCCCTAAGGCTGCAGCTCAGTCGCACCTCCCAAGGTGCAGCTCAGCCGACAACCCTGCAGCAATATAATATGTATTATATTATATATTACAATATATATTATATTAAATGATTATTATAATTTGTTTATAATATATAATATATATATTATTATTAAATGATTATATTATTAAATTATTATAATATATCATAATATATTATATATATTATTATATATATCATGTTAATAATTATATTTTAATAATATCTCTCAACGTTATAATTTAGCAATGTTCAATTTATTAAATTGGCACATTGGTTGATAATGGTTCTATTTTAATAATGATATGACGGTAGCAATTTTAGCAATCCTTTGATTTTAAGATTTTTTTTTTAACATACATATACTTGTAGGGCTTAACTTTAGGGATATTACACTATCTCTGGCTAGCAGATTCCAGGTATGCCAGAAGATTCTATCTTTTTATATTGTTTACCTTGCTTTAGCCTAGCTCTTCAATCAATCACAATTTCATTATATCCAGAGACAGATTAGAGAATTCCTATGGTTAGATGGTAGAGGGAAGAAAAAGAGGCATGTTAATTGGACCGTTGACGAACCACTTACTCCCCTTGACGGCTTGCACATAGTTCATCAAACTCTCTCCCAACAACATCCACCATACATCGTACGGTCACCCTTTTCATCCGCACGACCCTCACATAGACCTCCATACGGCCACCTCACTCAGCCATACGACCCCTCTTCCTTCCGTGTATGGACTGCACAACCATACATGCCTGTTTCATACCACTGTACGGTTTCAGTCAAGGCTACCGTACGACCCACTGCCTCGACCGTACGACAGCTCATATCACCGTATGACCCTTTCTCAAGCATCGTACAGACCGTACGAACTACTTCAGTAGTTGAAAACAAGATTGTGGGTATACACAGGTAGTGAAGCCAGGCTCCGAACTTAGACGGGACATTACATGTTATCCCCAAACCCCCCAAGCTCTTGCTCATAGCACAACATGCCCACTTTACAACATGTCTCTTTTTATTAAATTTTCCATCTGACTAAGTAAATCCTTGATCTACTTCTGAAGATGATTAGACTGATACTGACTAAATAGCCAAGCAGAGGAGTAGTATATGTTATAGGATGATAAGATTTTCTGACAAACCTATATTCTTCCTGCTAGTGAAAGGTATTGTTTATTCCACTTCTTCAAGTTTTTATCAATTTTCTCTTGAATCCAACACCACATTTCCTTCATGTTGGGACTATTAGCAAATGGAATACCCAAATATCTAACCTGGTGATCCGGGCCTCTCCATAGAATAGGATATTTGGTGAACCAGTTAGGAGGATGAACATCCCATCCAAGCACAATAGATTTGGCTAGAGAGATCTGACTCCCAGAAGCAACACAAAAAAGATCCATCTTATTCATCAACGCTGCCACATTATACTCCTCAAGATTAATAAAAAATGCTATGTCATCTGCAAACTGTATATTGGATAGGTCTTCACTATTGGGGAGGGTGATTCTGTAATGTCCCTTCTTATTCTCCTTTTATAATTTCATGCAAAACCGATGTTAGTACAAAATATTACACAATATTTACATGACTCATACTCTACTCTAAGTTAGTAAGGGGGGATTTGATTCTTAAGGCTGCCTCTAGGTCGGGCTTCACAAAATTCCTGATTCTTGGCTTGAGGGATATAAGATCCACTCTAAGCAACCGGGCTATCGACACGTCATCCCATAGAGCACTCCTCATAAGAATCTCTTGGAAGCAATAAATGCTATCCAAGCCTACACATATGCATATGACTGGCATCAATACATATACTGGCTACGTGAGATTATAACAATTTTGAGACTAGGGAAACTATAACAATTTCCTCTAGCCCCCTCCAGAAATGGGGATCCATCTTTAATGAATATAAGATTCATTTTATATGGAATCCATATCATCATCTATGGTGGACATAAAAATGTACAAACCTTAATATTGATTATATAATCATTATTTTTAGATTTATTCATAAAAGAAATCTAGAATTACTTAAGAATGAATTGATTAAGAATTTACATAATATATATATATATATATATATATATATGTATATCTTATTTACATATATATATATATATATATGTGTGTGTGTGTGTAAAATATATATTAATGTCTATATATAAGAACAAAGTATTATATATATATAATAATAATAATTAATAAAGAATTAATATGAAATGATATACTGAAGTAATAAATACCATATGTTTTTCACTGACTGCGTTTTATTTCTTTATTACCCTACGTAACTCTCTCTTTTCCTTTTGTTTCCTTTCTTATTTCATTAATCCTTCTTTAACTCCTATTCTCTCCTTTTTTTTTCTTTCAAATGAACTCTCCTCTCTTTTATATCTTAATTTGAAGGAGTCACATCTCTTGACTTTACATTAGATTTAGTTTATACTATTTATTTACTTATTTATTTTATGTTTATTATCATTTATTATCAAATCCTATTTAGAAAGGCAACATACTTTCTACAATATTCTCCCTTGTAATAAATTTTATTTATTTATCCATTCATTGTAATTTTATCATTATTTAATTATTTAAAATCTTATTTTTTGATAATAGATTATATATTTATTATTATTTATATTATAATAATAATATTTTATTATTATTTCTTATTTTGATATTTTAATATTAATATGTGATTTTACTATCATTATTTATTTAATAATATTTTATTATCTAATTATTATTAAAATTCTATCTTAAAATGAGGACATGACAGATTCCTTTCACTAGTGAAGACAACTTATCATCTCTTAGAAGATAGAACAAGGCATCAACAACCGGAACACATATGGCAGGTGCAAGAGGACAACCTTGTCTGATAGACCTTGTTAGCTTAAAGGTCCTAGATCTAACCCCATTCACCTCCACCATTGCATTAGCATCCTGCATGAGAGTCTGAACCATGTGGCAGTATTTCTTTGGAAAGCCAAGTTCCTCAAGCATCATCTAAATAAATTTCCATTCTATGTGGTCATAAGCTTTATTGAAGTCAATAAATAGCATAGCAGCAGATTGGTTTGAGTCCTTTGCCTAGTTCATGGCCACCCATCATGTGAGGAGGTTTTCTAGGATATATCTCCCTTTCACAAACCTAGTTTGTGTGGGGTTAACCACTTTTAGTAGGATATTCTTCAACCTTTTGGCTCATATCTTAGCTAGGATGTTATAAGACACATTGAGCAGTGTTATAGGCCTCCAATTCTTAATGAGTTTCCTGTCTCCATCCTTGGGGATCAATTTAATTAGATCCTTATTAATATCCTCACCGAAGGACCCTTTGTCTAGCACCTCTTTATATACATCCAGTAGTTCTTCCCCTATTCAATCAATGTTCTTCTTGTAGAACTCAATAGGTAGTCCATTAGGCCTAGGGTCTTATCGTTGCTAAGAGCAAGAATGGGTAAAGTTATTTCTTCTACATAAATCTCTTTGCTTAGACTGCCTAGATCAACACCATCCAACTTCTTTGAAATGATACATTGAATTTTAGTCCTAGCGGACCTCTTTTCTTGTTCATTGTCTTATGATGAAAAGAGGTTTCTATAAAATCTCTTGAAGGTATCTGAGATCTCCATTTGGTCTGTGATATTCCTATCCTCTTCCCAAATGCTTTCAATATTCTCCTTGGCTTCCTTGCTTTTAAGGATCTAAAAGAAAAGTTTGGAGCCTTTATCTCCATGTTCAAGCCAATTCAATTTGGGTCTTGTTTTGAGCCCCATAATTCTGATATTGTGGACCCTCATCAAAGCATGCTTCACTTGGCATAGGGCATCTTTAGCCTCTATAAAGAACAAATTATAAATATTATGAATAGATTATAAATAAATTACCTTGATTATGTGTATGTGTCTTACCTCGTAAGCAATCAGGAGGAATGGAGGAAGTATGTTAGGGAATTGCAGTTTACCGGTTCTCCCAAGCTAAGTAGGCCACCCTGAGGGATGGAATTGTCATAGTGGGATGCTGCACGCTCTTGGGCTTAGTTGGGTTGAGCAATTTATAGGCTGCAAGTATTATCACTGTCAAACAAATATTTTGCATATCTCTCTTCTTCTACAAACACATTCAAAACAGGGAAAAAGGGTGTATGTTACAATAGTTTGCATACTTGAACTCAACTCAAACTCAATAGACCAAATTTATTTGACTCAGCAAAAACTTGTCAATTTAGAAAACAGTTAAATTTCTTTAAAAAACAAAATATTATGTAAAATACATTTACAAAATGTATCTAATGAGTTTGTAAAACATTAGGGAAGCTTCTTTTATTAGATTTGACTACATATAGAGTACAATATTATATCATTGTGTGAATACAATAGCTAGTTGATAACTTATGAATTTATAAGTAGTATCATCGTCAAACAAATATTTTGCATATCTCTCTTCTACAAACACATTCAAAACAGAAAAAAAAGGTGTATGTTACAATAGTCTTCATACTTGAACTCAACTCAAACTCAATAGACCAAATTTATTTGACTTAGCAAAAACTTGCAATTTAGTAAACAATTAAATTTCTTTAAAAAATAAAATATTATGTAAAATACATTTACAAAATGTATCTAATGAGTTTGTAAAACATTAGGGAAGTTCTTTGTATTAGATTTGACTACATATAGAGTACAATATTATATCATTGTGCAAATGCTAGTTGATAACTTAACAATTAATAACGATTGTTTGTAATATCCCCTTCTGAGGAGTAGTCAAAGATGATCGTTTAGCCTATTTAATTTCTGTATGCTAATGTTGGAATATAAGTGAATAAATTAAGTTAATTATTTAAAGTTGTCCAATAAAGTGACATTTTATGCTTAACTTTATTTTAATTAATTGAATAAGTGACTTAAGTGAAAATTAAAGGAAATATTACAAAATCATTTTATTAATGTCCTTTGATAAAATATTTTAGGCAGGGATTTTTTTTCTATTGCATATCAGAGGAGCCAAAAAAGTTACATCAGAGTCATATTGCATCGAAGGTTGGATATACCATCCCAACCAGATAAAAAAGGAGCTCAAAATATTACATTTATCAATACCGCGAGAGTAGCTAAAGTATAAGTATAAAACTAGAAGCAATTAAGCATACTGGAAAGTTACGTAGAAGGATCATCACGATCAGCATCTAACTCATTAGAGTTACGGGATACAGAAGTGTATCCAATGATTTCATGTGCCCTGAAGCCAACTGTGCCAGATCTTGAAGCGCCTCCCCCCGTAGGCAGATTAGTTTTTTTCACTTGTTCAATGAAGTCAGCAAGCTTGTCTCCAAACTCTGCCCCAGGTTTCAAGGTTGTGTACCCATGTGCAATGTCCTTCTTGTTGATGGTGGCCTCACCATCTCTCAGAATCTGAAGGAACTTACTTTCCTTCATCTTAATGACTACTGTAACTTGCAAGGAAATATCAAAAAATATGAGTCTCCTTAGAGACTCAGTAAGATTCCTGCTCTTCCCTACCAACACATCATTATTACGAGCCTTCCAAATAACCCACAATATAATAGAGGAGAGAATAGACCAAAAAATATTACAATACTTGCTGCTCTTAATGCGCCCAGAGATGACATGAATGTTATTAAAGTGGTATTTATAGGTGATCCCAAACATCTTCCAAATTTCAACAGCAAAGAGGCATTCAAAGAAGACATGAAGGATAGATTTAGGCTGCCTACAAACAGTACACAGATTAGGTTCCCCTCCCAGCTTCTTGAAAGGGAGCTTATGCAGAAGGAGACGCCATAAGAAACAGATGATTTTGGGTTCAATGGGTCTGCCCCAGAGTGAGGTGAAGTATATGTTCCAATCAGAGGGGAGAGCATCTATCTGCCATTTTGAATTAGTGTGGGTGAGGATGTCGGGGTTTTGGGTGAGCAGGTGGTAGATGTATTTGGTCTTGATCTGATGGAGGGGGGAACTGTCAGGCCAAGAGATCTGAAAGGAGCAACTGTCAGGAGTATAACAACCATTCAGGGGTCCCAGCTTATTAATGGCTTCAGAGAGCACCGCATATGTTCTCATTTGGGATTTGGGAAGGTCAAATCTGGTCTCCAATGTTTCCCAAGGGATAAGTATACCATTCTGCAGCACCTCTTGAAATTTACTTATCCCTTTGTCCGCCCATTTTCTTGTAGAGCATCCTTGCAGAAGGGCAAGGGGCTTACCTTTGTGGTTCAAATTCCACCATATAGATTTGGTCCCACAGATCAATTTTCCCTTTTCCAAAGGAGCTGTGTTACAGAGGAACCTCTTAACATACTTACAACTCTTCCATAAGGACTTGAATACATTAGAACCTTTAACTGCAATGCTAACATCAATACTTAGAAGGTCAGAGTAGCAAAGATTAGACCAAGATCTTGCTTTGATAGGGTGAGCTCTAGTAAGATTACTCCTGATCAAAATCTTCCATGGGTCCTCCCCTATGGAGGCTTTAGAAATCCATTTAATTGCGAGAGCTATACCTTGTGTCTTGAGATCTTTCAGACCTAGACCCCCCCAGGCCTTCTCCCTGGTACACCATTCCCAAGACACTGCATGTAGCTTCTTATTCCCTCTCCCATCAGACCAGAGGTAGTCCCTGATGATTTTCTGAACAGTTCCGAACTGGTTCTGGTTGAACAACCAGGTAGAAGAGAAGTATATTGGGTAAGAAGAGAGGACCTTTTGACAAACTTGCATTCTGCCAGGGAAGGAGAGGAGGTTGTTATCCCATTTATTCAGTTTATTGAGGATTCTGTCTTTGAACCAATTCCACATTCCATTAATATTAGGGTCCACAACAAATGGTATACCGAGATCTCTCACAATATGGTTGGGGCCACCCCATTCAAAGTCAAATTGGTTCCACCACACCAGAGGGCTGCTGTCCCAACCCAACATGACCGATTTAGAGATAGAGATCTTACTGCGAGAGGCTTGGCAAAACAAGTCGAGTTTGTTCATAAGGAGTCTCATATTGTTTTCTTCAAGATAGAGGAGAATGGCAGTGTCATCTGCAAATTGTACGTTGGACACTTCCTGACCATTGGGTAGGGAGATACCTTTAACTGGAGGAGAGAGGGTATCATCTCTAAGAAGGTAGTGGAGGGAGTCTGCAGCTATGACAAAGAGGGAGGGGGCAAGAGGGCATCCCTGCCTGATGGATCTAGAGAGTTCAAAGAAGCCTGATCTGATTCCATTAACTTCCACTGCTGCCATTGCCCCCTTTAGTAAGGTGGAGACCATTCTACAAAAGGAGGGTGGAAAGCCTAGACTCTCCAACATGACCAGAATAAACTTCCATTCAATGCAATCATAGGCCTTTTCATAGTCTATTAGAAGCATGACACTCTGCTGTCTTGAAGATTTGGCCTAGTCCATAGCCTCCTAGCAGGTAATCAGATTCTCCAATATATACCTGCCCTTGACAAATCTTGTTTGGGTATTATTGATCACCTTAGGGAGCACATTAACTATTCTTAGGGATAGAGCTTTGGCAAGGATCTTATAGCCTACATTAAGTAGGGTGATTGGTCTCCAATTCTTGATGAGTAGTCTATCACCTTCTTTGGGGATCAATTTGATTAGGTCGACATTCAGTATAGGACCTAGAGTGCCTGCCTCTATGGCCTCCTAGTAGACCTTAAAAAAATTGTCACACACCCAGGGTAAATTAGCCTTATAGAATTCCACTGTAAGACCATCAAGGCTAGGAGCCTTATCATTGGCCATACTCAGAATAGCATCTTTGATCTCACTCACTGAGAGCTCCCTCCCGATCAAGGCTGCATCTTCCTCTAATACCTTAGTAGGGATGAGTTCATTGATCTTCTGTCTAGCCAGGTCCATAGATCCTTCATCTTCAGTGGTGAAAAGGTTACTATAGAACTTGGCAAAGGTATCTGCAATCTCCTCTTATGCTGTGATAGTAGTATTAAGATAATATCTTTAATATCTTTATTAAGATATTATCTCCTTAGTTAAATACTTTCTATAATGGTCAACTACTTTGTTTACCTGCTAGGGTAAACTTAGTATTGCACAGACATAGTACAGGAAATATAATAAACACAGAATGTATCATAGAATAATAAATACTTTCATTACTCATTCCATACTGGCAAGTACATTTACATCGTAATGATCATACAATCATATCTCCCATGTCCAACCTCCGAGAGAGTATATAAAGTATCCGAAGGGTCACGACCGAAATGTCGTGACGTAACTGTCTAACCTCTCGGTCGCTAACGACCGAGAGTAACATAATATTTTACTAACATAATAACCCGTACATACAATTATCCCGACAACATCATCCCCCCCAAAAAAACAAGTCGTCTCCGACGACTTACAACAACAGGGAGATGAAATACACCACATAGAAGAAGAAAATCACTGAGAAGGGGCAGAGCGGCATCCCTGAAAAGATGAAGTGCCGCCCTCCCCATCAATGCTGCGTCCAGTAGGTCTTTTCCGTCACATCCCATTCCTCTCGTGCCTGCACCAAACTTGTCTCCAAAACATATTGTTCAGCTATAGCCTCCGCTAACACCATACTGTCGCCCTAGCCAATTTGACCTTGATAGCCACCCGTGCCAACTTCTCTGCTTCCAACTCCTGGGTACGCTGAGCCAAGTGTTGCTCTACTACCTCCAACTGGGTGGTCAGCTCCTCCCGAGTTCTCTATGCATCCACCAAGACAGTCTCACGTCCAGCCAACACCTACTCCAAGTGCCTCAAAGCATAGTACCCCTCTTGAAAGACTTGCTCCAGTGCTCTCTTCACCTCCGGCATGCAGACACTCCATGCCTGTAGCAGCTCTGATCTCATCAACAGGTCACACTCTCCAAGGGCTGATAACTGAACCGACTGGGGGTCTAGGGGGCAACGCCCCCAGCGGGGTCGAGGGGCAGCTTATGTTTTTCGTGATTTTCTTCTGATCCCATGCTCTTTTCTGCAAAGCGCTTATGTTTTCCTCACTACCTGCTTATGCCCTTCCCTTTGGTACCATACATTATTTATTTTGAATTGTCTTGATTTTTCGTTTTTTTTTTTTTTTTTTTTTAGAATACCATATGAATTTCTTCCTTCATGCTTTCCCCTTCACACATCCCAATGTTGTACTGAACCCTTATGCATCTTCTTGTTTGTGTCGTATGGATTCCCTCTCTCTGACTCCCTTTTGTATTGTACGGATACAACCAAATTATTACTGATCAATGCCGTAACTATGTGTTTGTACGGCTTCTTTATCGTCTACAATGACCGTACGAATATATCCTTGCGCTTTTTAATTTCTCCTGTAGCGTGTGGTCTGGCCGTACAACCGTACGGTATCCTACTTATGGCTTGGCTGTCGTACGCCCATCTAACCCTTATGCATTGCCTTGGGACCGTACGGTCTTTTATTTTTTCAGCTTGGCGTTTTCCATGTACGGTACCGTACGGTGTCTTATGGAACAGTACGGTACCGTACGGTATCATTTTTTATTTATTTCTTTCCTTCCGTACGGTGACTGCTGCATTAAAAAAAAACAAAAAAAACAGGCCAATGCTGGGTCCTGTTGCCGTACGGCATTGACTGCGGGTTTGAGTGCCATACGGCTCAACTATATACTGTCACTCCTTCCATACGGCGCCGTACAAACTGCATTTTAACTGTATGGTATTTTAAACACCATGGATGTTACCGCCGTACGGTGCTCTCGGGTTGCCATGGATTGCACAGCCGTACGACACTTGACAGCCATACGACACCTTATATTGCGGATGTTATTAACGTACGGGCATGGATGCTATTGCCGTACGGCACATGGATGTTACCGCCGTACATCCTACAATGCTGTGGCACTTTTGAATGCCGTACGACCGTACGGTCTGATCTTTTTTTTTTTTTCTTTTTTTTTTTTTCCACCGTACGGTCATGCATAGCCATACAGGTGTTTTTCAATTTTTTGTCCGAAGGCTTCTCTGGTCACCCGTACGGACGTCTGCCGAGTCCCTCTCGGTTGCTCTGTCCCTCCTTTCGGATCCATCCTCTTCGGGATAAGTTTCAATTTGGTCCCGTATCCACTGTCATGTATCTGTTCGTCGAGAGCCCACAGAGTGTGCAATCGCTCCCTCTCCCTGTCGCTGAGTCTGTTTTCAATGGTGATCCAAAAGCTTGGAACCATAAATTCTACAGGGACCACGGTCTCGTTCCCGTACATAAAAAGAAGAAGAATCAAGCTTTTGAAGGCTATAATCTTCCACACAGGATTCCAGTCGTCTCTCATGACGATGGTTTTCGGATTTCTCTCATCCCCGAGGTTTATTTCTTTCAACTTTGCTTCTTTATACAAGATGGGTTCCTCCTTGTTTTTAGACTGGTGTGCGGGTACGGTGTCCATTGTAGCTTCTCCTTCCTTATACTCCCCGTATTTTGGAGGATATTTATCTAGCTCCTGTTGGTCGACGCTTAATGCATTACAGGAGGGTGAGAACATCTCATAGTCCTCCTGCTGCCAATGGAACAATCCATTTAGTGAATCCGTGTCATCCTCCGAACGGCATCCTCCGAGTTTTAGTATGCCTTCGGCATCCGAATCCATCCCCTCTCTGCCTTCGTCTCGTGGGTTATTCTCCCCTTCAGATTCCGATCCCGAGGAAGAGGCAAGTTCCTCGCTCACCAACTGGGTCCGGAGATCAATAGTAAACTTCTTGCCTCTGCTCTCCATCGAGAGTGTATTCCGTTTCCAGTTGTGGGTTGCCTTCGCTGCCACCAGCCATCCTCGTCCGAGTATGGCGTCATACCCTTTCTGTTTCAATGGAATGACCACGAAGTCGAGCACAAATGGTTGTGCACCCACGGTGACTTGTGCCATCAACGTGCCAAGGGGTTTAATCCCGTGCTGGTCGGCACTTAGCAGATTAAACGAAGGTGGCCACACAGTGGGCTTTCCTAGCTTTTTCCATGTGTCCTCCGGGAGGACGTTTACCCCGGATCCGCCGTCTACTATAGTATCCGTTAGGATGGTGCCCAGGATGCCCATCTCCACCACGGCTGGATGTCTGCCATTGTTGACGGCAAGCAACATTGGATTTGTCACCGAGTTTCCCGGTACGGAAGCATCCGTATGTCTCGGTTTGGGTTTATCAACCTTTGTACCCAACAACACTGTTCCCAATTGAGGCACAGTGTATAGGAGGTCCTCCAGCTTGACAGGCACCTCTAGTTGAAGCATCTGCCGTACAATGTTCCTCTCCGCGTCTGTGCAGTAGGGTCCGGATGATTCGTGTGTCTCTCCCCGTTGGGCTTTCATCGCCCTTTCTATTTCCTCCCTTGCCTCCGCCATTCTCTGCTTCTCCGTTCGGGGATGGGGGTAGCGGGCTTCCTTCGCTTGCCCTCGAGTAAGAGCAAGTATAGCTTCTTTAATCCGTGTGTTGCCTTCAATATCAATCAGATTGGCCCCTACGCCAGACTTCGGACAATTAGCATCTTCATGGTCCCCAGGGCCGCACCACCGACACAGCTGCTGAGGGGCATCACTATTGTTACACTCACTTGCGTAATGACCCCATTGGTTGCATGCCCTACATTGGATCATTTGGCGTCCCTTCGCGTCATACTGGACCTTGCTTCGGGTGGAATTATTATTGTTCCCTCCACCTCGCCGGTTGCCACGGTAACCTCCTGAAGATGCATTATTGTTTGGTTCCGTCCCCCCTGGTGTGGATGGTTGTTCTTGTGTATAGAGCACTTGCTGGTTACGCGCCTTCAGATTGTATGGGCATTCCTTCGTAGAATGTCCCATAATCTGGCAGATGTCACAGAATGCCTTCTTGGGACAGGCACCCTTCGTGTGGCTGCTCTCCTTACAATCCGTGCACCACAGTTCATCATCCTTGCTTGTTGTCCCTTTCATTGTCTTAAACTCTTTTAACATCCGTTCTATATCCTTCTGAAGGGCCGTCACTTTCTTTTTCGGCTTCTCGTCGCTGCCACTCTCCTCTTCGGACGTATTGTCTTCAGATGACGAAGATCTATTCTTCTTCTTTTTGGCCGTCTTATCTTCGCTTTCCAAGTCCATGGCCCAATTGTATGCATCATTGTAGGATGTCGGAGGCACAATTTTCATCTTCCGTCGTAGCTTAGGATTCAAGCCCTCGACAAACCACCTCTTCTTTAGGCCGTCAGCCGGTTGGCTTTCCATCTTTCTGACTAATTCCTTTAGCCGACGGCCATACGCTCGTACGGTCTCCCTCTTCCCTTGCTTTGTTCCATAAATCTCTGAGACTATCTCATTATCATCTTGTAGTAGCCAGAATTCCTTCTCGAATCCCCCCTTCAAGTCATCCCATGTGGTTATGTTCGTTCTATCCAGATCCGTGTACCAGTCAATGGCCACGCCTCTCAGTGTGGCAGGGAACTGCCTCATCCATTCGTTCTGGTCAGTCACCCCGTTGGCTGCCCAGATGGTTTCACACGTACGGCAATGCCGTACTGGATCATCCTTTCCATCATCATGGAACTTGGGCAACTTTTCTTTGTGAGTCGCCATAGGTGGTTGGGTCATTTGTTGTCTGGCACCACCGCTTGTGGTACCCGCACCCACCCCTACTGTATTGCTTCTTGTAGTATTTACTAATGGCACTTGTTGAGCCTCCGTAACCGGTGGAGCTGTGTTGTGTGGAGTTGTGGGCTCCAATGGAGGGTTTACGTGCGCCTCCCGAGTGTCTTCGGTCGCACTATCTCTGGTAGCTCCGGCTGATCTGTCACCGTCACCGTCACCCTCAGCTATACGGTTCCCTTCGTGAACACGGTCTTCCGCACGTGGTGTACGGACCCAGTCTTCAAACCGGTTTCGTTCTTCCTGGAGGAAGGTCTTCAACGCTCGCGTTTCCTCAATTAATTCTTCACTACTTCGCACCCTTCGATGTTCCGGCGAAATGAACTGTTCCAATTCGGCTTCTGCACCTTCCGTGCCACTTCTGAGGTCCCCTTCGGGCAACCCTCCAGCAAGCTGGTCCTTGGCAAGTTGCCTGAGCCTACACCGACGTTCACGTTGCTGCGCGGATATCAAAGCCTTCTGTGCGGCTTCCCCTTCGTCATCTCGTGCCTTTTTATTTCTATCTTTATTTAAAACATTGGGCATAAATCCTTTCCTCACTTCTCTTCCCGAGTACGTCTAGGCAATGGCGCCAGATGTTTACCTGCTAGGGTAAACTTAGTATTGCACAGACATAGTACAGGAAATATAATAAACACAGAATGTATCATAGAATAATAAATACTTTCATTACTCATTCCATACTGGCAAGTACATTTACATGGTAATGATCATACAATCATATCTCCCATGTCCAACCTCCGAGAGAGTATATAAAGTACCCGAAGGGTCACGACCGAAATGTCGTGACGTAACTGTCTAACCTCTCGGTCGCTAACGACCGAGACTAACATAATACTTTACTAACATAATAACCCGTACATACAATTATCCCGACAACATACTTGTCTGTAGTCCGTCTTTCAATCTAGATAGGAATGTTTCCTATCCTGTCTCTTTTGTCTTTAGTCCAGATAGGAATGTTTCCTATCCTGTCTTCAGTTTTGTTTCTAATTTCGTCTTCAGTTTACGTTGTTTCTTTTAGAAACAACGTCCTTGTAATTCTTTATAAGGAACACATTTGTTCCTCTATTTAAAAAAAATCAATCATCTGGAAATCCGTTAATTCGCCAATTCTTGAATCTTGTAACAAGTAGAACCTTGATCAATTATGCAGGAAATCCTGCTCCTTGCTTCCTTCTTTTTCAGAGTCTGAAAAAAGAATTTAGACCCTTTGTCTCCTAGGTTAAGCCAATTAATTCTGGCCCTCACCTTAGCACCTCTAGTGTTAGCTAATTGGAGCTTCCTAAGAGAGGCTCTACAGCTCACCACCTTGTCAAACAAGACTAGGTCTGCCGGAGAGCTCTGAATCTCAAGTTCAGCCTCTTGAAGGTTACCAACAACGCTGAGCTCTCTCCTCCTAGCATCCTTGGCCTTCTTTTTCCCCACAATCTTAAGCATCTTTTGCCATAATGCTGTGGTATGGTTCCATCTGTCCACCTCAGAGTCTTGATGGGCCACTTCCTCATTAAAGCAATAATCCGGATGGCAGCCTGTACATCTTCATCTTTCATGAGGGAAGAGTTGAGTGCAAAGCTTTCTTTACAAGTGGGTTTGACATCCTGGTTCATAATAAGGTGGATGTAGGAAAGAATAGGGTGGTCATCCGAGAGGGTGTAGGGGACAACTTTCACATAGTTATCATCTATAGGTGGGGGGCAGTTGAAGAACAATTTGTTCATGTAGAACCTGTCTAGTCTCGAGTAAATTCTCTTATCACCTTTCTAAAAGTTAGACCAAGTAAACCACACTCCTTTAGATTCCCTTCTCTTCTTTGCTAGGGGGTCAAAGAGGTGTAGCTTAGACATTATCCGGTTCCAAAAGACCAATTCATTCCCTTTCCACTCAAATCTCAATCCTCCTTTATCCTGAGCTCTTTCAACCATGTTGAAATCCCCTACAAGAATCCAAGGGATGTTCCCCAGACCTGAAATCCATTTCCACAAGTCTATCCTAGCATGGTGATCGTTAGGGGCATAAATAGAGCATACACCAAAGGTTTGCTCCTCAATTTCAAATGACACCCAAACTACTCTGTTGCACGAGGAGGATCCCCAACTTTTGATCAATTTCCTCCACTTAGGGCCAACCAAAACAGAGGTCCCTCCTTTCCCTCTCTGGTGCTTAGTGGAAAATACTGTTGCATCTTTCCATATGCATTTTAAGGCAATGTCCAAGGTGAAGCCTACTGCCTTTACTTCTTGGAGCATAAGGATATCTATCTCCCTACGAAGCTGTAGAAGCCTCTTAACTACATATTTCCTGTCAGAGGATTCCAAACCTCTGACATTCGAGGACACAATATTGATACTCATGAAAATATTATTGGTCCGTGTCGATGGGAGTTTTGAAATTCTTGAAACACTGAGGTAGTTCACTCTTCTGGTGTTTAAAAGGTTTTGGGTTCCCATTCAACAGTGGGGGCCTCCCTCTCTTCTTCTTCAAGGCAGCCCCACCAGGGACATCTAGTGGGATTTTCTTCTCTGCCGACCCAACCTTCTTCCTACCCTTCTCAGACTTTGAGCAAAAGATGAATTTATCTCCTTCCTGACAGCAAGAACCACCTTGATCTTTGACAAATTCTCCTTCCTCCAAATCAAGGCTTTTCTCTTGCCTAGCTTCCGCCCTAGCTGAATCCAATGGCAAGGTGGGTATCTCTGCTCCTCTCCTCCTCTTAGGTTCGTACTTCCACTTATTCGAAGGGGGAGGGAGGGGGGGAGGTGCGGGAATAACTACCACTGAGAATTCATTAAGTTTGTCACTCAGGGTTAGTTGAGAGCTCAAACCATCAACTATCCGACCACTGTCCTGATCAATAGGCAATGATATGGAAGGGGAACTAGAAGGAAGAGAGAAGTCCCCAGGGCTACCGACTTTGTCAATGGAGACAACAAGGCGGGGAGTCTGTTCAGGAGGAGAGTCTTGAGGTGGGGGGAGGATTGAGTATACTTTCCACTTGGGTCTAGGAACATTCTTAATTGCATCAACCTTGGTATGAATCCTTTCTAATGCTAATTGATGGGCATTCTTGGTTTTGTGTCAGGGATGTGAGGAGTTGGAATCAGGGCCCAAACCAAAGTCCAGATTGCTAGCACAAAGGGAGATTCTGCATTGCCTCAGGGATCACCGAGGAAGGAGTTGGGGGGGCACACCGTGTGTCAAATTGACCTTTAAGATGGTTAAGGGCAGCTGAGATCGCAGCCGAGTCTTGCATCCAATCTGAGGCAGAATTGCCAAAAGTGGGGGGAGGATCTTGACTGGCCAGGGAGGAAAGGACAAGAGGAGCGATTGGTTGAGGAAATTCAGGGGGAGTTCTACTAGAGTTGTTACCAATAGGGGCAAGGGGGGCAGCACTAGGGTTAGGAGGGTTCGCTATGGGTGGGGGATTGCACTTTTTAATAATAGGGCACTCTTGTTTCTTATGGCCCTCCTTCCTGCATAGGTAGCAACTGTTAATACCTCCCAGGAAGGTGACAAGGCATTCAAAAGGGCAGCCACCGAGGTTGAATTGGAGCAAGTCAGGGAAGTCAATACTTGGCTTAAGGGAGATGAGTACCCTAACATCAGTGTGCGCAATAAGGACATTAGATTGGTCAACCCTCAGCACCTTACCTACTGGTTTGAGCGCTTGTGGGATTAGGTTTAACAAAAAGGGAGGGATATTCTTGATAACAATCCATCTGGGACTAGAGAGAGCCAAAACTTCGCTGTGTGAGGCTTTGAGTGACCATGGGATGGCTCTAAACTCATAGGGGCCAACTCTCCAAAATTGTTTATCGACAATGGCTTTCTGGGATTTCGAATCAACAAAAAACATTATAAATAGATCCTTTTGTAACATTCTACAGTAAGAAAAGTGGAACCCTAGTTTTTGTCCCCATACTTTCTGAAACCAGTCATTAAGGAAACTTCTGGATGGCGTCTTGGCCACATTAACAGCAACAAAAAATATGGCACTATCTTTAAGCCTAACATTTTCTTGCTCAATTGCGACAATCATTTGTGTATTGGCTTTAATAATGAGTTGGGGAGGCGTCGGAATCTTACCTCCATTTCCTGCGGTTGCTTCAGTGGCGTGGGAGAAGGACGGGACGAAGCGTGTGCCTTCTTGAAGAACCCTTTCGTTCTGGACCACTTGCTTGAAGGTCCTCTGTATGGGCTCCTTTCCTTGCATTCCATTGTCCACTTGTTCTTGGATGTTATTCACCACAGCCACTACAGATGCTCCACCTAATGGGTTTTCATTGGGGATAACAATGGCGCTATTAACAAGGGCTTTCTTAATGGGATTGTTCTGGCACTGTACTGCTTCTTTAATGCCATTAACGACCCCAGGGGATGTGAAGGCCATTAATGGCTCTCCCACTTGTGTTCGCGGGAAGCAGAAAATGTGCGGGATGCCCTAGTTGCAGAGCCGAGCATTCATTTTTCGCCTCCTAGTACTCTTATTTTTTGGATCTTCTAGTTTTTGCCTATTCTCGTAGGCAGGAATTTTAGAAAGCCCTTTGGGAATGTTATAAGGGAAAATATAAAAAGGAGTTTGGAAGCTCATTTGGACAGGCTTGGTTTATTTTCTCTATTATGGATTTTGGAGCAGGACAAGAACCCTAAGGGAAATTAGTTTCGGCGGTGGACAATCTACTCTAGCTGGTTGCAAGTGAAACCACTTAGGTGTCACATTTGAAATAATTGATTGGGGGTTTATTAAATTGATAATTCTTGCATGCGTGACAATTTATTGTTATTTACAAAGACTTAACAAGAAGAGTTGGATGCCATTGTTGATATTATTTCTGATTGGGCGAGTGATGTAATGACCCTTAGTATAAAGGCCACTAAAAACCCCAAATCTGAACTGAGACAATTTGTCAAACACTTGGCATGCAGTGGATTGTTTTGTTTGTAATGTAGTGTTTCAAGGTTGTAAATGTTGAGCAACAAGTCCACAAGTACAATTAAGATAATAATGCCAATATGCAATGAAATACAATGAACAATAACAGTACCAATAACAATATTCAAAAATTCCAATCACTTGGCACCTTTCAATGAACTATATCAACAATGAGATACTCTCCTATTAATGCAATGTCCAACTTCCCAAGTCTGATTACAATGTGCTGTTATAACAAGGACTGATTCAAATCAGTGAATTCTGAGAGTATAATGGACTGTTACAACTATGACAATTTCAGATTACAATACAATGAACTATGGTAATGACAAGCTCTCACAATGCACTTCCATTAACTATGACAATCCAATTACAAATGATGAATAACAGTGACTGTTTCAAAGCATATACTGGACTGTACTGAACATATGTAAATTTTATACAATTTTGACATCCAAAATCAAACACCA
Source organism: Chamaecyparis obtusa (assembly GCA_027943335.1). Taxonomy (NCBI): domain Eukaryota; kingdom Viridiplantae; phylum Streptophyta; class Pinopsida; order Cupressales; family Cupressaceae; genus Chamaecyparis; species Chamaecyparis obtusa. The sequence continues at coordinate 183,522 of BSBK01000279.1, read as the reverse complement.
AGAACCTAGAAAGATGCACCGGATGTTGACCAAAATTGATGATGACAATGCTGCTGAAGACACCTCCAACTGCACCCGAACTGATCCCAAAATGATGCTGCTGTATTAGTTCTAGTACAGGCCGTACTTGGGCCGTACAGAACGGCAGCTGTACAAAAATCACTACTTGGTATTGCTGGCCGAAAATACCCAAAACAGGGTCGCCTAGGGATGTAATCTCATTCCCCAAATGCATAAAATTAATCTCTGAATAGTTTGTGAGATATGAGCAAAAACTTGTGACTCAGGCCCTGGTATGGTCTTCTCAGAAATTGCACAGAATGATCTCCAAAACCTATCAAACTGATTCACCAATAAAATGATGAATTCCAAACCCTTATTCAACCAACTTCAAACCCTCAAATCAATCCTCAGATGAAATCCAACATGAAATGGCTAAGTACCATCTCCAATGAGCAACCCTTCAGAAGATATTTCACTTCCTCAGTTATGCAAATCCAAGGGAGTTATCGTTCCCAAAGATCAAATGATATTTGCAGACCAAAAGACTACAAATTGCTCCACAATGGAAGAAGTAGAAGAAATCCCAAAATCAGCTTGTCCAAATGAGAGGCCAAGCCCTCTATTTATTCACTTTTCTAAGAAGTTACTAAGAACTTCTAGAAGCATCCATTATAAAATCTCATTATAATGCACTTTTATAATAAAATAACTTTATAAAATAAAAAGTGCAATCTCAACTTAAAATTATAACATGTGGGCCCTGCATAACACAATAATAAAAATAAGCTCCAAATCACCTCTCCAAGAGCAAATATAACCAACCATTCTCCAAATAATCATCAAGACGACTCTCTCACCAAAATCCTCTGCCTACGAGAGTCCATGATAGGCAAATCTACTGAAAATATCATGTCACTAGAAAGGGGACATGACAAGTGAGTAGGATATCAAGTGGACAACTAATAGTTGTAGATTTAGATGTGATGAAAATCCGATTTCAGGGTTGTATGGGTGTGTGACTTCTCTTGCTTGGTGGAAGATCTACTCTAGCTGGTTGCAAGTGAAATCACTTAGGTGTCACATTTGGAATAATTGATTGAGGGTTTATTAAATTGATAATTCTTGCATGCATGACAATTTGTTGTTATTTATAGAGATTTAACAAGCAGAGTTGGACGACATTGTTGATATTATTTTTGATTGGGTGAGTGAGTAGGATATCAAGTGGACAACTAATAGTTGTAGATTGAGATGCCATGAAAATCAGATTTCAGGGTTGTATGGGTGTGTGAGTTGGTCTCTTGCTTGGTGCTTGTGTGAAAGGTTGGCGTGGAAATTGGTGTAGATTGGGTGTGGACTTAGTTACCTCACTGGAATGCCAAAATTGATCCTTGTGGGGCGTAGCATTTCCTACAGCTAAATCATCATTGTGAAGGTTATTAAGGTGTGGGGTTTGAGTATGATGGTCGACTTCTTTGACAGGTTAGATGTGATTGTTCAAACTTCAAATGCAGGTTGAGTGCCATGAGCAACATTGATTTTAGTCAAGATAGGTGTTTGAATGTGATTTTCTGCCAAGTGTTGGAGTATCCAAGAGGTGTGAGCATTGGAAGGTTTGCAGGGGAGAAAATCATTGTCTTCTTTTAGCTTGAGGATTGGGAACAAAACTAGCTTAGGCACAAGACATTATTCACATGGCGATCACATTTAATAATCTCTAAGGTCTTTGGAGGTCTGATATTGCTGCCATTTGGGGTGAGATTGTAATTTACATTTTCTTCTGTAATCTACCCTGTAACAACAGTCTCTTAGGAAATATAGGAATGTATTACTTTTATGATTTGATATTCAAGCAATGTTATTACCTCTTATCTTGTGCATTAATGTCAAAGCATTAGTATGAAGTTATGAGAGTTTCAAATGTTTTGACAAAAACATTTTAATTTCACATGCATGTAAACTATTTGACAAAATTCCTACTCAGTGAAAGTGGAAAAAAAATGGTAGGTTGGTGGGAAAGTGTTTGGGTTTTTACATTGTTATTGAAAATCATCAAACATTATATCTCCATGCAAGTTACAAATTTAAAAATAATTTATAGTTTCCTCTTTTCAATTCCTATGAAAAATTGGGGGAGAGGGTCTACTCTTTGCAATTGTTCGTGTCTACTCACTTGGCCTAGAAGGTTGTGTGGCTCTAGAATGGTACTAGGTGGCAATGAATCCTACTTTGTCTCGTGCTTGACATCATTTGCAATGATGTCATCTACTCCAATCTAATCTGCTTCTATGTCAATTACACCTTCCAAAGCTTGCCATTTGAAATCAACACTCTCGTCATTTGTAAACAAGATTTTTTTTTTCATTCTATGTAGTTGAGTCTCTCTAGAGATCTATCTTATCCAATTGTATAGGCTTCTATGCAGATGCATCATCCACCTTTTTAATGCAAAATTGAATCTCTAATCTACAAAAAATGGGTTCTTGAGGCATCATTGAGTCAACTTATCCACTTCTTTCATTCAGCTAGAAACAGAAGTTTCAAATAAACAATTCTTTTGGTTTAAAATCTCAGAAAATGGTAATCTCATTAGGATTTCAGAATGTTATTTTGCTCCACAAGTTTCAAAAACTTACAAACTTGAGTGTAAAGAACCTGCCTGGCTCCTTGTTAAGAAAATAACTTTTCTTCCTGAATTCTTTGCAAGTGTGTTTTTTTGTTTTGATAATGTTTGAATTTTCTAGTATCTTTTCGGGAATTAAATAATAGCATTTAGCAATTTGACACTATCACCCCAAGCTCAACAATTTAATTTATAATTCAGAAGTCCTTGCAAATATATATAAAAAACATTGCAATTTTTTAATGCTAGGCACCTGGCAAGTGGTACGGTCACTCTGGAATGCTGACCACCATAATAAATACTGAATGCAGCCAAGAATAAATAATGCAGCCACAAGATAGAAGGAATCGTGGCTTAGGGAAGTCATGCAGCCAGCCCAAAAAACCAAACGCAGCCTTAAGATATTAAATATGGCCCAAGGAAAAATGACGCAGCTTCTTGGGAATGAAATGCAGCCCTTGAGTTTATATACACAGCTCCTCTGGGAGTTATTACAATCTTGTTGAACAATTCATAAACACTCTAAAAGATATAACAGCCTTCTAGCAAACAACATAATCCACTGAAGAAAATCGAACCAAAATTGGGAATACCTTAGTAACAGCATCAAATTATCAATTCTCCTCAAATTTGGTATACAACAGCACCAAATTTGTATCCATAGAATCAGAATTGGATTTGCAGAACTCAGTAGCAAAATTCACCACCAATTAATGATAATTCAAATTGCAAAAGTGAGGAATCAATCCTCAAACCCTTGCCAACTTCTCCACAACCAAAAACTTCATAAAGATTGCATAAGTCTAGAATGAGGTTCAAATTCTCATAAAGTTGTATTTATAATATTTTCCATAGCTTCTCAATGACACTTTTCACTTAAAAGACACTTGCTTTATGGTTGCACATTTGAAATATAATAAACAATTATATTTCTTTCCACTTTAATGATGAAAAAAAAAACCTTTCATTAAAATAACCATATTTTGACACATAGGGTTCCTGTTTTATGAGCTTAGGATTTAAAACTTCTCAACCTGGTTCCAACGAGCTATAACACTAAGATGCCCAAAATAGATTCCCAATAAAAATGGCAACCTTAGCCGTTTTAATTAAATAATAAACATAATTCACCCATCTTGCAAAAACGATTGAGGAAGCATCATAATCAAAATCTAACAACACGAGTGATCCTGATGATGAAAGATGATAAATGAACCTGACGGGGTGACCTAAAAATAGACGCTCCCTCCAAGAATCTTGGAGTCCAAACCGGAAGCCGGAAATTAAATTTGAAAGCATCATATAACTTTATAACTTCTCTAAATCATTTGAGCTCAGTAGAACCATATGACGACTTTAAATAGTAAGTCCCTCAAAACGGGGCCAAAACCCACAACAAGGTCCTCTAATCACCAGAATTAGCCTACAAGGACCCAATGATAGGCTAAATCCACTAACTCCAATGCTCGCTCAAAATGGGGACATTACAGTCCTCCCTCCCTGAAATTGCTTGCCCCAAGCAATCTCAGAAAACAAAACACAGAAGTCCACCTGGATCCCAAGGATAGAATGGAGTAATGTCCCTATCATCACCACACTCTAGCAAAAATAATTCCAACATCAACAGTACCAACTGCAGCGTCTGAGAAACTGAACTCAACATTCGAATTGATGATGCTGAGACAGGAACATCACATGGGAGTAACTCAACCATGAGTAACTTGCACGAAAGCAACTCAACCGACAAACTGGACTTGCCTCCAGTCTGTGTGCCAACTCAACTATCATACCAGTCATCAAACAGATGCATTGATGAACTCTGCAACTGGTAGATATCCTGAACATGAGGATCAAAAGTGAAACTAAAAGCACTCCTCACTGTGTACACCTCTGTAAACTGCTCAGTAAAAACTGATTGGTATCCTGTAAAATCTGTCTGATAACCCGGTGTACTGAAGGATTCCCAATCATCTTCATCACCCTCACTCATCACCTAAAAGGGATCATCGCTGAACTCAAACAATTGATTATCATAAGACATAGTGACATCCACATGCCTGTTGATCTGAGTAAGATATCTGTGAGTTGTGAGAGACATGATGTGTAACCTGCTCTATCTAAATGAAATCATGCGTCTGTAACTCCTCTCTATCTACCGCAACAAAGGACATAGTGCGTAGACTCCCCTCAACGAGACCAGGTAAAACATACTTCCTGCTTTGGTACTCAAATGCTTCCCTATCCTCATCCATGAGTCCTTGTAGAAAAGGATCCTAGAACCCACCACCATCGGATGACAACGCTGAGTCCACACCCAAAGTTTGATGTAAAAAATCAGAAACACTGCAGCACCCAACATCTTCACTCTTAACATTAGAGGTATCTGTGATGCTAGTATCAACATCATCTATCTGAAACCCCTCTGCTATCTTTGGCTACATACATGGCTCAATGTCATCGCGCGAATCACCTACATTGTGGCATGAATCTATGTCACCTGACTCATCTGTAACACTCCCATCACGAGTGTCATCACTGTGTAGCTCTATGCTCACACCTTCAATACAGGAAAAGATTGTTGTCTCCTGCATTGACTCCACACTACGACTGCTGTCATAAACATTAGAGCTGTCAGAGCTCATATACTCATTGCAGTCCTCAAAGATAACACCATCATCTATGGTGTCAGAATCCCTAGTGGTATCTACAACATCCTCCATTCTCACCCTATCCACAACATCAACAACAGGCTCAGGATGCTGAAACTCAGTACCACTATCTGTCAACAAGATAGGCACATCCACATGTCCCTGTAAGAAGCTTCCAACATCATGTGTGCAAATAGGACTAATGGCTGTCCTAAGAATATGACCATCTCGCAATGATCAGTGGTTTCTAAAAACTCATCATGAAGATTTCTAGATGTCTCACCTGTGAGAACATCCCGTTTCTCTTCTTGCAGTCTTCGTGAGGAAGACTTCTTGAAGAAGGAAACCATGGAACTAGCTGCCTTGTCAACAGTGGCCGCATCTGCAAGTTGGGCTTTTAGCCTTTTTTGTGTTTGTCTCAATTTCTCCATTTCATTTTCCAAGGCACTTGATTGTTTCCTATAACATGACACATTGCTAGATTGGTTCCCATATTTACCCAGTTTTCTGTATTTATCCATGACAAAAAAAAAACTAGAGTGTTGATCACTCACAAATCAAACATGGAAACTCAAGATTTCTAAACCCCACATGATGGCAGGATGCATGCTCTGATACCATTGTAAAGAACCTGCCTGGCTCCTTGTTAAGAAAATAACTTTTCTTCCTAAATTCTTTGCAAGTGTGTTTTTTTGTTTTGATAATGTTTGAATTTTCTAGTATCTTTTCCGGAATTAAATAATAACATATAGCAATTTGACACCATCACCCCAAGCTCAACAATTTAATTTATAATTCAGAAGTCCTTGCAAATATATATAAAAAAACATTGCAATATTTTAACGCTAGGCACCTGGCAAGTGGTACGGTCACTCTGGAATGCTGACCACTATAATAAATATTGGACGCAGCCAAGAATAAATAATGCAGTCGCAAGATAGAAGGAATCGTGGCTTAGGGAAGTCACACAACCAGCCCAAAAAACCAAATGCAGCCTTAAGATATTAAATACGGCCCAAGGAAGAATGACGCAGCTTCTTGGGAATGAAATGCAGCCCTTGAGTTTGTATACACAGCTCCTCTGGGAGTTATTGCAATCTTGCTGAACAATTCGTAAACACTTTAGAAGATATAACAGCCTTCTAGCAACAACATAATCCATTGAAGAAAATCGAACCAGAATTGGGAATACCTTAGTAACAGCAGCAAATTATCAATTCTTCTCAAATTTGGTATACAACAGCACCAAATTTGTATCCACAGAATCAGAATTGGATTTGCAGAACTTAGTAGCAAAATTCACAACCAATTAATGATGATTCAAATTGTAGAAGTGAGGAATTAGTCCTCAAACCCTTGCCAACTTCTCCACAACCAAAAACTTCATAAAAATTGCATAAGTCTAGAATGAGGTTCAAATTCTCATAAAGTTGTATTTATAATATTTTCCATAGCTTCTCAATGACACTTTTCACTTAAAAGCCACTTGCTTTATGGTTGCACATTTGAAATATAATAAACAATTATATTTCTTTCCACTTTAATGATGAAAAAAAGACCCTTTCATTAAAATAACCATATTCTGAAACATAGGGTCCCTATTTTATGAGCTTAGGATTTAAAACTTCTCAACCTAGTTCCCACGAGCTATAACACTAAGATGCCCAAAATAGATTCCCAATAAAAATGGTAACCTTAGCCGTTTTAATTAAATAAAAACATAATTCACCCATCTTGCGAAAATGATTGAGGAAGCATCAGAATCAAAATTTGACAGCACAAGAGTGATCTTGATGACGAAAGATGATGAATGAACCTGACGGAGTTACTAAAAATAGACACTCCCTCCAAGAATCTTGGAGTCCAAACCGGAAGCCGGAAATAAAATTTGAAAGCATCATATAACTTCTCTAAATCATCTGAGCTCAGTAGAACCATATGATGACTTACTATAAATAGTAAGTCTCTCAAAACGGGGCCAAAACCCACAACAGGGTTCTCTAATCACTAGAATTAGCCTACAAGGACCCAATGATAGGCTAAATCCACTAACTCCAATGCTTGCTCAAAATGGGGACATTACAGTGAGGGGCACAAAGACCCCTTTGCAGCCTTGAAAAATGACACTGCAACATATTCTCAGCTAGGTGAAGTCTTTCTAGTGGGTTATTTCAATGTCAGGATTGCAAGTGAACAAGTTAGCATTCTTTGTTGTAAGGAAGATTGTAATCCTATTTGGCTTACAAAAGAAAGTAATCAGTAATGTGCAAGAGTTTCAAAAGACAAAAAGGATGCAATCTTTTTGGGGAGTGGCTAGTTACTCTTTGTGGGGCATTTGATTTAGTCATTTGCAATGGTTTGGCTTGGTGGGAAAAGTCTGGTAATTTCACTTGCAATACCTACAATGGCGCAAGTGTAGTGGATTATGTGATTTACTCGCATGGTTTGTGTGTGAAAATGGAGGAAGTTTCGATTGGTGAGAAGCTCTAGGACTTAAATTCTGATCACAAACCAATTTATTTAAGTATCTCTTAGACTGACAAGAAGCAATTTGGAACAAAAACACAGTATTTTCAGCAATCTTCACCAAAGGGCAGAATTCTTTTGACTCAAAAAAATTGTGGTACATTCAAGATAATGCTTGAGAGGCTTTTAAAGGAGGAAATTTCACTACATGGCCTTCATAGTCACATCCTAATAAACTTAATTCAAATAGCACTTGCTGAGTGCAAAAGGGCAAACAATAGGAAATCTAAAACAAATTGCTTTTCAGTTAATGCTTGGTTTGTTGAGGAATGCAAGAAAGCAAGGAGAACTTTGAAAGAGTCAAACAAGGAAAAAATAGATCTCAAAGCCTACTAGCAGATTTTGAGAAGGAGAAATGCTGATTTAATGATCACAAGGAGGGAAGAGCTAATCTTCCTTGGGAAAAAAAACCCCAAGTTATTTCTGAAAGAGCTGCAACTGATAAAAAAGCAAACGGAAAATAATATTACAACTTCTCAAAGGTTTGATTCAGCAAAGCAGCTTTTAGAGCAGGATTCTAAGGTTGAACCTCCCTGCTTGGTCAACACTTCAACTCAGCTTTTCACCATACAAGAGATCAAGATGGGTATCAAGAAGTTAGGTGCTAAAAAAGAAAAAGACTTAGTTGATGTTCAATAAGAGTATCTAAATTGGGGTATGAAAACTCTTGCACCTCGAATTACGAATATTTTCAACATCATTCAATAAGGGTTCCCTTTAGATTGGACAACTAGCCTTGCAATTCCTCTTTTGAAGACTGGGAATGTCAATAATCCTTCAAATAATAGGACCATTATGATAAATCCTTTGTTTGCAAAGTTATTCAGAAGTATGCTAGAAAGTAGAATTAGCAAGTGGGCAAAAGAAAAAGATAAACGTGCTAAAGGGCAAGCTGGTTTCAAACCTGAGCACTTTATGGTTGATCAGAGTATTATTTTGAGGCATATCATTGAAAAATAGGAAGCCTTTTGCTGCTTTGTAGATTTTGAAAAGGCTTTTGACACGATCCCTAGAGACAAGATTTGGCATAGAATGGAGAAACTTCGGGCTCCTATACATCTTAGATCATCTGTTCATAGGATGTATGAGGAGTTTAAAGTCAAAATCAGAACTTCAGCTGGCATCTCCGGAAGTTTTAGGAGTTATATAGGGGTCAAGCAAGTGTGCCCTTTGTCCCCTATCCTTTTTGGTTCATATCATTGAAAAATATGGGAGAAAAAAGAGGAAGCCTTTTGCTGCTTGTAGATTTCGAAAAGGCTTTTGACACGATCCCTAGAGACAAGATTTGGCATAGGATGGAGAAACTTCGGGCTCCTATACATCTTAGATCATCTGTTCATAGGATGTATGAGGAGTTTAAAGTCAAAATCAGAACTTCAGCTGGCATCTCCGGAAGTTTTAGGAGTTATATAGGGGTCAAGCAAGCGTGCCCTTTGTCCCCTATCCTTTTTGGTTCATATATTGACAAACTTGATGAATGGTTAAACCAATAAGATTGTGATGGTGTCCATTTGGGTGAGTTTGTGATAAGGATTATTTTGTATGCGGATGACCTTGTTTTGATTTCTAAATACACACCCTTGGCTTGCAAGAGCACTTACTTTTCCTTAAGTATTTTTGTAGAATGGTGGGGATGCAAGTCAATATTAGCAAGACGAAAGTGAGAAAGTGATGTTTTTTCTAACAAAAGAAAACCTAACCAGCATAAGTTGTACTTTGAAGGTAGCACTCTTGAAGAAGTGGTAGATTCTAATTACCTTGGAATTGACTTCAACGAAAGTTTAAGTTTGGAAGGTTACATAAAGAAGCAAACTTTGGGAGGTTGGAAACCATTTTATGCTTTTCAAAATACACGTAGAGAGGTAGAGCTATGGGATTGGAAAGCTTCCCAAACTCTTTTTGGGATTTTAGTGCTTCTTGTTGTACTCTATGGTTGTGAATTGTAGGTCAGCAGTACCTTTGATCTACAATGGAAGGAAATTGAGAAAATTCTAAAATGTTTGATTACAAACAAGTCAAAATTAAAAGTTGAGTCTCTTATGATATCATGTTGAGTGAAGCTGGGGCTGCTCTTATTGAAGCAATTGCTATAGTGAGTCTTGCAAGATATTTGAAAAGAATTGAGCAAATGGAAGAGGGTAGATGGCACAAGTTTGTCTTCAATGACATATTTTGCAAAATAAAGAAGACTTGGGGAAAAACAACAAATGGTTCAATACACGAGATATTTACTTTAATATTTGTCCCACAAATAGTAAAGAGATAAAGCCTTTTGTTATGGATAAGTTCCAGAAGCATTCTTGGGGCATAGGGTTAGGGAAAAAGAAAAAGTATTATATTGAAGAGTTCAATCCCACTCATAACCACTATCAAAAAAGCATACATAGGGGCCAATATCTCTTGGAGAGCCAATATTCTTATTGCTTAGATAAGAACTTACTCTCATCAACTTCGTTGTGAAACTAGGCATAGGAAAAGACCAAAAGAAGCATGGGAAGAAAGAGTATATTTTTTGCACCTCTAGAAAAGTGGAAACAAAGTAGTATTTCATTTTAGAGTATGATGCCTTCAAAGACAGCAGGGGCAATTTTGTAAATATCTTCACAACTAACTCTTGGGTTGATTTATTCAGTGAGGGGGCAATTGAGCAGTTTGGGTTCCTCATCATCAAGTTGAATAAGAAAAGTGTTAAAGTGCAGAAAATCAGTTTGTGAGGTGATCTGTCCCATAGGCTATCTTTAGCCTTGTGGATGTTAAAATAATTTCTTTCTTTTTTTCTGTGAATGGCCTCAAACAAATTCTACGTGCACTGACGTCCAAAAGTGCTAGATTCTCGAGATTTGGGGTGTTTCCACCTCAATTATCTTGCTAAGAAACTACAAATAAAATATTCAAAAGTTTATAAGAACTGATTGTAACTTGTAAGATATAAGCAAATATTCCAATTTTCTGTACTTGGTGTTGGGTGAATCTCTCTCAGATAGCTAGTAGTGAAGAAAAGAGCCTCCCTCTAGCCTAATTTTAAATTTTTAACTCAAATAATGATGTTTCTCACCTCAACATCAGTTGTAATCCTCTCAATAGCACATCGAGAGGCCCTCCAATTTGAAGTTCTCAAGTTTGAAGTTCAACTTTTCATATGGCAGTTTTTGCAAAGTTATTTCTTTGTGTCGATGTGTATTATAGATTCTGATTCAACCAATTAACTTTTGTACATATTTGAACTTGTATTTATATGCAATGTAATATAATAATAAGGTTTTGCCTTAAATTTCTCTATTTGTCAACAATATTTTTACATTGGCCAAGTTTTGGAACCATGCCAAGTTTTGGCATCATGTCCATGTCCAAGTTTGAGTCTCAACACCTTGTGATTCTCACAACATCTTGGATCTCTAGTCCACCTGTTTTCAGTAAATATTCAAAAAAATCAAGTCAAGCTCCCTTTCTAAATTAGCTTTCTATAATCAATTTTATTCATCTAATAGCCAATCATATTTTCCAATAAACGACTCACACTCTTAAGGTACCTCACATTCAAACTCTTAAGGAATGCCATTCTGTAGGTGAAACTGTACATAAATAAATGCCCTTAAGATTTATTTACAAATAGGGGTGCATTATCACTCTTATAAGTAGATTGGAAATTTCATCAGCAACTTAGTCATGCTTACTACATTCCAACTTTTAATTGATAATTTGGGAATCTGATCCTGTAATACCTGCCCCTAAATTGGCTCGTAGGCAAAGTTAAAGAGTGGTTGTTGTATGAAACTCATACTATAAGCGTAATTCCAAGAGTTGAGAATCCCAAAGGTTATTTTACTTCTATTTGTTCTGATATCAAATTCTTCAACCTATTTGGTTTAGGTGTAAGAGCCTTAGTATATTTATAATGTAGAAGTGCATATCCCAAGAATGAATTTAAGATATATTTTCATACAAAAAAAGAACTATTTTCTTCATTATTATCATCCACACCATGTGTGCTACCTTGTAGTAAAGAATAAGTTGGCATAATCTTTATTCTTGTTTAGAGCTCTTTAACATTGAGATATGGTGAAATTAAGATATAAGGAGTGAAGGATGCTAAAACATGTTAGCTACCATATATGCTTTCTTTTTTACCTTCTAATTATGTGAGAATATAGAGTACTCTTCTGCTGAAAAACATCTACTTAACTTTCAAATATGATTCTAGAGAAATATTGTTGATTGCCAAACTTACCAATGGTCATTTTGTATCTTAATAAGTACAAATGAATTTCTGGAACCATTTTTGCTTCCTTATGATTAAATTTTTTTCTGCCTTACGTTTTGAATTTTTTCCTTGTTTATTTAGACTACTAATTACTTCTTATGCTCCTTATGGTTTTACTCTTTCATTGGATTTAGCAATAAGATGATAAATAGGAGAAAAGTATAAGTGCATTCTACAAAAGAATGATTTTCTTATAATCTCACACCATTAAATTGTGTTTTCTATAGGCAACTTGATAACAATTACTTCACTGGAAGTGAGATTCCTGGATCATATACAAACATCAGTAAGTTATATAAATTGTGAGTATCTATTGCCTTGTCCTAGACACTTTCTTGTGTTTTGCATAATTTTGAGTCTGTACCCATATACAATACAATAATATGAAAGGGTAAAAGCACAAAGCTGTGTCACGTTTCAGGACAACTTATCAGCATAGCTGAATTTGAGTATTTCTAACTAAAACTATTTTTTGTCAAACATATGGTCTAGCTAGATTCATTCTAGCTAAGTTAGATAAGTTATTCACCTTTTCCAATTGGAAATATCTATTTAAAGCATGTTTTATAACAATTACTAAAGAAATAAAATTATTTCAGAAAAGCGATGTTTCAATAACTCTTACTCTTTTTAGTGATATTTTTTTACAAATATAAAAATACCCTTTTTTAGAGCACAGAGTCAAGATTATCATCATATAATTTTTATAATATTTTAATTAGATTTAATATATTATAATTTCAAAATACTCCAAGTAGGTATTTTAACATTCGAGAACAAGATGCTTCAAAAATAGAAAAAAATAGTAAAGCTTATCAAAAAAATTGAAAATTTATATTTAACACTAGAGGAGAGAGTTATCTTCAAGAGTGTGTCATTTATTTTCTAAATGGTGTAGATTTGATAGGGGAAATTTGACGCGAGATGAAAACTGTTGATTTCAGGTATGTTCGACTTTGAGTAGTTATATTAGAGAAAATATACATTGAAAACTAATTTTTCTTCTTTTCTACACTAGCTATACATTTTATCTATGAAATATTTTGAAATCAAAGGAAAAAAATATTATTTGCATATACTTTTTTTTTGCGAACAAGACCGTCGTTTTTCAGCATTTTTCAGCAAGTAAAAAATGAACTTAAAAAATTTAAAAACTATGTGAATTCTTGTTCAAAAAAAATTTAAAAAATTATAGGCATAAACTTCATCCACTTTTACACATTTCATTAGTTTACATCATCTCCAAATTCTAAATATAAATGCCATTTTTATGTCGTTAAAGTTAAAAAATTTGTGTGTTGTTGGCCTTTTCCTTTATAAAAGTGTGACACAGCTTTGTACTTTTACCCGAAAAACATGCATTACAAAGGCAATCTAATGAATTGTTTATGTATGTTACAATTTTTTTTTGCTCTTTATTTGCCTAAAAGACAGTATAGAACTTTTATGTAGAAGAGACAGATTTGTATTTAAGATATTTTGGAAGGACCCACCATTACTACACTATTATTTGGATCTAAATACATTTTATGCAAGTAATTATGTACACCCCTCTTGTGGTTTTCTTAAAAATTTGAACCCTTAGTGACATGTTTTTGGATGTGCTAAGTGCAAGCAAATGGATTCTTTGTGGGTGAAAAATATTATTATGACTCCATACAACCTTTACTAATAAGGATATTAACTTTTCAAATGGCCTTAGAACAACTTGGAACATGAAGGGATCCAAAGAACATCAGCCAGACCAAGAAAAAATGGATTTCATTATTTATGACCTCCTCGTAGCACCATTATGTTTACTTAAGGAAGGTGTAAAGTCTGATAAGAGGTGTCAAGGAGTGGCTCGTGACTTCATCAAGCCCTCTTTTTTTCTATTTTTTGACTCAAAAACATGATTGGTGTGTGATTGCCATTGGGATGTGCCATATGTCCCATGCCTATCGCACACCTAAAATCATGTCTTTTTTCTCTTAATTCAAAAACATGAAAGGGAGTTGGGGAACCTAGAAGATCCCCATGCCCCTTATCAAACCTAAACCCTCTCTCTAAATAAAGAACTCACATTTCCCAGGGGCAGCTAGACATCGTTGAGATGTTACACACTAGTTTTACTTGTTTTGGGGAACTTTTTAATTTTGTAGTAGTTTAGGGGGCTGCCTAGGAATTTTTTTTTTCTGTATACTGGCTGAATAAAGCTTAGCACAAGAAAAATCCAAATATCTCCATCCAAGAGTTGCTGAAATTTTTTGATAGTAGCCTTTGGATCAGACTATGAGTGATAGAAACTTTGTTTTTAAAGTGCGATAGTTCGCACAGCTTGAGCTGCTTCATATTAATACCATGGATGCCAAGTTGAACAAGCTCAAAATGGGAAGCATTAGATCCAGCTTCATTGAGGATATTGTGAGGCTAATATATGATAGGTCTGAGGTTGTAATTTTATTTATGAAATCATTATTAATCTAAGTGAATTCAAACACAATCACCAACTTAAAAAGAATGAGGTATGCATTTAGAAACTTAGTGTGCCATGGATTTAGCTTGAGGTTTGCTAAGATGTTTTGATTCAATATGGGCCCTAGATAAATGGGCAATAGAGGAAGATGTTGTCTTGTTGAGAATTGGAGGTGTGCTTTTCTAGAGATGGAAGGCTACTTGAATATTATAAGGAATGGAAGCATGGAGTGCATAATCGAGATTGGCTTTTTACTAAGTTGTCAGTTTGGGTTCAGGTTTAAAGAACCGGTTCGTCAGTATGACAAAATTTTGAAATGGGATTTGGGTTCGTTAGTATAAAAACATGTAAATATTATACATGTATGCATGTATGTATGTGTGTGTATATATGTGTGTGTGTGTGTATATATATATATATCTATGTAGGCAATAAGCATTAATTTAGATTAGAATGTCACATAGCATCGTATAAACAAAAAACACCATAAACTTGTAATCATAACATCATGATCATACCACCATAGCATAATATACCTCAAGTTCAATGTCAAAATATTAAAATAATAATATTGAGTTCAAGTATTATTGTTTCAACTTTCAACAATTGGAGCTTTACACTAAGTTTCAATCATCTAATGGATTATCTAAATCTTGTTCTTCTTCATCAATGGCATTAGTTGATTCACAAACAATGCCAATGCCAATGGGATCAGCTGCAACAATATGTTCTCTTTGTCCAAGTCCTCAAATGCAGCAACTGCAAGCTGAGAAGTAGAAGCATCCAAGTCTGTATGTTTTGGATCTATATCCCACATCTCCGACTCTCCTTTGTATTCATTTTTCTTGTGTGAAAGGAGATGCAAGTTGGAATGCACATATACTAAGTTCCCAACTATTTTTGGTTGCAATCTATTGCGCTTTATTGAGTAGATGAAATTATATGTGCTCCAATTTCTTTCTGATGCAGATGAACTAGCTGTTAATATTATGGCCTTTACGGTCAAGATCAACGCTTATTTATGAGAGGACGAAATTAAGGAATTAATAATAGAATATATTTTGGTAATATATTTATTATTATTAATTACCCTTTGTCAAATGAATTAAATTAATTAATATATATAGAGATAAAGTGCGATTTTGTAATAATAAATAATAAGCATTTATTATTTATTTATTATAAAATAATAAGCCTCTTGGGTGGCCCGAGTCGGCTGACTCCTAGGAGAGGAGTTAAGCACTTCAAATCTCATATATATACGTTTTCGATCCAAGAGGAGAGACCACCAAAAACATAATGTGCTTTCCTCTCCTTCAAGAATCAAATTCATCCTCTTGTTGGAGCGAAATCTTACCATTAATGAGCGAATCCAAGTCAGCTATAGAGGAGCGAATACTGTTGTGTGAAGTCAGTAAGATCATAAATGAGCAAACAATTGGATCAGCGAATTCATGGTGAAAACTGGAAATGCGATTTACATCAAATATGAAGTATATAATTCGTAACAGCCATTAAGCACCAAGTCTTGACTGTAATTTGGAGCAATCACTAGCTGTCTTTAGTTGCCAAATTGGTGTGATCATTCCAGCATATAGATGTTGAAGAATTCAAGTAAAAGTTCAGGACTGCATATCAAGTGCAGATTGGGTGCAGTTATAATTGCAGATCGTAAGACACACATAGTGCTGGTTGATGTCACCTTGGATGTAAGTTGCAATAAGCCCTAGGTGGGCTAATTGGCACATACATTGGAAAGATTGAAGGCATAGTCAAAGTTTGATTTCCAGGTACTATCTTTCCTCCCTTGTGATTTCTTAAATCATATCCTGTTCTTAGTTTTCTTAGATCTCTATAGATTGATATATTCCTTGCTAGAATCTGAAATATAGTAACATGGTATCAGAGCCTAAGTTGAGTAAAAGATCCATTTCAGATTTAGGAATTTAGTCTAACTCTTTCAAAGCTAAGAATGACAAACTTGGGTTTGGCCGATTTTTGACTTTTATGAGGGTTTCGATCCATAATAACCTCGATTGTGAAGGTTGGCATCATCTTAAAAATTAAGATTTGAAATTTGAACATGCAAATGGTTTTGATGTTTTCATTGGTTGTGAAACCACCTTATGATTTGGTTAAAGAGATAAGAGGGATTAGATCTCAAGGTTGTATCAATCCAATCTTATATATTTGGAAGAACCAAATCACTCTAAATTATTCGATTGACAAGGTACAAACTAACCCTCTCTTATCTAATTGATTCAAGCTTACATTGAGAGGGAGTCTAATCTTATGATAAAATCTAAGCTTCAGAAGGAGAAGTGAAGGAGTGGATCATCTTGAGCGTACATTTTTTGCTGATTCTGAGCCTGCTGGAGATTTTCTTTCAGAGAATTTAAAATATCTACTCCTTCCTGCAACCAATCCTTTGCCTTCGGCATGTGACTGTCACCGAGAGCCAAGTCCACAAATGAAGGGGGTTCATATCCGTCAATACTTTGAAGGGTTTCATTCCAATGGACATATGAAAAGTGGTATTGTACAGTACTCTCCCAGGTGTAGCCATTTAATCCATGCTCTCTGTTGTGCTGAAACATAATTTCTGAGGTAACCTTCCAACCATTTGTTCACAATTTCTGTTTGTCTATCGGTCTGCAAGTGGTAATTGGTGCTTGGTGACAACTCTATCCCTGCTAGTTGAAACAATTCTTTCCAGAAATTACTGAGGAAGCGGCTATCTCTGTCGCTCACTATGTTTCGAGGAAGTCCATGCAGACGGAACACCTCTCAGAAAAATAAGTCTGCTACTTGTGACGCGGAAAACTCTGTAGGAATAGCAAAGAAATGTGCATACTTGGTTAGTCTGTCGACTACCACAAAGATGCAGTCCTTCCCTTGTGCCTTAGGGAGCCCGGAGATGAAATCCATTGATATACTATCCCACTTCTTCTCTGGAATCGGTAATGGCTGCAACAAACCCGCCGGTAGAGTGTGTTCGGATTTATTTTGTTGGCAAATGGAACATTCCCTGACGTACTGTAATATATCACTTTTTGGGCCCTTTCATGAAAATCTTTCCCTAATCTGTCGATAGGTCTTCAAGTACCCTTGATGCCTGACTAATGGTGAATCGTGCATTTCTTTCAAAACCTTTTTCTTCTACTTGGATTCAGGCACCAGGTAAATTCTATTCTTGTAGAAAATAATATCATCGACCACCTTATACCTGTCATCCTGTATTTCTTTGTCTAAGAGTTTGCATGCGAACATGTCCTTGGAGTATTCGACCAACAAATGTTCTTTCCAATCCGCTGATATTTGAGATAAGGAACAAATGGCCGGCTTTCTTGACAAGGCGTCAGCTACTACATTATTTTTTCCTTTTACATATTCAATGTCAAAGTCAAAAGCCTAAACTTTACTTACCCATTTCTGTTGTCCCTCATTCAATTCTCGCAGTTCCAGAAGATGCCTAAGGCTTTTGTGATCTGTACAGACAATGAACTTGGGTCCGACAAGGTAGTGCCGAAAGTTTGTCAAGGCATGCATGGTGGCCAACATTTCTTTGTCGTATATAGAATACAACATTTCGGCTCCTGAGAGCTTCCGACTTTCGAAAGCAATAGGGTGGCGGTCTTGCATTAAGACGGCCTCGATACCCCCTCCGGAGGCATCACACTCCAAGATGAAAGGTTTATTGAAGTCTGGCAGTGCAAGGACTGGACAAGAACTCATAGTCTCCTTGAGTTTCTCAAAAGTCTGATGTGCACGTTCATTCCATTGAAAAGATCCCTTCTTTGTCAGGTCGGTGAGAGGTGCGCTGAGCTGAGAGAACCCCTTCACGAACCGTCTATCGTAACTACACAACCCAAAGAATACACGTAGTTTTGAAAGAGTCTTCAGAGGTGGCCAATCCAAGATAGCCTGAATTTTTTCTTGATGTACTTGAACTCCTCGGCTACTGACAATGTGCCTCAAATATAATATCTCTATCATCCCGAATTCACATTTGGATTGTTTGGCGAACAATAGTTGTGACTTCATAATCTTGAGCACTTCTTCCAAATGCCTCCTCCCATGTCTTACTGTAGATCAGTATATCATCGAAGAATACCAATAGGAACTTACGCAGCTGTTTGTTAAAAATGTGATTCATGCAAGATTGGAATGTAGCAGGAGCATTGGTCAATCCGAACGGCATGACCAAAAATTCGTAATGTCCATAATGGCAACGGAATGCTGTCTTCTCCACATCATGCTCCCTCATGCGGATTTGGTGATACCCCGAGCAAAGGTCTATTTTGGAGAAATAAACAGCACTGTGTAGCTCATCTAGCAATTCATCGATCCTGGGAATCGGATACTTGTCCTTGATGGTCTTTTTGTTCAACACGCGATAGTCTACACACATTTGCATTGTTCTGTCCTTTTTAACCAGCACTACTGATGATGCAAAAGCACTGCAACTAGGTCTAATCCAACCTTTGTCAAGGAGTTCCTGTATTGTTTTTTCAATTTAATCTTTTAGCCTCTTAGGGTGGCGGTATGGCACAGTGATAACCAGTTTGGTGCCAGTTTCCATCTCAATGGTGTGCTCGAACCCTCGGTGTGGTGGTATGCCAGGCGGAATGTTGGCAATGACCTGGTGATATCTATCCAAAACCATTTGAAGCTCTTCGTCCTGGTGGTCCGTTCTCTGTTTCTGTATGGGTTCTGTCAAGGCAAAACAGTTTGCGCCCCAAACTACATCATCGTGTCTAAAAATTGCTTCCATCCGTTGGGCTGAAATTTCCTTCGGTCCTCCATTTGACATCCCTCTCAGATCAACCTTCTTGCCGTTTACCTCGAAGGAGAACTCCATTCGCTTGAAACTCTGTGTGTATTCATCCAATGTTTCCACCCACTGAATGCCCAGAATGACTTCCATGTCGTCCAAATCGACCACAAAGAAATCATCTGTCATTGGGTGGTTTCCCATGGTGATGCTCAACTGTGGAAGCAGATGAGTGCATTTCAACAAGTTTCCTCCCGCTACCTTGACGTCAAATCCCTGGTGTACCTCCGTACACAGACTCCGCCGACTCACCAGCGATGAGTTAATGAAGTTGAGTGTGGCTCTGTTGTCAAGCATGACCATGACCCGTTGTCCTTGGAGGGTGCCTCGGACCTGGAACACAGTGCATCTCGGAGTTCCTACCAGAGTAGCAATGGCGCCTCCTCTTTTCAAGAGTGTGGCAAGTCTTTCTACACGATTGAGGTTTACCTCCCCCGAAGGTTGTTGTTCAGCTGCTTTGGCTTCGGGTGTTTGTTCTTCCTCTCCATTAGACGAAACCTCAATGTAATGGATTTTTCCTTTGCCAAGGCATCGATGTCCCGGTACCCATGGCTCACTACAATTGAAACAGAGTTTCTTCCTTCTGAGTTCCTGCCTAGTTTCCTCATCCAACGGAGGCCTCCTGGGTGGAGGTCTGCTGTCTCTTTCCCATGGAGCGAGAGGTGGTTTGGACTGCGAGTAATATTTGGTGGACGAAGAAGACGATGTCGCCATGTCGCGTGCCTTCTTAATTGCTTCCATGAGTGTGATGGGGTTGAATCCTTTCACCCACCCTTTCAAGGGTTCCACTAGTCCATCCATGAACAGTACCACCAATTGTCTTTTTGAAATATCAATCACCAAGACAGACAATCTTTGAAATTTTGTTACGCAACCATCGACTATGCCAGATTGCTTTAACTGAGCCAATTCTTTGAAATTCAGTTCAAGATCTCTTCCATCGAAACGGTCTATCAACCTCTTGGTGAATTCAGCGTAGGAATTTATTTGGTTGTGGCCGAGAGTAACCATGCCATGATGCCACCATTCGTGGGCTATCCCTTCGAGATGTAGTGTTGCAAATTTGATGGCTTCATCTTCCGGCATAGGGTTGAGCTGGAAATGTGTCTGCTTTTTGCACCCATGCTTGAGCTGTGATAGTTCCAGACCCATCAAAGGATGATAGATTAACCTTGCCCATCTTCCATCTCAAATCGTCATGATAATAGCCAGGCTTGTTTCCGCTAGAGTACCTCATTCTCAGCTCAGCATACTCTTTGTAGGATATATCACCTTCCATATTTGCGTTCCTCCAATCATCCCGAAGCTGATCTTGTATTTCCTAAAAGGTTGGTTGCTCTCCTCGCTATTCTTCTGTCCGTGGAGGGAAAGTTGGCATTGACGGTCGAGAGCATACGGGTTGGGGATTTTCTCATCCCGAGATAGAATTGTCGCTTTTTTCCACAGATATCTTGTTTTCGGCTAATTTTCGCAGTGTTTCTTCCATGAGGCGTTGACTGTCATTTATCTATACCTGGTTCTTAGTGAGCTCTCTCAGAAGAGTCATGACTTCGGTCGTAGGGTCTTGGGGATCGCCCATTCTACCGACTGATTTAGATCTGCTCCTTTCCTTGAATAAACTCTCATTCAATACCCACAAGCTGGCAGAATCACCATCTCTGATACCACTGTAATGTATCAACCTACTAATCCCGTCTGAATATCCTGTAACTCGTACGGACGTCAGTTAGGCTTGGCTGAGCAACGGTTTTGTCCCCACGGTCACTGGAAATGACAGTACGGTGGCAAGGAGTGACCGTACGGTTGCTGGAGAAGACAGTAGGGCAGCAGAGGGACCTGTACGGTGGTTTGGGAGTGGTTGTACGACAGCAGGGATAGCCCGTACGATGTCTGTGGTGGCCGTACGGAGGAGATTGGTGGTCGTACGCTGTGGAAATGGTCTGGCGTACGGGGTAGCAGGTGGTGGCCGTACAGTAAGAGTGTTAGGGTCATATGGTGTGGCAGGGGATAGCGTACGGTAGAACAGGAGAGACGTACAGTGGAAGTGTTAAGGTCGTACGGTGCAGCAGGAAGTAGCGTACGGTTAGATGTGGCTTTACGGTGGCAGTGTAAGAGCCATACGGTGATGTATTGCCAAGGTCGTGCAGGATAGTTGCTGAATGGTATAGTGGGGTAGGTCGTACGGAAGGTGTGAGTGTCGTATGGAGGGACAAGGTGGCCCGTACGATAGGGGAAAAAACACACAGAGCAGACGAGTCCTCCTTTCCTTTGCTGATCACTAAGTATGTTCTTGCAAACGCGGAGCAGTACGCCAACCAAAGATATATTGGCCAGAAAAGATCTTATTGAATTTATTGATAGAAACCTCGGATTTGCCAGATCTGATACAAGCAGAACAAGCAAAGTACGGTGAGGATCGAATCCCACCGAAATTGTGACAAAACCAAATAGGGAGGGTCTTTCACCTCCAAAATGACGAACAACAGAATTCCAACAGCAATTTGCAAATATAAAGTAAATATAAATCTCAACATGTGAAAACTAACCTACACGCCTAGCATAAATACCCGTTGGAAAGAAAGTCCCGAGAGTGCACAAAAGAGCTGACGGCGACAACTATACTATGCCAAATAAAAGAATGGGCCCGAGATAAACTAAATCGATCTGGACCCAAATACAATAGTTTTATTAGTGATTTAATGACGGGGACATTACAAAGATCTTAATCTAATGTGGCATAAGACATTCATGGATAAATTATTTGAGTATACTATGAGATTCCGTGGCAGGAACTGTATACTGGATACATGGGTTGGAGAGACCTACCTGGGGGATGGCATAAGGAGTTTTAATCATGGGCTCACTTGGTTTTTCTTTCCTTTTGCATTTTGAGTAGATCTTAATCCATGAGCATGGCTTACTAAAATAGCTGGTTATTAGCATGCCTTACCTTAACATATTTCTGTTATATTATGAGAACACATCTTATTGCTGTTTAAGCAAAGGTGATTAACTGTCATTGGTATGACTGGTTAGTTAACACATTTGTATGTATGAGGAGTATACTTTACAGCATACTTTATGTTATCTATGTGTGGGTACACACTTTACTTTGACATATGTTATATCTAACGCTGTTATGGGAACATACACAGTTGATTGCTAGTATAACAGAGTAACTGGTTTTACATTGATATATAGGTGCATACATATTGGTGGATGAATGTATGATTGACATGTTAATGTTATACATACCCTGACTATTAGCTGATTAACTACTACATTAGTTTCATGTATGTTAAGGAAACATACTTTATATTGCTTTGGCATATTCTTGTTATGGGAGCATACTTTACATTGGCATATGTTGTGTATGTGACAGTTGACATATTTTATGTATGTGAAGATACCTTTGTTGTATGCATGGGAGCATATTTCATATGGATATATGTTATCCTTTAGTTTGCACATGTTATGTTTTGCTTTATGTATTCATGCTTATGTACATGTGTGAATACATTTCTTTATAGTGGAACTATATTGCATCTTGTTCTATGTGTGATCTAATTTACTTTACTTGATTAAATGTATGAACAAATTTGGTTACTCTTATGCTTATGTGGATTCATAAGATAAGATTTATATGGTTATGGCTTGGATATTGGATGAATATCATGGACTTGATATTCTCCTTATGAGTCTAGGAGACTCGTGGATCAGGGATCCACATTTGAGTAGTGGTGACATCATGGACTTGATGTCAGGAGACCATTACTTCGAGCACTTGGTGAATATCATGGACTTGATATTCATTAGACCAATGCTCGATGATATCATGGACTTGATATCTCTTGGATCAGGGATCCACACTTGAGTATATGATGGACATCATGGACTTGATGTCTGAAGACCATGGCTCTGAGCATTTGGTGAATATCATGGACTTGATATTCGTTAAACCATTGCTCTTGATATCGTGGACTTGATATCTCTTGAGTCAAGGTGACTCGCAAATTTAAGAAATCCACAAAATGGTTGGATCAACATCATGGACTTGATGTTACATTGAATATCTTAGATATTCTTGGATTTGAAGAAATCCACACTTTGGAATTTTGTGCTTGATGTTATCTTAGGTATGTGGATCAGATCAATCCACGCCTAGTTGATAACATCATGATGACTCATAGGGAAGTCACTCATGTAGATGTGAAGTCTACACCTTGGAATGATGACACAACTCATCGTACTGGGAAATAGGAATCTACTTCATAGATATATCATCTATGATGTTACTGAATAAGGTTTATCGTATAGTTATGTTTTTTTACCTCTATCATAGGGTGATAGATTGAAAAGGGTACGTCCTACTATAGATGGGAGATCTATAGGTTGATCTTTTCCTCAAGTCCAAGAGGGAGTGTTAATATTATGGCCTTTACAGTCAAGATCAATGCTTATTTATGAGACAACGAAATTAAGGAAATAATAATAGAATATATTTTGGTAATATATTTATTATTATTAATTACCCTTTGTCAAATGAATTAAATTAATTAATATATATAAACAGATAAAGTGCGATTTTTTAATAATAAATAATAAGCATTTATTATTTATTTATTATAAAATAATAAGCCTCTTGGGTGGCCCAAGTCGGCTGACTCCTAGGAGAGGAGTTAAGCACTTCAAATCTCATATATATACGTTTTCGATCCAAGAGGAGAGGCCACCAAAAACATAACGTGCTTTCCTCTCCTTCAAGGATCAAATTCATCCTCTTGTTGGAGCAAAATCTTACCATTAATGAGCGAATCCAAGTCAGCTATAGAGGAGCAAATACTGTTGTGTGAAGTCAGCGAGATCATAAATGAGCAAACAATTGGATCAGCGAATTCATGGTGAAAATTGGAAATGCGATTTACATCAGATCTGAAGTATATAATTCGTAAAAGCCATTAAGCGCCAAGTCTTGATTGTGATTTGGAGCAATCACTAGCTTCCTTTAGTTGCCAAATTGGTGTGATCATTCCAACATATAGATGTTGAAGAATTCAAGTAAAAGTTCAGGACTGCATATCAAGTGCAGATTGGGTGCAGTTATAATTGCAGATCGTAAGACACACATAGTGCTGGTTGATGTCACCTTGGATGTAAGTTGCAATAAGCCCTAGGTGGGCTAATTGGCACATACATTGGAAAGATTGAAGGTATAGTCAAAGTCTGATTTCCAGGTACTATCTTTCCTCCCTTGTGATTTCTTATATCATATCTTGTGCTTAGTTTTGTTAGATCTCTATAGATTGATATATTCCTTGCTAGAATCTGAAATATATTAACACTAGCAACCTATGAAGACAAGACAAAGTGAACAATTAAATTATTAAAGTTATAAAATTACTAGCAACCTATGAAGACAATAAATTATAGTTATAAATAAAACTTATTTAGGATATAATCTTGATTGTGAGTGGCCACAACTGTTGGAAACGTTGGCCATAGAGGTACCACAAAGGCACCAACTATGAGCATCCTTCTTATATTGATGACAAAGAGCATTAGTACTTAGACCTTTTGCATTCACAAACTCTATGAATTCATTTGTTATCAAATCTTGTGTATTATCATATATTAAGAGTCTAAGGAATGCTGCCTTGTACCTATCAGACACTTCTCAATCTCTATATGGTGGAAGCCTTCTTGGCACATCAAGAAACAATGTGCTATAGTATTTTGGAGTCATTCAAGAAAAACAGCATTTGGTCAACAACTCTAGGTGCTACCCTAAACAACTGCAAGAAATCACGATTTTTGTGGAAAAAATCGTCAAACCCTTGATGTGATGTTGAGATCACCCACAATTTTGCGAAAAAATCGAGAAACCCTTGGTTTAGTGAAAAAGGGTAAAATTGATGACCATAAATTTTAGGAAAATCATGCAAATCCCTTCCATGATTTTTTTCTTGGGGAAAAAAGCAAAAAACCCCTCCATGACTTTTTTTTGTGGGAAAAAAATAAAAAAACCCTTACATGTTCTTTTGTAGAAAAAGATCAGAAAAAAAATTAGTAAACCCTTACATGATTAGTCAGGCCATAAATTATTGGAAAAATAGTGCCAAAACTGAGAAATGCAGCTCACAGATCGATTTGCAAATAGAATCCCTTCAAAATGGTGCCAAAAAAAAACTCGTTCAGCCCCTATGGTGAAATCCTTTTTTTATAGGTTGCATAATAGACTAGTCACAGAAAACTGAGATGCGTTGCCCATAAAGGACGTTGTAAAATGTGGAATTGCAACCAAATAGTTTTTGTGTGGGTCAAAAACTACCCAAAAGTAGGTCGTGATTTGTAGAGATAACTTGAAGGACAATCATGGGCCAGACTGAGAAAAACGATGCTTAAAAAACATGCAATCGTGGCTCAAAAAGAAACAATTTGAGGTTGTGCGGGCCTCAAAAACACAAACACTA
The DNA here is from genome assembly GCA_027943335.1 of Chamaecyparis obtusa. Taxonomy (NCBI): domain Eukaryota; kingdom Viridiplantae; phylum Streptophyta; class Pinopsida; order Cupressales; family Cupressaceae; genus Chamaecyparis; species Chamaecyparis obtusa. The sequence continues at coordinate 157,702 of BSBK01000279.1, read as the reverse complement.
GCATGAGAAAAATTACTCATGCATGAAAGAAAAGAACATTTTCTTACTCCAAAACCCACAAGTGACCAGAGAAACAAATAGCTGCAAAAAAACTTCAAATGATTTCTGTAGACGACGGGATTAAAAAATCCATGATTTCCAAGCTCTTGAATAGACTTTTGAGTTCCTCTTGAAAATGAATTTTTTTAAATCGAAAAAAAAACATCTAAAAATGTTTTTCAAAGTTATTTAGGCTGTACTACAATTTTTTATTTTTTATATAAAAATATGCCAAAAAAATCTTAGCTCGCTTTGATACCATGTTTTTATAAAATCGATGTATACAATAGAGAGGATAAGCTCTATTTATAAAAGATTTGTAGATGATGTTTCTAAAAAGAAACAATCGTAAACAATAGAAAATGAAACTTACTAAACCAACTAAGATGACCATTATAGAAACATTCAATATTATTATAATACTATGGTCATCTTGTTCCATCTTTCTACAACAATTGCTTGCGATTGTTTGAAGGAAGTCTCCTCAGGGTCTTTCTCTTTTGCATTTATGATTGTCTTCATCTTCTCAAGCATTGAGTCGATGCCGTCATACACATGTCCAATGCAAGGCCTATCCATGGGAGTGTACCGAATCATACGCATAAAGGGCTCAATGAAACTAAGGAGATACTCCACACGATCCCACCATGAGTCATCTAATATCCATTTCTTAGTTCTTGTTGCCCTTTCAGTGTTGCGTTGCCTCGATATAGACCAATTTTGGTTGATCGTCATTACAAAATGTCACTTTGACTTTCCCAAGTTGTCTCAAGACAATTGTGTTAGATACAAATTAGGTCTTTGCAACCTATAATAGAAATAAAAGCCAAAATGATAAAAAACTAAAAACAAACTTTAAAGAAGAATCTACGTTACACAAACAAATTATGAAAATTAGATTATGTTAAATAGTAATTTATTTAATTAAATTACAACTTAAGTTCACTTACCTTCAATAGCTCCAAACTTAAAAATAATCTGAAATTTCCTTGAGTCATGGGGTGGTTGGTGATGAACATCTGGATGTCCTCAGCCTCTACATACACCTCTTTGATCCATCTAATTTTATTCCCAATCTTTTGTAGCATACAATTGAGTGGACTGCACAAAGTGTCCAAAAGATATGCTAATATCATTCTTCAACCAACAAACTAGTAGCTCTACAATTCTTTGCGTTGTTCGTTATGACTTGAACAACGTTTCTAGGTCCCACTGCCTCAATGGCAGAGATGAGGATATCAACAATAAATTGCCCATCTTTTACTTGCCCCTCACAATCCACGAATTTCAAAAACATTGCCCCTTTATGACACACTACTATGATGTTGATCAAGTGACGATTTGTTGATCCCATCCACCCATCTGAAACAATGGATACTTCTGTCTCAATCCATGAATCCCTTATGGGATTAAATGCATCTTCAACCTCCTTGACCTCTATTTCCAACAAGGTGCTGCATACCTTCTCATAACTTGGGCCCTTATACCCTCTTGGAGCTTCATTCACACTTTTCAACATCTTCCAATATGGGGAGTGAACAACATTGAAAGACAACCCATTTGCATATATGCATCTTGCTACATCTTGGTCGACAATGTCTCGACTCTCATTTTGAAATGAAGTTTCCAAAGGTCCCTTTCTTTTGCGTGCAATGGGTGCTTTACTTTTAGTTTCAGACTCAGCTTTGGTAGTAAGAAATGGGTGGTCTTCTATCACAATATTCAAAGGTGGGGGCTGCATTCCCTTTGATTTTTTTTCGTGGGCAAATTTTGTCTACGTGCTTCTCTCTCTTGTGCTTCCTCATGCTTCATAATATATTTTAACACTGTTTTAGTTGGTATGGGAACTTTATTTTTTCCAAGGCATTTTTTGACTCTACTTGGGAATCCACACAAATGGTTTGCCATACGATAATATGAATTATTACATTCTACCCTACATCCCTTGCATTTCCAATGGAATCCCCCACCTCCTTGAAGTGATTTTATAATATCAACTTATTTCCACATAGGAGAATCAGAATTTGGATCTATTTTGTGTTATTCATTTGTGCCTATGGAGGAAGAGGTAGATTCCATTCTAGTTCCTATCGTAAGAAACTTTATACACATTCAAAACAAAAGCAAGAGAATGGAAATAAAATAAAATAGGTAGATCTTATGGACAATTAAAGAGAAATGAAAAAAAGGTTGAACAAAAACAAAATAAAATAAAATAAGAACTTATTAGAATATTGTAATGTCTCTTTAATGGTCATCTTAGTTTTTAGTTTATTAGGGAGTTTCTATTTTCGTCTTTAGTTCACGATTGTTTCATAATAGAAACATTGTCTTTGTAAATCTATATAAGGAGCTTTCATCTCCTTTGTTCAATAACAACACCGATTTATCATAACATGGTATCAGAGCAAGTTGATGGGATCTTATAAAATTTGACGATTTAAAAACAAAAATTTGAGCCTCTTCTGATCTGGATTTCTTTTCTAGAAATTTGTTTTTCAATTTTTTTTAAAATAAAAATCGGTGAAGGTATTTTATGAAAATTTTGTGATTCGTGTTTGAAGATTTTTGCTGAAAATCTCAAGCCTAGTTGAGGGTTTTGATTGTGCAATTTCCTGGTTTGAGCAAAAGTCTGATTTTTGAATCCTTCCAACGAACTAGGTGCTCCTTGATGGTACACGACCTCAACTTTTTCTCTCTGACGTCAATGATCTCTGCAGTCTCCAGAATAAGTTTTCCTTCTTTGTCAATGGGTGGGAGTTCCTCAGAAATCATGACACACTGACCGAATGCCTTTTTAAGGCATGAAACATGAAAAACATTGTGAATCCAACTTCCCACGGGAAGCTGCAACTCGTAGGAAACGTCACCCACTCCGTGAACCACTTTGTAGGGCCTATAGAAGCGTGGCTTCAATTTCTTGGCACCATTTTTCTTCAAGGAAGATTCTCTGTATGACTATAGATAGAGGTAAACCAAATCTCTTACCTCAAAATTCCGCTCTACCCTGTGGCAGTCGACATACATCTTCTACTGATTTTGAGCCCTCTACAAGTTGTCCTTGAGAGACCTTAGGATATCCAAACATTCCTATAGCTAGTCCTTGGTTCTCGGTGCACGACTGTCTCCTAATGCCAGATCCATAAATGATGAAGGCTCATAACCATAAAGTGTCTTGAAGGGTGGCATACCTATTGATATGTGAAAGGTAGTGTTGTAACAGTGTTCTCCCTAATGCAGCCAACAGACCCACGCCTTCTGCTATGCGGAAACATAATTCCTGACGTACCCCTCCAGCCATTTGTTCACAATCTCCGTTTGACCATTTGTCTGCAGGTGGTGACTTGTACTTGGTGAGGAAATAGTTCCATCTAGAAAGTGATGAGGAAACGACTATCCCAATCATTTTCTATGTTGTGCGGAAGGCCATGCAAGTGGAACACCTCTCGGAAAAACTTGGCCACCTGAGCTGCCTAGCATCTTGTAGGAATGGTGAAGAAGTGGGCATAGTTGGTCAAACGGTCCACCACGACATAAATGTAATCTTTCCCTCACTCTCTTGGAAGCCCAGTGATGAAATCCATCAAAATGCTCTCTCATTTCTGATTGGGTATTGGCAGGGGCTGTAGTAATCCTGTAGGCAAGGTATACTCAGATTTATTCTATTGGCAAATGGAACATTCCCACACATATTGTAGTACATCATCTTTTAGGCCCTTCCAAGTGAACCTATCCCTAACTTGCCTATGTCTTGAGGTACCCTGGGTGTCCTACGAGAGGCGATTCATGAACTTCCTTGTAATGAGCCTGGCTGGCTCTCATTCACAAACTAGTTTTTTCTTCAAATTAATTTGCAATTTCTTGTGTTTCAAACATATAAGATATTTTATTGAAAAAGTTTCCAACATTCAAATCAGAACAACAGCAAATTTATTTCATTTTTTTGAATGTTCACCAAATTAGTAATTAATACTATATCTCATAAATAAGAATCATTACATTAATAATAGTATCATAAATAGTGCACCTTAATCCGTGTGATTGTTGAAGGTAATTTGTTGTCAAAGAAAAATCACTCACAACTTCCAGCAAGTGACATAGCCTTCAAGCTCATTATAAACAGCCTCCAAATGAACACACAACCACTAAATGGTTGCCACATAACAGGGAAAGAAGATAGAATGTATCTAGCTCGTTTCATCAGCAAACAAAATGCTGCAACTAATCCAGACTTCCAAATGCAACTCTAAGAATGTTTCACGCAGCCTTAGAAACAATCCACACACAAATCTGAAAAGATCCACGCAGCCACAAGTGAAGTCATGCAGCCTATTTAAGACTCTCACAACCACTAGAAGATAACGCAGCCTCCAAAATCGAAAATGCAGCCACTAAATAATGACACAGCTCTTCCCTATATCAGTACGGCAGCCATGTATTACTTTCAATAAAGTTTCAGATACAACTCCAAACAATTTCGAGCCAGCTCTTCACAAATCTCTGCAAATAAATGCTTGATATTTTCTCCATAACTTGGTATACCTCAGCACCAAGATCAACATCTACAGATTCAGAATAATTTCCAGAATTCAGTTTGCAAAATTCATCTCAATCAGTGATGATTCAAATTGCCAAGAGAGAAATCAGTCCTCAAACCCTAGCCATTTCTCACAGCCAAGAAACTTAATAAATTTTCATCAAATGAACAAATGGATATCTTAGAATGAGCTCTCAAGTCCCTTTTTATTCTTTCTTGTGAGAGCTCAAACACAATTTTTACCAATGTGGGATAAATAAATATACTCTTCCTTTTAATAATTCATTTACTCCAATACTTTAAAATAATACCTTGGCTTAGGCTTCCATGAATTAATTAAATAAGTGGCCCCTTCCCATGATGACTCAACCCTCAACTTAAGTTGAATTATAAAGTGAAATTATAACTTTATAATAAGTCATTTAATGATTTAATAATAATTTGGCCACCAAAATAATAATAACTCCCAAAATACTGATCCTTTTAATATGTTGTCTGAAACAGGAGTCACACCTATTATTTCCCCATGTGACCAAATGCACTTTCCAAAAGTAGAAAGGGTCCTTCTCGAACAACATCAGACTTACTATAAATAGTAAACATGGCAAAACTATAGCAAATGAAGTCCAAATGACGCCAAACGAAAGCCAAACCAAAGCATACTGAATCCTGAAGTAGATGCCCATTGAAAGAGACCCTCTGTCCATCCTCATTAGCCTACGAGGGTCACATGATTGGCTAATCCCAAGAGCCTGAAAAACGGGGACATTACATTCCCTTAGAATCTTCTCCTTCATCTTCAAATCGGGTACCAAATAAATTCGATCCTTGTATTAAATGACATCGTCAACCACCTTGTATCCGTCATCCTATATTTGACCATCCATCAATTGGCACGCAAATGTATTCTTGGAGTACTCAACCAACAAATGTGTGTTCCAATCTGCCAAGATCTGTGACAGTGAATATATGACAGGTCTTCTTGACAGAGCATCGACCACCACATTATTCTTTCCCTTCACATACTCAATGTTAAATCATACGCTTGGACTTTGCTCACCCACTTCTGTTGCTTCTCGTTCAAGTCATGCTGCAGAAAATATCTCAAACTATTGTGGTCTGTCCGCACAACAAATTTTTTTCCCACGAGGTATTGCAGGAACTTTGCCAGTGCGTGCATAATGGTGAGCATCTCTTTGTGATAGATGGAGTACAGTTGTTCTACTCCCGAGAGTTTCTGTCTCTCGAACGTGATGGGGTGATGGTCCTTGATTAATATTGCTCCAATGTCTTCTCCTGATGCATCGCACTCCAAGACAAAGGGTCGTGTGATGTCTGGTAGGGCCAGTATCAAACATGTACTCATGACTTTCTTCAATTTGTTGAAGGTCTATAGTGCCTTCTCATCCCAATGGAAAGCTCCCCTCTTCATCAGATTTGTCAGTGGTGCTCCCAGTTGTGAAAAACCTTTTACAAATATTCTATAATAGCTACACAGTCCGAAGAATCCATGCAGCTCTCAGAGTGTTCTGGGTGGGGGCTAGTCAAGAATTGCCTAAATCTTATCCTGGTGCACTTGAACCCCTTGGGAACTGATGACGAGACCCAAGTACAAGATCTTAGTCATCACAAACTCACATTTGGACCTCTTTGCAAACAATGACTGTGACTCCATGATTCTTAATACTTCGTCCAAATGTTTCAGATGTTCCTCCCACATCTTGCTATAAATGAGTATGTCGTCGAAGAACACCAACAAAAATTTGTGCAGCTGCTTGTTGAAGATGTGGTTTATGTAGGATTGGAAGGTGGCCAGAGCATTAGTCAACCCAAACGACATGACCAAGAACTCGTAGTGCCCGTAGTAGCAACGAAAGGCTATCTTCTTGACATCATGCTCCCTCATGTTGATCTGGTGGTAGTCGAAGCAAAGGTCAATTTTTGAGAAGTAGACTGCTCCATGTAGTTCATCCAACAACTCATCGGTCCTAGGAATGGGGTATCCATTCTTGATGGTCTTCTTGTTCAATACCTGGTAGTCAACACACATCCTGAGAGTCTCATCCCTCTTCTTCACCAACACTATCGAGGATGCAAAGGGACTGGAGTTGGGTCTGATCCATCCTTTATCGAGGAGTTCCTGGATCGTCTTTTCTATCTCTTCTTTGAATTTCTTGGGATGGCGATAGGGTGTAGTGATAACAGGCTTGGTTCCCTCCTCCAGCTCAATGGTGTGCTCAAAACCTCTATGCAGGGGTATAGCAGGTGGAATATCTGCGAAAATCAAATTGTGCCTACCCAAAACTGCCTAAAGCTTATCATCCTGGTGTTGTGAGATTTTCACACCATCGCCCCATTGCAAATTGGGAACCCCTCTTTTTGCTTTATCAATAGTAGTAGTTGTCTTAGGTGGTCTCTATTATGACAAGTAATTGGTAAAATACTTTATATATTAATAGAGATCAAACGATCTATATATACACAAAGAATAAACAATGTTTCCTTAGAAAACGATCATAAGGAATAGAAACATTCTATTATAGCTAACTGAAAACTCAATATTAGAAAGATTCTAATATTTACAATAGATTTACAATAGTTAAATAGATAACCATTAATAGAAACTAACTATTGTTATAATACCCTCCCTTATTGTTTAATCTATCCACTACACCAAGCTGTCCTCTGATTTGGCAAACTTGTCTAGACCAAGAGACTTGGTGAGAATGTCTACAGTTTGATCTAGGAACATACTGCAAATGTATAGTCCCGTCTTCAACCAATTGCCGAATGTAGTGACAATGAACATCTACATGCTTGGTTCTTTCATGGAAGAATGGATTTTTTGCTAACTTGATAATGCCTTCGTTATCAACAAACAAAGTGGTCGGGCTTGCTGGTGACATCTGCATATCCCCAAGCATCCGATGAAGCCAAACAAAGCCAAACAACTTCACAACCTGCCTTAACTGTCCCTCTGTATTCGGCCTCTGTAGAGGAGAGAGAAATTGCCTGTTGTTTCTTACTGGTCTATGTGACGGCACCGGATCCCAAACTAAACACATATCCAGAGGTTGACTTTTTATCGTCAACAGAGCTTGCCCAATCTGAATCTGTGAATCCACTAAGTCTAGGATTAGGACTCCGAGAGTAGAGAATTCCATAATCAGTAGTGTCCTTCACATAACAAAGCACATGCTTTGCTACCATCCAATGATCAGCCTTAGGAGCTATCATAAAGCGTGAGATGTAGCTGACTGTGAAGCTGATATCAGGTCTAGTAGCAGAGAGGTAGATGAGGCTGCCTACTAGTTGCTTGTATGTAGTATCATCAACTGGAGGAGAATCATACTTGGTTGATAACTTCAGACCTTTCTCCATAGGTGTAGATGAAAGTTTGCAATCCTGCATACGAAACTTGTCTAACGGAGGCAGCATATTTGGACTGAGAAATGAATATACCAGAAGACTTTTGCCAAACCTCAACACCGAGGCAATAATGCATGACGCCAAGATCAGTCATATCAAAAGACCGGCATAAACTCTATTTGATTCCCTGAATCAAAGATGTCAAACTGCCAGTGATGATCAGATCATCCACATAAATGACCAAAAAGATGATGTCACTTTCAGTAGTCTTGATGTACAAATTTGAGTCTGAAGAACTCCTCTGGAAGCCTTGATCACTGAGGTACTTATCAATTTTCATGTACCATGCCCTAGGGGCTTGCTTCAAGTCATAAAGAGCTTTCACCAGTCTGAGTACCTGATGTTCTTTACCACCAACCTTGAAACCAAGAGGCTGCGGCATGTAGACCTCTTCCTGTAGGTCACCATTCAGGAAAGCACTCTTGACGTCCATTTGATGGACTTGCTAGCCAAACTGACCTGCCATGGCTAGGACTAATCTAATAGTGCTCATCTTTGTTGTAGGAGCAAAGGTCTTCTCGTAATCAATACCCTGACGGTGAGAGAAGCCCTTCGCAACTAAATGAGCTTTGTACTTATCCAAAGTACCATCAGAGTTATACTTTATTTTGTAGACCCATTTGCAGCCAATGGGTTTCTTCCCTGGTGGAAGATGAAAAAGGACCCAGGTGTGATTCTTTAGCAGGCTCTGGTGTTCAAAATTCATGGCCTGTTCCCAATCTGGAATTCCTTTAGCCTCTGAGTATGTCTGAGGTTCAAACACATTGTGAATGTTGGCCATGAGAGCAATATTGACAGTCTTTGTAGGTTTTCTCTTTTTCCGAGCAATTCTCCCCTCAATGAGCTCATCATCCCGAAGATCAGCAAGTGTCTTAACCCACCATTTAGGCTAGAGAGGAGGAGGACCAACATTAGCATCAGGAGATGCTCTATGATCAGGTTCCTCATCAAAAGAATCTGGATCAAAATCAGGTGAAGCATCTGCATATTTGGGTGATCGTGTAGGAGAGGTTGGAGGTGTCTGTTCAGGAATCACTGGTACTACTAGAGCCCTCCCATCAGGTGGACCTAATGGAAGTTGAACTCCCAAATCATGAAGCCTTCATAGGCTGGTTTGCTGAAGCAAAAACAAAAGAGACCAACATGAATGGTCCTCGCTGCTCATCAAAGACTACATCATGACTGTGCAACAGATGAGATGTCTCAATGTCGATCAAGTGGTAGGCTTTATGAAGACTAACATATCCAGCAAACATGAGTTTCTGACTCTTGGCATACAACTTGGTGCATGACGCATCAAGGATCCAAACATAGGCAAGAGAGCCAAAAACCTTTAGGTGACTGATTCTGGGCTTGGGACCTAACCAGGCCTCTTTCGAAGTCTTGCCTTTGACCACCATAGTGGGTGACCGGTTCGAGAGGTAGATTGCAGTGTTAACTGCTTCTGCCCAAAACTGCTTTGGAACATGTCTGTGTTTGAGCATGGATCTAGCCATCTCAGTGATTGTTTTGTTCCGACGTTCAACTACACTGTTTTGTTGTGGGGTGTGGTTAACTGGCACTTGATGCCATGAATATCACAAAAGCTAGAGAATTTAGTAGAACAAAATTCCCCCCCATTATCCCTAAGAGCAATAATGGATTTCCCAGACTCTTTTTCAACTAGAGGTTTAAACTTCTAAAATACAGTAAACACATCTGATTTCTTTTTAAGAAAATAGACCCACATTTTTCTACTGAAATCATCAACAAACAACAAAAAATACCTGGACCCAAGAACAGGAGTAGCCATAGGGCCGCAAATATCTGCATGAATAAGATGAAATACCTAAGAAGCCCGCCATGAATCGCCAATAGGAAATGGTGTGCAATGTTGCTTCCCAGTCTGGCATGCATCACAAACTCCAAGTTGTTGAGTCTGAATCTCTGGCAATCCGAGGACAAGCTCGTCTCGAGCAAGCTGAGCAAGATAGTGCACATTTAAGTGCCCATATCGCTGATGCCAAAGTTGACTGATAGAAGACTGCCGAGCAGCCATAGCTAGGTCTTGAGAAACACCAGAATCAACAAGTCTGAAAAGACCATGATCCTCAAGGCCAACTGCAACAACAAACCAAGTCTCCCGATTAGTGATGGTGCACTGATGTGAACTGAAGGTGACATCCAACCGTGGAGAATGTCGCAACATCTGACTGACTGAGAGTAGATTTAGTTCCATCCCTGGAACTCAGTACACATGAAGGAAAATGAGATTCCTCCCAGCAAACTGAATCTGTATGTTGCCTTTGGCAACAACAGTGTACTCTTCCCCGCCACCAAAAATAACTGAATCTGAATAAGGTTGGTAGTTAGTGAACCAGTCTTTACGATGGGTGAAATGTCAAGAGGCACCTAAATCAATGTACCAGGCAGACGACTTGACATGATCTGTTGGTCTTTTAGCCATGAAAGCATAAAAGGCAGATTCTTGCTACTCATTGTGTTTGAAGATTGCTTCCATCCGTTTTGCTGATATCTCCCTTGGACCGCCATTTGACATTCCTCTTAGTACCACCTTCTTGCCCTCCACTTCAAATGAGAATTCCATCCTTTCGAAACTCTGTGTGTACTGGTCGAGGGTCTCCATCTATTGAATGCCTAAGATGACATCTGTATCATCAAGATCAACTACAAAGAAGTAATTCATTTTTGTGTAGTTTCCCATGGTAATACTCAATTGTGGAACCAGATGAGTACATGATAGTAGGTTTTCTCTTGCTATTTTGACTTCAAACCCCTCATGCTCCTCCGTATGCAAAGCTCTTAGGTGACAAATGATGAGTTGATGAAGTTGAGGGAGGCCCCGCTATCGAGCATGACTAGGACCCGCTGTCCGTGGAGCGTACCATGAACTTGAAACACACTGCACCTTGGGGTGCTAGCTAGTGCTACAACAACGCCCCCTCTCCGAACCAGTGTGGCAATTATCTCCGCGTGATTTATTTCTCCTTTAGCTTCCTCTTTTTCCTACGGCTCATATTCTTCATTTTCCTCCTCACCATCAAACACCACTTCAATGTAATGGATTTTTCCTTTGCCTAAGCATTGGTGACCAGGCTCCCATGGCTCCTTACACGTGTAAAAAAGCTTTCTCCTCTCGAGTTCTTGCTTTGTCACCTGATCCAATGATGGCTTCTTTGTTTACGGTTTGTTGTCTTTCTCCTTGGGTGCGAGGGCTAGCTTGGCATGTGTGTAACTTTTGGAAGAAGAAGATGAGGTAGCCATGTCACATACCTTCTTAATTACTTGGGTGAGCGTGCTAGGGTTGAACACTTTGACCCAATCTTTTAGAGGTTCCATCAACCCATCCATTAACAATACCACTAGTCTCCTCTCTGAGATATTTGTCACCAACACGGACAGTCTCTAGAATTTTGTAATGTAACTGTCTACTAGTCTAGATTGCTTCAGTGGAGCCAGCTCCTTGAAGTTGAGCTTTGGATCATTCTTGTTAAAGCTATCTATAAGTCTCTCCATGAATTCAACATATGAGGTTACTTGATCGTGGCCGAGGGTGACCATTCCATAATGCCACCATTCGTGAGCGATTCCTTCCAAGTGAAGTGTTGCAAATTTGATGGCCTCATCTTCTGGCATTGGGTTAAGCTGGAAGTAGGTATTTTCTTTCTGTACCCATGCTCGTGTTGATGTTGTCTCGGTCCCATCAAAGGATGACAAGTTTATCTTGCCAACCTTTCGTTTAATATCATCATTGTAATATCCATGACTCCTACTGCCCAAGTACTTCATTCAAACATCTACATAATCCTTGAAGGATATATCTCCCTCAAGATTCACATCCTTCCAGTCTTGTCTCAACTGCTCTTGCAACTCCTGGAAAGTGGGCTCTTGCTCTCCACGAGGTGCTTCTGTTTTATGGGGAAATGTCGGCATCAATGGTTGAGAGAGTGGTGTGTTTCCAGTGACCGAATTTTCGCCATGTTCATTATGGTCTCCATTTGTTCTTCCTTCTGGCAATCCACGCAATGTCTCGTCCATGAGATGTTTTCCTTGTTCCCCTCTAACTACAGTTTCGTTGAGCTGAGCTTGGCTTCTGATTAGTTCCCTTAATAGTGTCATGACTTCAGCGATAGGATCCTGTAGTTCCCCATTTCTATCAGCAAAATGACACCTCCTTTTGGTGTATACTTGCATCCACTACCCTACAGGCTAGCAGAATCGCCAGCTTTGATACCACTATAATGTGGCTCTAAGAACCCCTGTGTACAGATGAAATATTTTGTGCCTCTCTCTTGGATGTCGTATGGTCTTGGCAATACCTGTATGGTATAAAAGACCCGTATGATATTCTTTTCAGCCAGTTGTATGGTCTATTAAACTCCCCCTTTGTACGGTAACGTTGGCATACAGTTGCCTCAGTCAACGACGGTCAACTAAAGGTTGTACGGTGGTATTGGTGGCGTACGGTGGTTGTGTTGTTCTGCACGGTCCCTGTGGGACCACTCTCCACTACCTGCATCACAGTCGTACGACCCTCAACTGGTCTACTATACAATGACTTGGTTCAAGCACTACCTTCGAACGCGGACAAGGCACCCCTCGGACACGGTCAAGGCACACCTTTGGACGTGGTCAAGATAAAGAACTTAATGCTATCAATTTATGCAATATCCAGAACACAATGTTTGATAAATTGCACAGTTATAATGGAGATGATCACATAGAGGAACAAATATAGAATTTCACACAAAATATATCTATGATTAAAGTAGTTGAGATTCGCAAGCAAAATAGGGTGAGGGATGATTCCCACCGAAATTGCAAAGTGCCAGAGTTGGGAGAATCTTGCACCTTCGAAACGACAAACAAGCTGAACTCCAACTGGAATTCGCAAATAAAAAGAAAAGATAAGATTCACCATACCTACAACTATGCCAAACTCGGTCTTATAAATGGGCTCCAGGAAACTTCCCGAAGGATTACAAATGAGCTAACATGACAACAACATAACTAACTAATAAATAAAAAGGGGCCTGAAAGATATTATTATTGAGTTTTGGGGCCATACAACACATAGTTTTAATTGAATTATTTAGTTATATCGGGGATGTTACAGGAAATTTTAAATATTCATATGAAAACATGGATAAAGCATGCTTATATACATTATAGAACCTTAACATATAATGTTTGTGTTAAATGATTTAAATTGAGAGTTCCAATGAGAGTGGAAGTCAAACAAATCAAAACTCTAACATTGATTTTATTGGACAGCTAGGGAACGGGTTTCCGAAAGCTTTGAAGATGAAGAAGAGCATTCAAGGGAGAAAATTTGGAGTTCAAGGAGGTTCAAAGATGATGCAATTTGGGAATATTTTTCCAAAATCCGAAATTCCCAAAATTGAAGAAGAGTTGTTCAAATCCAACTTCATTCAAAGAGATAAGCATGCTGAGGTGGTGTAATGTCCCCTGTTGTAATCTCTTAAGTTTATAGGACTACCACTTATAATTCAATCAGGAGAGACTTCTTTCTGATTAGTTTCCTTTAATTATAAAACAAATACACTATCTCGGTGCTTTATATTAATGATACCACTTATAATGATAATCTTTCAACTCAATCAATTACCCTTATGAACTACTATATACTGATGGCACAATAATCAATACATACTCTAACTTGATGCATCTTGTAGCATGCAATCAATATATATACAACGAATATCTTCGATAATCTGTATCTCTTTGATATTATGCAATTTATTTTGCTATCTCTGATATAGCCGTGTGAATTAAGCAATGGATCTCCTGTATATAGTTTAGAGTGATGAAATAATAATTTCTGTTACCATTAGTACTTTAGAAGTATACAATGATGATGTGTTGGGTTGGATCAGACCTCCCACTCCAAGGTGAATGCTTGTCTGATGTACTGATTATAATGGCAATGTCTCTTGGTGCTGTTCCAGGTATATATCTTTTAATATATGCAACTGATTGCCTTAAGAAGGTTACTGCTCAAAGAGGATGATCCAGATAATGGTGAAATAAGAAATAGGAATGTTCGATGTTTATTACCGGTCCTCTGATTTAATTGTGTTTCTATGCTCACCGTTGCCTGTGAATGTTTGTATATGATTCTCTGGAAGATCGCCGATATTTGTAAATTATTCCTCCTTATTCTATATCCCTTATACGCTTCCCTGCACATATGCGGATGTTACTGTTGAATCACGTACAGTCCTTATGTAATTCTTTTTGTCCCTCCAGCGTGACTTTGTCTCTATACATATATATCTATAGATCGGTCTTGCACTTCCTTAGTCGCTCTTGAGGCACAACCATTGCGATTCTTCACGGCGTCTATTCCTCTATCGGTGATTAGTTTTAATAACAAAGGGACTAAGCAATGTGTTGTCGCATACCCAACCCTCTGTCACGTCTTTTATATTGCCGGTCAACCATGGTAAACTTTTACCAAAATATTAGGTGTTTATGAGTTTATTGTTTAGTGTCTTAGTCGAGCCTGAGTTTAAGATAATCATTGATTAACAATCTTACATTTATTTATAATATTTGATTAATACTATCGACTAGTATTTTTAGATAAGGGATTGAATATATAATATATTTATTTGAAAATTAATATTATTTATTTATAATATTATAATATTTATTAATATTATAATATTATTAATAATATATCTTCCGTTATTACAATAATAATTATATATCATCACATATTATTATTTATTTAATTTAATTAATGTAATTATAATTATAATTATATATTTAATATATTTTTATAATGATTAATGTATTATTATTTATTTAATCTAATCAGCGTAACCATAATAATAATAATAATTATAATTATAATTATTATTTTTAATTATTTAATTATTTAATCTTATGTTTTAATTCTTATTATCATTTAATTCCGCTCTGGGAAGGGGACATTACAGGTGGCAACCACTTGTTTCCACCAGTCAGATAATTTCAGGACAAGGCATCCAAGGTCAATGAACTTGATGCGCCCTTCATCTATTTTTGAACTCATATATAAACCCCACTTCTCTCATTTGTAAAGAGAGATTCAGAGAAATTGTTGCATACAACACTTAAGTAAATTCATTGCTCAATTGGTTGTGAATTTAATATCTTTTGGAAGTTGCATGGTTTCTTGTTTCTCACTTGGAGTAGATTTTATTTTCAAGTTGATAATTTTGATGAAAATGTTCATTATGGAATCAATATATTCATAATTTTGATAGTTGCATGTTTTTCAACAATTTTGTAAAGTTAGTCTAAACTTGTGATAGAAATCTTAACTTCCATTACTGTATTCATTTTTCGGATGTTGGTGAATATTTGTGATGTGAAAATCCTTAGAATGCCTTAGAAGATTGCACCATTCTTGTGGAGTTGTTGAATTTGGCGAAACAAGGTCAGGTTTTAGATTCCACTTTTGCATCCTTGTCTCCAAATTTCATAAAATTAGTTTAGGATTAGAACTATCTTCTCTAACCCTTCTCTTTTCCATTTTGTTTTAGAAATATTCGTAGTGTTAAACTCGAAAAAAAAGAAAAAAAAGAAAAAAAAAGACAAAGGAAATTCAAAGTTGAAAGTGAAATCTTGAATAACCAGGTAAGTCCCCTTGGAGGTTTTTAGCAAGTCATCCTACCACAAGAGTCTATCCTGAATAGCAAAATCACATGCATTTGGAACCATGGAGTCGTCTTTGTGATCACATAGTTCGTCTGTTTAGCACATTAGAGGATTTTATTCAAGAGAGGATAGAGTACCCCTGGTATTTTATTCTGTGTTGTTTTTGTCATAAAACACACACCAACAAGTCATCGGCTAATTAATGAACCCAAACACTAGCTAGAGTGGGGACATTACACCCTCCTCAGGTGTGTGTATCCTGGTATCTTATTTGGATACGTATCCGATACAGCTTGGATGCATGTTAAATATTGTACCCAAGCATACCCAAAAATCCTTGATTTCCCAACTGTGCGAAATACTGTGTGATTCGATTTCTTTAAAAAAGCTTCATTCATGCAATATTTTAAAAGTTTTTTGGTTAAACAAAACAAACACTAAATGAGAAAGACAAATGAAATGTTTTTCTATCTCAACAATTCATTTTTTTGGGTTATCTTCCAATGCAACTCTACTATTTTGGCATATTTTTGCATGTATGTGTCTATATTGCTTTTGAAGTAATGAAAATCTCCTCTAATAACTTAGAAAACTGTGTTGGATATATGTGCATGTGTTTTTTATTTAATGTCCTACACAGCGGTATCCATATTGTGGGTCTTAAAAATTGACCGTATCTGTATCTGATACCATATCCATGTCCATGCAACTTTGCATTCTGTTGGTTGCTGGACCAAGTCAACTTTCTGCTTACAATTGAGCACTTACAGACAACCAAAAAGATTTAGGATAAAGAGGATAGAATAATAGGAGACATTTTTTGGTGCCTGATTGCTTTTGTTAAAAGAAAATAATTTTTTTTCAATGAACAGGTAAAAGGCACAAACTCCCTGAGATTTGAGATGGGACATGTTATGCATGTTATGCAAGGAAGGGGACTTGAGTCATAGACTGAAAAATAGAAAAAAAAAAAAAAGTAGCAAAAATCAGGGAAAGGCAGAGAAAAATACAATGATTCATGTGTAGCAGATAAAGGGAAAATTCAGGAGGATAGTAAAATGTACTAGTATCTAGTTCCTCCAATTCTTTTGCTAACATGTTTTATAAATGGTCTTACGACTAGTCTTTTTAAGCTGGATGCTTACCCTTTTGTCATTCTCTGCAATGTGCATTGCTAACAAGTGGATCAAAGATAACTTTTTTTGCTTCCTTTTATGTTGTCTACTTTGCAAGTCTTGGTTGTGTTGATACTAGGGCCCAAATGTTAAAATCTGCAGTCCGATTTCGCACAAAGACAGAATCTATATGGATCCTAGTATGTTACAATCGGAGTGCACTTTTACTAGAGGAGTGCCTTCACCACAACACCGTACATTTTCCTATGCAAAGTTCATTCCAGTTCCTCATATTTGTAGATAGTCTGGAATGAGAATAATCACTTCGTATAATCTGGATTGTGGCTGTATAGCTCTATTACCCCCCCAATTTACAGTTTCTGGCATAGTGGTATCCATGCTTCGATGGTTGACTGATAGCAATAATGCCATACTTACATTTCCTGGTTTAGGAGAATCCATGTTCTGTTGGACTCTCTCTTGCATTCAGTAGCCTATACGCTATTCTGTATAGTTAAGAAAAAAGGTTCAATGCATAAACATCATGTAAATGCAATTTAAAGTGACTAAACCATATGTTTGGCTTTTGTTAAAAGGATTGCATTAATACTTTCTATCCATTTGAGGATTTTCTATCTAAATTTTCAATTAGTAACTATGTTGGATATCTCATGATGAAGATTGTCTATGCAATTATTTAATTGTGATACTCTGGGATACAGGAGCCTAAGGAATTGTGGCTTGCAGGGATCTATACCAGACTTTGGTAGAGTGCCTTCTTTGATGGTTTTGTAAGTTCAGCAATGTTATTAGGAACATCCTTCTCAATACATAGATTGTCTTCATTGAATGAATTGCATCATATGCTCTCAATTTGTTTGGAAATGGAATCTCATTGGGTTTGTGTATTCAGTTATTGCATAGAGTAAGATATGGAACATAGATTGGTGGCATGTGACTCAAATATATAGATGACATGATGGATTGAATTTGAATGGCTGTTTATTTTGCAGAGATCTTAGCCATAATAATCTGACAGGCATAATTCCATCATCTACTTTCTCAATAAACATTACTACCATGTAAGAACCCTGATAATATAATTTGAGCTAACTTTTTGTTAAACGTATAACAAGATTTTTTTGGATCATAAATCTAGAAGACCATTCTACATTTATCCAAAACTCTTTTGCTTCATAATGTTAACCTAATTAATGAATGGACGTATATGTTGTTGCAGTGATCTATCGTACAATAATCTTAGTGGGACAATACCACAAAGCTTTGCAGCATTGCCTCAACTTCAAAGATTGTAAGAACCATGGTTTGTTGATGAAAAATCTTTGAAAAATGTTGTCAATCTGATTGTGCCACTAACATTTTATAAAGTACAAAGAATCTCTTACATTGTAAAAGTTCTCATATCGAAGGAGATCCTAATCTGTTGCCTAATATTGAGAATAGCTAATGGAAATGAAGACCAAAAGTGAACATTTGTAGCACAAGTTTTGAGTCAAATTCAACATTGAAATTGAATCTTGATGGCATACAACCAATTAAAAGAATAAAAGCATAACTATATCTTCAAGAAAAGTTGAAGTTAATAAGAACAGCATCCATGAAACCAAAATATGACATTATGCTTTTGGAAAGATAATTAGTTGACATTGAGCAATATATTGAAATATGAATTAAAATTACTTTCTTTCACCCCCTGCTGCAGATTACTTAATAACAATCAGCTCAGTGGTGCTGTACCAGATGGCATTGGGTCGAATGTAACCTTTGGTCCTAATACAACACTTTTACTGTATGTTGTCCCTAAGATGCTATCATTTTTTAGATATTTGTATTTGATTATTTTGTTTATGTAAAAGTTCTTTTTGATACACGGCTATTTTATTACTGATAGTACCTTTGGTTAATGTCTTTTTTTAAAGGTTTTCTTTACATATAGGAAGTTTAACATTGAATTACTAATTACTCTCGTTGTATATATTGCAGCAATTTCCAAAACAATAACCTCACCAATGTTTCTACAATTGTAACAAGTCCAAATATCACCCTGTGGTAAAATAATTTTTCATAGTTATTTATCATTAATGTTCTGTTTGTCTTTTGTTAGTTTTCTTATATGTTAAATTAATCACTTGGCTTCGGTAATAAATTTCTAAAATTGTTATTGGTTTGTTTCTTCTCTATATCCATAGTTGTTTGTGGAATTGCCACGATCAAAGGAAAATATATATATGGATGCTATTGGAAATGACAAAAAAAATCTGAATTCTGATGCAATACACAACCTACATTTTTTCAATTGGACACAACACAAATGTATTTTAGCACTGCATTACATCCATTGCATCAAAACATATTATCAATTACTCAAAAGTACTACACTACTTTCTTGTAAATAACTGAAGAACTACTGCTGATTATTTATTCAAACTCTGGTTTTATTTGTTCTTATTTTCTGATGTCTTCTCAACTTGGTTAAAAACTAGGTTGAGGGGTAACCCTGCTTGCAGCCAATATACTATAATAGCTAGATTCTGTGGTACTCAGAGCAGAACCGAAGACACTGGAGGAAACTCTATGAACAGTGTTAGTACATGCCCTCCGAATGCCTGTCCGGCTCCCTTTTATGAGTATATTCAAGATGCCGATTGTTACTGTGTGGTCCCCTTTGAAGTTGGAATGCGTTTAAAGAGTCCTGGTTTCTCCCGGTTCGCTCCTTATTTGGAAAGATTTGAGGAGTACATGACATCTGGATTGAATTTATATTTATATCAATTTGCTGTAATTAATTATATCTGGGAACCAGGTCCAAGATTGGCGATGAACCTGAAGTTCTTCCCACCTAAGATTCATGCAGTACATACATTCAATGATAGTGAGATTATCCGAATACGACAGAAATTTGCTGAATGGAAAATTCCTGATGACGATTTCTTTGGGCCACATGAATGGCTAAATATTACACTTCAGGGGCCATATGAACGACGTACGTCTTTCAACCTCGATCCTTTTGCCATTGTTTTATTTCTACTTTTCCCTTTTTTTCATGGATATATTTTATTTGCTTATCTCTGATATGGTGAATGATAATAATGAAGTCAAAATAGATATATAGTTCTAGTTTTTTGCTTGTAATGTTGAATGAACTGCATACTGCCACAATTTACTGTGCAAGATCCTTCAAATGTCTGTTACAGGGCCATCTTTAATAAGAAATACCCTATAAACCTAAGACCATCATTAGAAGATGGGCTAAAACTTAATTTAAAGATAGAATAATGAAATAGGATTAAACATTAACAAGTTATGTTCAAAGAGATATTCGCAATAAATAATAAACTCATATCTAGTTAAATCATGAGACGAGGTAACTGGTTAGACTATTCATTAAACTGACCTTTGAGCCCTGCCTTCTAGTTGTTGATGTGACCCAAGAATAAAATGTAGGAGAAAACATATGTATATGTGATGAGCCCAACTGGCTCTCTATTGCAAATTGTTTTTTTTTTAAATTTAAAAGCAATTTCTTTTTCAATTTTCAGAACATATGTGAATTTAATTAATTTATTCAAGAACCACATAGCAAGGCAGCAACAATTTAATTGTCTAATTCCCTTTTGATTGCTCACCAAATTATAATGTAATCAAGCCAATACAAATATTAACCATATCAAGATAACAAGTCTGTTTTTTGCACCTCTAAAATGAAATTCGGTTGCTTGAAGTTGAAACGTAGTCTGATCTTTTTGACACCAACTAACAATAAATTCTGCCTTGCTAACTGTGGCTGCAACAGCATCAGTCTTTAAGACGTTATGGGACTGCAATGACATTGGATTCGAACCCCAGTACTTCCATTTTCAAACCCACACAGCTAGTATGGCCGGAACCACAAGTATGGCCCTGCTGAGAATTCCGTACAGATCTGAACTGGTACGGCTTGATGAAGCAGTATGGCTTGGATTAGAATTCCAGCTCTAACAATTACGGCACTCAATACCAGATAAGCTTCAGCAATAAATTGAAAACATTCCTAGAAAGGAATCTCGAAATGCAAACTGCAAACAGCAAATCTGTAAATAACTTGAAGGTTTTCTCCACATGTGAAGACCAAACCCTTGCTTCCTTCCACAAATTCGATTTTCTCCTCCAAAGAAACTTTTCGCACAACAAATTTATCAAATGCTCAATTGGTAATGAAAATCGATTTCTTCCTTGAATTTATAATGCAAAAGGAAGTCTTCTTCAAGACACTTTTCATTAAAGAGTCTTCACCAACACACCACTAAATTATAACATTAAAGTTCACAAGTTATTAAATTAACATAACTTAATTTAATAGCCTTTATTAAAAATGTGATGCGACCGAGTCTCACTGGCAAAACAATTCTAACTTCTGACAACAGTGCCCCGAGCTCAAACTGCCCTACTAGAAATAGCCATCTGACCAAAATAGACTTACTATTTATATCAAGTCTCTTAAGTGGAGATTCCCCATAAGGAACTCTGAATCATCTAAAACACCTGCCCAGGTGCTTTGCCAAACATAGCAATACCCAAAATACCACTTACTATAAATAGTAAGTTTGCCGATCTGATCCAAACGAAGAGCGATCTTGGCATCTGAAATCTCCAGAGTGGAATCCAACCACTGGCTCTACCAACCGACCCCCTCTGACAACCCGATTAGCTTACAAGGGTCACCAAACTAAGCTAATCCCAAGAATCTGAAAAATAGGAACATTACAGTCCTCCCTTCCCAAGATTGCTTGTCCTCAAGCAATCAGGAAAAAAAGCAACATCACAATCCACCCGGATCCCAAGGATGGTCATGAGTAATGTCCCTATCATCACCATACTCCTGTGAAGAAATCAGCAGCATCAACAATACAAACAACAACATCTGAGAAACTGCACTCAACACCCAAACTGAAGATGTTGCAACGGGATCGCCACGTGGTAGAAACTCAACTGAGAGTAACTCACATGGGAGTAACTCAACCAACAGACTGGACTTGCCCCCAGTCTTCGTGCCAACCAAACCATCATACCAGTCATCAAATGGATGCATTGAAGAACTCTGCAACTGGTAGTTGTCCTGAATGTGAGGATCAAAAGTGAAACTATAAGCAAGCTTCACTATGTACACCCCTGTAAACTGCTCAACTAGGCCTAACTGGCCTCCTGTAAAATCTGCCTGATAACTAGGTGTACTAATAGGATCTCAAACATCATCATCAACATCCAACACCTAAAAGGGATCATCATTGAGCTCAAACAACGGATTATCATAAGTCATAGTGATATCCATATCAAACAAAGGATTGTTCACAAGGTAAACTAATCCCATCTGCTAATCTAAGCTTAAAAAACTGCGAACTGCGAGAGACATGATGTGTAATCTGCTCTACCTGAATGGACTCATGTCTCTGAAAATCCTCACTATCTACTGCACAAAAGGACATAGTGTGTAGACTCCCCTCAGCAAGACCCGGCAACACATACTCTCTGCCCCGGTACTCAAATTTAATCTGCATCGGGCTCAAGCTAAGGCAAAACTCCTTAATCTCCTGTATCCATTGCATCCCTAAAACTACATCCATTTCTCTCAAATCAAGCACATAGAAATCAGATATCAGCTCGTAATCACCAAGAAACAAAGAGAGATGACTGATGCGCTTGGTATAGGTAAAGTTGTAGCCATCGGCTACCCTGACTCTAAACCCTACAAACTCCTCTACCTGAAGCCCACACTGATTAACAACTCGCTCATGAATAAAGTTGTGCGTGGCTCCAGTGTCCAACATAGCAACATAGGGTTGTCCTTCCACTAATCCCCTCAATCTGAAAGTAGAGGGAAGTGGCACAGAGGTGGACAACACAATCGGAGATAGTTTGGCATCAGGACCAAACTCTGGAGTGACTCTCTGCTCCTCCTCTGAATCTAAACCAGCTGACTGATGAGAAGACTCGGTCTCACTCTCAGCAGAATAAACCCACATAGAGCGATTTGCCCTACCCTTAGGCCTCATAGGACAAGAATGCTCTCTATCATAAGGCTCTTTGCACCAATAGCAAAGCTGCCTCCTCAAATCCTCTCATGTGGCATCACCAAGTCTACCTGCAGATTTCTTTCTGTCAACAACTAGTGGAGGTACCTCTTCTACTGGAGGGATAATAGGACTAGGAGTAGACTTGCCTCGTGAAACAGAAGGGTCAAGATTCCTTTCCTTCTTCATAGCATCTCGCAAAGTAGGTGGATCCAAGGACTTAACCCACCCTCTATATGGCTCAGACAAAACCTCTATAAAGAGCATGACTCTCCTCTCGGAGATGTCATAAACCATAACCGATAAGTGTTGAAACTCACTAATAAAGGCCTCAAGACCACCTGTCTGTCTCAACTGAGCTAACTCTCTGAAGTAAGTCTCAGGATCCTTCCTGTCAAACCGCTCTATCAATCTATCCACAAACTCTTGGTACTCAACAATATGATCATGATGTAGCGATACTAACCCATGATACCACCAATCATGAGCTACCCCATCTAGATGAAGCATGACAAATCGTATAGCATCCTCCTCAGACATAGGACGAAGTTACAAGTACGTATCCAGCTTGTGGACCCATTCTCTAGTTGTCCTCTTCCCACTTCCATCGAAGTGAGCTAGTGTCAACTTGCTAGTTGCCTGCTTGAGACCATTTTTCCTAGGCCTCTGCCTCGTGCCAGGAGTTGGCCTGCCTCTAGAATGCTCTCGCTTTTGTGTCAAATATCTATAAAATTCAGATTTCTTTTTATTGCCTCTAGAAGAGCATCCCACTCTGCAAAATGTGCCACCATGTCATTGACAAATGGTGTTGGCTCTGTCTCTACACTAACTGCATCCAGCTCTGGCCTCAAGAAAGTAGGACGAAGAGGCCTGTCATAAGTACCAGTATGGTCATCTCTATAATCATGCTTGTCATCTGCTCGTGACCTGTGTGAGCTGACTGAAACACTCTGCGCACCTCTGTCTCTAGTACGATTACTTGGTAATGCGATATGGTGAAGAGTGTCTGAAAGTTGTTGCAATACATTTGCGACATGATGCTGACCATCTGCTATATTCCTGAAGGCATCTTTGGCCTCCCTGTCAATATCATTCCCAATGTTATTCCTGTTCCTGTCTCCTGCCTGTTCATTCTATGGGTCATGTTCATTACCTTCGGGAGGTGGTGAAACTCTACCCCTGTGGGTATAGTGCACTCCCGGTACAAATCTATCTGCCATTGCTAAACCCTCATACCCTTCAGGATGGCAAGATCAGTGCTCTGATACCACTGTGATGAGCCCAACTGGCTCTCTATTGCAAATTGGTTTTTTTTTAAATTTAAAAGCAATTTCTTTTTCAATTTTCAGAACATGTGTGAATTTAATTAATTTATTCAAGAACCACATAGCAAGGCAACAACAATTTAATTGTCTAATTCCCTTTTGATTGCTCACCAAATTATAATGTAATCAAGCCAATACAAATATTAACCATAGCAAGATAACAAGTCTGTTTTTTGCACCTCTAAAATGAAATTTGGTTGCTTGAAGTTGAAACGCAGCCTGATCTTTTTGACACCAACTAACAATAAATTCTCCCTTGCTAACTGCGGCTGCAATAGCATCAGTCTTTAAGATGTTTTGGGACTGCAACGACATTGGATTCGAACCCCAGTACTTCCATTTTCAAACCCACACAGCTAGTACGACTGGAACCACAAATACGGCCCTGTTGAAAATTCCGTACAGCTCTGAACTGGTATGGCTTGATGAAGCAATATGGCTTGGATTAGAATTCCAGCTCTAACAATTATGGCACTCAATACCAGATCAGCTTCAGCAATAAATTGAAAACATTCCAAGAAAGGAATCTCGAAATGCAAACTCCAAACAACAAATCTGTAAATAACTTGAAGGTTTTCTCCACACGTGAAGACCAAACCCTTGCTTCCTTCCACAAATTCGATTTTCTCCTCCAAAGAAACTTTTCACACAACAAATTTATCAAAGCTCAATTGGTAATGAAAATCGATTTCTTCCTTGAATTTATGATGCCAAAGGAAGTCTTCTTCAAGACACTTTTCATTAAAGAGTCTTCACCAACACACCACTAAATTATAACATTAAAGTTCACAAGTTATTAAATTAACATAACTTAATTTTAAAACCTTTATTAAAAACATGATCCGACTGAGTCTCACTGGCAAAACAATTCTAACTTCTGACAAGAGTGCCCCGAGCTCAAATTGCCTTGCCAGAAATAGCCATCTGACCAAAATAGACTTACTATAAATAGTAAGTCTCTCAACTGGAGATTCCACATAAGGAACTCTGAATCATCTGAAACCCCTGCCCAGGTGCTCTGCCAAACATAGCAATACCCAAAATACCACTTACTATAAATAGTAAGTCTGCCAATATGACCCAAATGAAGAGCGATCCTGACATTTGAAATCTCTGTAGTGGAATCCAACCACTGGCTCTGCCAACCGACCCCCTCTGACAACCTGATTAGCTTATGAGGGTCACCAAACTAAGCTAATCCCAAGAATCTGAAAAACGGGGACATTACAGTATATCTCTAACATTTTCTTATCATTTTTGGTTAATCTTGATTTTAAATTAACTTTCTTTTAAGGTTAAAGAATAGTTTAATAAAAAACCACGAGTAATTTAAAATATAATTCAAGTCGGATAGATATACTTGTCATGGTATCATTATATTTTCCTAGTATTGATATTGACTGATAATAGTGTAAATGAAATTCAATTACTCGAATTTAATTTAGGAAAAGCTTGGCACGTATATAACTCCATATAAGAGAATTTATTTTAGAAAACAGCTAACCCTAAAATAAGAGAATATTCCACCATGAAGTATGACATACTATTTTAGGGGCAGCACTGTATTTTTTTATTTAAATCTCGTATAGATCCAACTTTGTATATCTTATTTGCCTTATTTATGAGTGCAATTAGAGCAATAACATGTGTAAGCTTGGAATTTTGTACCAATTACCATACTGAATTTTATTCTTTTTTAAAATGTAATTTTACTTTACTAACTTAAACGTGGAAGTTTTTTCTTGTTTTTTAATGTTCAGACAAGAGCTCTTATTGATACATAAGGATAGAGAACTCTCCAGTAGCAATTTGAGTAGCAAAAGAAGCATACTGAGTTCTATTGAATAAGTGGTAATGATAATGATCTAACTGTTAAGACTTTAAGAGTATTTATTTATAATATATACAAAGTTGTGTCAAAAATGCTAAAAAACAATAATTACAACTCTTATGCTAACAATAAATTGCTTGCATGCAAAGCAAACTTATTACTCTATGTTTCACTAAGTTTTTGGGAAGGTGTGAGGATGTGTTTTGGGAGGTCATTTTTTAGGGTATGGCAATAAAAAATTAGGGAAAATTTAAATTGTAGGAACTTAAAATTTCATATGATAAAGCATTCACCATATTCATTATATAATTACATTATGAAACATTAGAGATGAATTGACAACTCACACAATTCAATATACAAATTAACATCATTTCAGTATCTAATCACCCGAGTTTTCATTATCAATGTGCACATACAACAAAATGATCAGGGTAAAAGGATCAGCATCGCATCTTGCCATTGGAGTTTATCAATAGTCAAGAATTTGTCAATGCTTAGAAGTCTATCAATCTTGAAGCTGCAAGGCACTATGCATGACCAGCAACTTCTCTATTCATCAAGATGTAAGCCTATTCCACTCAATTGTCTTAATGAAGCTGTATGTGGACCAAATTCTCTCTACAACGGAGGAATTAACAATCTATATATGTAGGCAAGTGCCGAGTATCATCAACTCTAGAATATTTTTTCCATGCCTTGCCTAGCATCCAATAGGGCTGGTTTAGCTGATGTAGGCCTATCTAACCTTGTCACAATTTGCTAAATGTTACACCCCAAAGATTGACAAAGGAAAACTGACATGTTTGAAGTAGAGTGGACTCATTGTTATGCATATTTCATAGGGCTTCCACAATCTCTTCTTTCATCTCCTAATCATTATAAACAAAGCACTCAATAGTATTGTTGCATAGAATTTGGAATTTAAAGTGGAAGTTGTCATATGCGTTAGGGTGTTCCTAGTGTTCCACCATTGCATCACAAGGGGCCCAATATACCCCTCTTATAATCCCAAATTAAGACTCTTGCTATGCTTTGCTTGATTTCATCTACCCTAGCATGTTGTCCAATGTCTTTTAAATCTCTTAAATTCTATTAGTGTAACATCATATTTAATGAGATACACCATAGGTGAGATAAAAGAGAAAAATGTATGTCAAAAGAAAATTCAATAAAAAAAAATTGAATGACTGTAATGTCCCCAATTTTCAGGCTCTTGGGATTAGCCTATCATGTGACCCTCGTAGGCTAATGAAGATGGACAAAGAGTCTCTTTCAGTGGGCATCTACTTCAGGATTCAGTGTGCTTTGGTTTGGCTTTCGTTTGGCATCATTCGAACTTCATTTGTTATAGTTTTTGCCAAATTTACTATTTATAGTAAGCCTGATGTTGTTCGAGAAGGACCCTTTCTATTTTTGGAAAGTGCATTTGGTCACATGGTGAAATAATAGGCGTGACTCTTGTTTCAGACAGCATATTAAAAGGATAAGTATTTTGGGAGTTTTTGTTATTTTGGTGGCCAAATTATTATTAAATCATTAAATGGCTTATTATAAAGTTATAATTTAACTTTATAATTTCACTTAAGTTGAGGGTTGAGTCATCATGGGAAGGGGCCATTTATTTAATTAATTCTTGGAAGCCTAAGCCAAGGTATTAATTTAAAGAATTGAGGTAAATGAATTATTAAAAGGAAAAGTAAATCTTTTATCCCACATTGGTAAGAATTGTGTTTGAGCTCTCACAAGAAAGAATAAAAAGGGACTTGAGAGCTCATTCTAAGACATCTATTGTTCATTTGATGAAAATTTTATAAACTTTCTTGGCTGTGAGAAATGGCTAGGGTTTGAGGATTGATTCCTCTCTTTGGCAATTTGAATCATCACTGATTGATGGTGAATTTTGCAAACTGAATTGTGGAAATTTATTCTGATTTTGTGGATGCAAATTTGGTGTTGTTGTATACCAAATTTGAAGAGAAGTATTAAATTGTTGTTGTTACAGAGGTATACATAATTCTGGTTCGATTTTCTCAGAATATCTCGTGTCCTTGAAAGGCTGTTGTATCTTCCAGTTTGGTTGTGTCTACATCAGAGGGTGGTGTAGCATATTTATAGAGCTGTGTCAAACTTCAAGAGGGCTGTGTAATACTTATGAGAAGGCTGCGGTTGTTATTGAAGGCTGCGTAACATCCAAAGAAGGCTGCGATAATAATCTGGGAGGCTGCATTCTTCATTTTCAGCTGTGCTTCAATTCCCTTGGGCTGCGTTTCTTTTCCAGCAGTCACATGTAATTAAAGGTGCCCAAATTTATTTGTGAATGCTTGTAATAGGGAATTAATTTGATAGTTATTGTAATTTTGATTTTTTGTAAGCATTCAACGGTGAATTAATGGTTGTAGTTATTTATCAAGAGGTTAAAAATCTGAGAAGTATCATTGAAATTCATATTTGATGTTCATTAATTTCTATATATTCTGAAAGAAATTTAGAAGTGCAATTTAATTTGAGGAAAGAGCTAGATTGTAAATGAGAGTCAGTTGGGCTCTGTAGTTTGTTGATCTCGGTAATGAGGGGAGTTCTAATACTAAGGAAGAGTATGAAGGAATTGGAGATGATAGGGAAAGCTCGAAAAACACCATAAACAACCAGCCCAAGGGAAACACCTTACAAGACTTTGACTGTGCTAAGACTGCCCTAATGGACCTTCTTGGAGATGCCCGCACTTGTACCAAATGTGATACTACTGCTGCCAAACTCTCAGCACTTAAGATTAAGGTGTTGGGCCTAGAAAATAAGTTTGTGAGCATTTCCAAATTCAACTCAACAGTCATGCATAGATCAGCCACAACCTTTTGTTGCAGGATAAGGAGCTCGGCAAATATGGTGACAAGGAAGGGAAACATAAGGCACTGTACAAGTCCCTCACTGAAGACCGTGGTCAACTTTGTGCCCAGCCCCCTATTGTCTGTTTTTTTTTTTTATCTTTTCATTTACAGTCTATGATTAATGATATGATGTTGGTTTTATTTTATTAAGGTTGTTTTTGATGTATGTCTCAATCAATGGTAATTAGATAAAAAGGCAAGACTCCATTATATACTCTTGTATTGCATGAAGTAGTAATAATCCTTTTTTAACACAATAAATATATAACTCGACATTAAGATTGAAAGTATTTCCTATTGCAGTTTTGAAACAAGGTATAAACAGTTCGTGAAATGCACAATCCCTATGGCAGTAATTTAATACACATCCTGTAGTAGAATTTATAATCCCTATCACCTTTTCTATAAAAGTTTATAAACATCATAAACTATACTGCGACAACTCAAAGAAAGATTGAAGCAACCCAAAGATGGTTTGTAGCATAGCACCAAGACTAAAGCTTGTTTGAACATAGAAACATCCTCTTAGCATCTTTTGAAAAACAGGTTGGTAGAATTTATGAAGCAACAAATAACCAAAAGAAAGTGAAAACTTGAAAACAAAATTAGTGAATATTTTTGGTGATGTGGGATTGCCTATAGAATTAAATGCTCATACATCACATAGTTGAACACCGAAAACAACAAACAACATGTGTAAATTCTCCTTTATTGAAAACCCACAATATGCTTTCAATAGGCTTGCAATCTCCTATGGAATCCACAATTTACACATTAGTCAAAACTACAAACATATCTATTAGAAACGTTAATGGACCTTGAAAATGTTAACTATATTTGGAGGAAAAATTTAAAAAAATCATGGATTACCTTTACAAATGTGTGCTACTAGTTTTTATTCACTAAGTGACTGGTCCTGGTTCTAGTTTACATTTGGGTTCATAGGGTCGATTCATAGGTTCATTCAATTTTTGGGGGTTTGGACTTTTTTAGGTTTGTCCATACAAAAACATATAAAAATCAGAAATACATACATATTTGCAACAATAATTAAGTTTAGAATACCACACATCATATATTGTATAATCCACCATAAACTAAAAATATTGTAATGTCAATTAGTCAAACTCAAACCTAATGACATGTCATATATTAAAATAAAAAAACATTAATTCCAAGTGCCAACAATCAACCATCACTAGTCAAACATCATCATATGGGTCTTCAAAAATATCATCAACACCATCCATATTAGATGATGTCGGTACTAGTAAATTAGAAAAGCCATAAATAGTGTCATTGATATCATTGGCACTCGCATTGGTGCACTCATACTCATCAGTTGGCTTGTCTTCAACATTAAGTACAAGAAGGTGGAAAGTGGAAGCATCAAAGTCGATATGCTTTGGCTCAATATTCCACTTCCTTGTAGTATGTACTCCAATCCCTCTTAGTTGTAGATGAACTAACAACCTATTAAGAAAAAAATAGAGGTCAAAATTGTAAAATTAAAAAATTTAAATTATTAAATATAAATGAAACTTTTTTTAAAAATTATAAAACTTGCATTAAATATTTGGATCACAAGACTTTGTAGGTGTTTGAATGATTTACCATGGACATAACACCAATTGTGAACATCGACCTTATCCTTGTTGTGAAGAGCATCAATACTAAAGTTGTTGGAGCATATAAAATCCATGAACTCAATCCTCACTACATTTTGCATGTCAAGATCAATAAAGAGTCTATGAAGTGTTGTGTTGTACCTTTGCTTGACTTCAACATCTCTATATGGGGCAATTTTTGTTGGCATAGAAAGGAGATTAGGACTATAATATTTGGGACTCAACACAAAGGCAAGAAGTGTAGTAGTGTGGTCATTTTGTTCCATCTCTCAATAAATTTTTGTAGTTGTTTCGATAAAATTTCTTCAAGATCACGTTTTTTTGCATTTATGATGGTTTTCCTCTTCTCAATCATTGAGTTGATGCCATCATCCATCTCTCCCAAACTAGGCCTATCTATGTTGATGTAATGGATCATATTGAATATGAACTTAGTGAAACTAAGGATATATTCAACACAATTCCACCAAATGTCATTTAAAACCATCACTTAATATGTGTTGCCCTTGTACTGCTATTTTACCTCCTAAGGACCAGTTTGGGTTGATGACCGTATTAGGAAGTGCCTCACGAACCTTCACAACTCATCTCAAGACAATTTTGTCGTAGGGAAAACGGGTCTCAACATTTTGTTTTAAAATCAAAATTAAAATTTCACCAAATTGTAACATATTTATTAAAATAAATCTTATTGCTTAACTTACCTTCTATAGCTCTAAATTCAAGAATGTTTTGAATATACCTTGTGACATATGTTGATTGGCGATGAAAATTTAAATCTCTTCACTGTTTGATCCAATAAATTTTGGTGCCAACTTTTTGTAGCATAAGGTTGAGGGAGTGGACAGCATAAGGTGTCCAATCCAAGTTAATATGCTCTAGCTTGATATGCCACTTCCTTGTGTCCCATTTTTTGTAGCCACTTTGTTTGTGTATAAGGAGTCGCAAGTTTGAATGCACATACCAAAGTTCCTAGACTTTGACTTGGCGCGAACTTTGCAAGGCTGAATTGACTTGGGATTCAGTGAAAACTCGGCAAAGTGAAAAATCCCAAAAAATTTAGAGATTTTTAAGGATTTAAAACTCGTTTCATGCACTCTTTATTGAATAAATCTTAAAGACAATAAAATCATCAAATAGAAGCTAATTTGATTACATACACAAGTATACATCGATTGCATAAGTATAAATACAATTTGTAGCTGAAGGAAATGTCAAACTTAGATTTATAAAATTATAAATATTGTCAAATGTATATAATACTCATGGAATATGAAACCCATGACATCAAATGT
Organism: Chamaecyparis obtusa; assembly: GCA_027943335.1. Lineage (NCBI taxonomy): Eukaryota > Viridiplantae > Streptophyta > Pinopsida > Cupressales > Cupressaceae > Chamaecyparis > Chamaecyparis obtusa. Next base: position 125,879 of record BSBK01000279.1, on the reverse strand, counting down.
TTCAAACATATATCAAAACAAAAACATGTCTATGGTTCAGCCTCGGCCTTAGAGGAGCCCGCATCCCTCCTACAAAGGTGTCTAAGGTAGGTCCTAGATGAAGGAACAACTATCGTTGTTTGTGAGACACCACTCTGACCAACATCAGTTGTGCCTGTGCCTGTGTTTGATTGTGTTCTATCCTCCTCTGCCATGGCCACAACTTCAGACTTTCTATCTACTTGGTCAACCCACTCAAGGTCCTCGTCATTAAAGATAGGATCTGTAGGCTTAGTAATCCACTTGGATTCTGGATCGACCTCCTTTAGTGTGATTAGGGTGGAGTCACTATCCAAAATTTGTCTCGTTCTAAGATGAAGGTTGTAATGAACAAATACTAGATCATTCAACCTCTCCACGGACAATCTATTGCCCTTTTTGGAGTGAATGTGCTCAAACATGCTATGGTTGCACTCACAACTCGAAGCCTTGCATGGCTGATGTTAATGTTCTAATACGCTACAAGAGAAATCATTCTTACCTACGTTGTGCATCTCATTTATCTTGATGATTATCCTAATGTTCTCAAGCTTTCTCAAAGCATATTTTCAGTGCTGGACTTTGTTTCTTTTCTATGGCTCGATCTCTTGTGATGCTGGCCTTCTACAGTTCGCGGTTTTTAGTCTATGCAATGTATTTTAACTTTGTGACTTTGTATCGTCAACAACTGTTTCATATCTTTCATCTGAGATGCTTTTATGGTTGCTCTTTCATATTTCTCAAGTTGTTTCGGCATATTTCATTAACGGATACCGCCTGACTTTATGGTTCACGTGTGCTAGAGATATTGTGTCGTATGTGATCACCGCTATTTTAGACTACTGTCTTCCTTCATTGTCGACTTTCATTATGAGATATTTCTTCAGAATAGGAATGGGTTAATATCGGTTCGTGTCTTCTTAAATGTTGGGTAATTTGTGATTGATGCCATGTGGATTGTGCGGGCATGTGAGCTGAAATTATTCTTGAACGATAACTGCCGACGATTCTTTATGGAGTAACGACAGTGTCTCTTGGTGTTCCTCAACAAAGTCTCTTCGAATGTTATTGAAGATCAGTTGAATAAACTATGTTATGGGATTATTGTGCGAAGACAAAATATAGTGTTGAGTCTTTCCTCTGTAGCATGAAGACCTCTGTGTTTGGAGTAATCTGTGATTTTTCGTGTCTGAAGTATAAGTTTGTATCTTCCATAATGTGTATGGGATATGCTACAGAATCTTTTTTCATGTTCAATCAATGTATGATCAATTTATGATTGTAAGTCATTCTAAGTGTTAGAAGTATCTGTGAGATACTTGTAGCTCTTTTGTTTATTCAATATTGGCATAGCTAAAGTGATCAAATTGAGCAAAAGGCTTTTTGATTAACTGTTAAGAGTTTTCAATCATAAGTGTGAGAGCATTGTATTGTTTTGAGCATACAATAAAGGATCAATCTTTTGTGGGGCTAGGTTTTTCACCCTCTAGTGGAGGGTTTTCCTAGGATAAGTTATCGTGTCCTCTGTTCTTTTGTGTTTTAAGTTTCAGTATATTGCATTCATATGTATTCTGGTTCTAAATTTAACACGGTATCAAAGCGGGTTGAAGGAAGCGATCCAGAACCAGGATTTCTAAGCTTTGAATTATTACTTCCTCTCCTTTTGGCTTGCTTGTTTAAAAATTTAACAATGGTGAATGGACTCAAAGTTGAAGACAGACTGGATGGTGCATCCAACTTCACTTCATGGAAATTCAGGGTCCTCATTGCTCTTGAAGAAAATGATCTTCTAAATTATGTAACTGCTAATGTAGTTGAGCCAAAAAATGAAATTGAGAAAATTCAATGGAGGAAGAACAATATCATGGCAAGAAAGATTTTGATTGATTCTGTTAAGGATCATCTGGTACATATTGTATCAAAGTTGAATTCAGCTAAAGAAATGTTTGAGTCTCTAAAGAACTTGTATGAATTCAACAACACTAGTATAGCTCTAGCCTTAAGATGTCAACTCCATATTAAAATGGGTAGAGGAGAATCTATTATCTCCTTCATGAAGATTATAGATTTGAAGGATCAACTCAATGCTATTGGACATTCCATTGAAGACAAAGACCTGGTTTTGTTGGCCATGAATGGCCTTTCTCACTCTTGGGTGTCCTTCATTCAAGGAATTAGTGGAAGAGATGAACTACCTAAGTTTGATCGATTGAGAGATGATTGTATCCAAAAGAAGTGCAGATTGGAGGCAAGAGGAAATGGGCATAAATCTCACCATGAAGAAGATCATGTCCTTACTGCCCATATTTCTAAAAAGAAAGGAAGGAAAAGAATTCTGATTCAAGCCTTGAACCTAAGAAGAAGGATCTCTCAAGGATTCAATGTTTTAGATGTGACAAGTATGGTCACTTTGCTAAAGATTGTACTACAAGACCCAAGCATTAAGTTGCTTCTACAAATGTTGAAAATGTTGACAGTCCCAACCGGTGTTGAGAGGGGACGGGTGAATCAACACCTATTCAAACTCTAAAACAAATCTGATGTAGTATACTACAACTGTAAGCAGAACAGATTCTAGCATAAAATATAGCATCAAGCAATCAACAATAAGCAACACCAGATTTACCATGTGGAAACCCAAATTGGGAGAAAACCACGGTGTGAGGAAACCTCACAAATTCTGCACTCTTCTGAAGTGTGTCCTGTTAGGAGCCTTCCCTATTAAAGGATGCAAACGCATTATTAGATGCGACCTGGTTAAGGGATTTGATACAATAAGGCCTGTTAGAACTTGCTTGGTTAGAGGACTTAGAACACCTAAATAGATGTCACCCTGTTAAGGGATTTATTACAAGGGACTTGTTAATGTCCACCCAAATATTGGGATTTTGCTATTGTAATTGTTAGAAAACAATAGAGGATTTGACCTTTTAGAAATGGCTTTGCTTAGCCTGATAAGATCTTTGTTATACTCAACTGAGAAACATCATCAGTCGCTCCAGGTATGTTCTCCTTTGTTGTTGTGCTCCTCTGCACACTCTTCTTTCTTCTCTTCTCTCTTCACCTTAACTTCTTCAGCATACAGCTTCACTCTTTACTTTGACAGAATGAGGGAAAACTATATTCTTGTCAGGCAGAGGAATATATAGACTTCTTGCCCTATTTGCTTTTCTCATGCACGACCTGTTTAAAGATCACCTTCGGATCCATCACCCAGTGGAGTATTAGTTCACTGAGGAAACATCCGATGCATGCTATGCTTTATCTACGTTATGAAAGAAAACGACAGATGCATGTCAAAAGCTTTCCTTCACAAGAGATATCTCCATGATTTAATGCCACAAACTCTGGCATTAAAACCTTCAATCGCGCCTCATACCGATCATCTTGATAACTCAAAGTCTACCAGATTTAGTTCAGTAAATCCCAGTCAAAGAGTTAGATAACTGTTTGTTGACTATGACTTTCCCCAGTTCATCTATCATGATGAAGTCTTCACTTGATCGGTAAAGATCCTTAAGTTGTGCACAGGTAAGAGCTTTGACTTGTCACCTTCCCTTCCTTTGGCTATACTGGTTGCATCCTTTCCTCGGTTTCTGTTACCGGTTACCGGTTGCATCTCCCTTGGTGACCGGTTGCTTTGATGATCAGATATAGTCTCTTCTTTCTTGCACAATGTCACCGGTTGCCAAACCAGTCTCTCCTCGCACTTGTTGTCAGTTGTACCTGTCTTTGCTTCACAGATCCAACACTAGTGTCCTTAGTCACAAATGTCAACACCTCTTTGCCAATCAATGACAATACCTCTTTTTCCATGTACTAGTTGCAATCTTACCGGTTACCATCCCTTAATGCCAACAAATGCTTCTCCTCATAGAGAGTCAAGTGAAAATTCAGAGGGTTTCTTATTTGTTTATGCTTTTTCAAGTTATATTCCTGCTGATAGTGATACTTGGTTGATTGACAGTGGAGCATCTCTCCGTATCACAGGATACCATGAGCATCTCTCTAATCTGATAAAAAAGGATTCTCATTTATGAGTTATTATTGGTGATGATGCTAGCTATTCTGTGAAAGGTGCTGGAACTACATCCTTTCATTTAGATTCAGGAATTCCTCTTCATCTAAGTGATGTGTTGTTTGTTCATGGAATCAAGAGTAATCTAATTTCTATTTCAGCATTGGAAGATAAAAGATATAATGTAGCATTCGCTGAAAGCAAATTTCTTGCATGGAAGAAGAACTCTAGCATCAAGACAGCTCGTGAAATTGGTGTTCGTCGTGAGAGCCTATTAGACTTTCAGCTCGTCCTATTCAAGCCATAGCACATGATTCCATGAGTACTAGTGAGTTGTGGCATAAAAGATTCGCTCATCTAAATTCCAAAACTCTGTCCTCCATGGAGAAGATGGCCATTGGCCTTCCAAAGCTAAATCAAGACCATGAGGGTGTCTGCAAACGCTATGCTCTAGGTAAGAACATTAAAAGTTCGTTTCATGATAGTGAAAGTCTAGCAAAGGAAATCCTGGAGATGATTTATTCTAACTTGTGTGGTCCTAGATCAGTTGCTTCATTAAGTGGTTTTTGGTATTATGTTACTTTTATTGATGACTTCTCTCGTAAGTCATGGATTTATTTTTTGAAAACTAAAGAGTCTGATGAAGTGCTGTCTAGATTTAAAGACCTCAAAGCTCTTGTAGAAAATCTGTCCAATACAAGGATCAAAATTTTAAGGTTTGACAATGGGGGTGAATATACTTCTAGTATATTTCAAAAAAAAATTTATTGAAGCTGGGATTAAGACGGAGTTTTGTGTCCCGTATAATCCACAACAAAACGGTGTTGCAGAAAGAAAGAACAGGTCTATTGTTAAGGCAATGAAAGCCATGATCCATGATCAAGGTCTTCAAACATTTCTTTGGGCAAAAGATTGCAGGTCAATAGTATATGTTCAGAATCGTAGTCCACATCAAATTCTAGACAACATGACTCGTAAAGAAGCATTCTCAGGTACTAAACCAGAAGTTAGTCATCTCAAAAATTTTGGGTGTCCAGTTTATATCCATATTCCAAAAGATAAAAGGTGTAAGTTAGAACCTTCAAGCAAGAAGGGTATTTTTGTTGGTTATAGTGAATCTTCAAAAGCTTATAGGGTCTACATTCCGGGTCAAAAAAAATTGAAATCAGTAGAGATGTTTCATTTGAAGAAGATATTTCTTGTAAAAGATCTAAAGAAACTAATATGGAAATTGATAGAGAAGATCTTGAGCCTACTCAAGACATGGATATTGCTGACCTTGATTCCCCTTCCGAGATTCAGAGGGAGTCTCCTAAATTTGAAGATCCTATTGATCATGTTGATCCTATAGATTCCACTGCTGGTTCAAGTAATGTTTCTTTTGACAAGAAGAGGCCTTTGTGGGCTAGGCATACCATGCAAGAGGCTGAAAAATATGTAGCCCCTCGTGGCACTTTTAGAGAAAGTAAGAGGCCTCATAAATTTGTAGGATATGTTGCTTTGATGAGTCATATTATTGCATATGAGCCTTCAAGTTTTGAGGAGGCTGAAGGATTCCATGATGGAGGATTATCAATCCATTATCAAGAATGATGTTTGGGACATTGTTCCTAACCCTAAAGGTAAATCTATTGTTTCTTCTACGTGGCTGTTCAAAATTAAACTTGCAGCTGATAGAAGTGTTGAGAAATATAAAGATAGATATTTTTTTAGAGTATTTTCTCAATAAGGTATAGATTATGAGGAGACTTTTGCTCTTGTAGCACAATACACTTCTATCAAAACTATCATTGTTGTTACAGTAGTTAAAGGATGGAAACTACATCAAATGGATGTGAAGATGACATTCTGGAATGGTGTAATTGAAGAAGAGGTATTCATTGAGCAGCCAGAGGGGTTTGTGATTCATGAGAAGGAATCACATGTGTGCAAATTGAAAAAGACTTTGTATGGTTTTAAGAAAGCTCCAAGTGCTTGGTATGAGAGAATTGATCATTATATATTGAGCTTGGGCTTCCTTAAAAATGATATTGATCCAAATTTATATTTCAAGGTAATTGATGATAAAGCTTTAATCTTAGTACGTCATGTTGATGATTTGTTTCTCACAGGAGAGGATGTCTCATTGGTAAATGTAAGAAAGAGTTAGCTTCTGAATTCGAGATGAAAGATCTTGGTCTTATGCACTACTTCCTTGGACTTGAAGTATGGCAAAGACCAAATGAGATTATCTTAAGTCAAGGGAAATATGCTATTGACATTTTGAAGAGATTTGATATGTTAAACTGCAAGTCCATGGCAACTCCTATGGAAGAAAATCTGAAAAAGTTACATGAGGTTGCAACCAATTCAGATTTAGTTGATCCCACTGTGTACAAGCAACTAATTGGATCATTAATTTATTTGGTCAATAGTATGCTTGATATATGTTATGTTGTTAACACTCTCAATCAGTTCGTGTGTGAGCCTAGACAGATTCATCTTGTTGCGGCCAAACATATTTTGAGATATGTTCGTGGTACAGTGGGATATGGTCTAAAATATTCTTCTTGTGAAGATTTGAACTTGCAAGGTTTTTCTGATTCAGATTGTGTAGGATGTGTGCCTGACAGGAAGAACACTTCTGGTAGTTGTTTCAACCTAGGTTCAGCTATGATTTCCTGGTGCAGCAGGAAACAGTCATGTGTGGCTCAGAGTACAACAGAAGCTTAATATGTTGCAGCTTGTGTGGCATCAAGGGAAGCAATGTTGCTTCAAAAGATTCTTGCAGGACTATTTGGGCAGCCTTTGGAACCTACTGTGATTCTTTGTGAACCCTAAAGTTGTGTGAATCTTTCGATTAATCCTGTTTTTCATTATAGAACCAAGCATGTGGAAATCAAGTATCATTATTTAAGAGAGATGGTTCAAAGGAAAGCAGTTGAGCTCAAGTACATTTGCATGGAAGAGAAGATAGCGGACATTCTCACCAAGCCACTTCCTAGAGTGAAGTTTTCTTATTTTTGAGATAAGCTTGGTATTGTGGAGAATGATGCTCTTGCTGAGAGAGAGTCTCAGCTTCAGTGATTCTCATTTCATGTTGTTAATGCATTTTTCTCTATGAGAGAAGTTTGTTAATGCATTCTTCTCTGTGAAAGAGACATTTGAGGTGAAAGCCCTTGTTCCACCCTCTGGGAGTAGCCATGGTGGATTTACCCTCTGGGAGTAGCCATGGTGAACGTCATGTTGAGATGACGATATCACGTTGAGAGAATCTGTTATAAAATTTTGTTATCAACACATATGGGTGTAGCCATTGTGTTTGTCATGTTGAGAGACTCCATGACATATAAATGATCTCTCCTTTCCTAAGAGGGAGTGTTAATGTTTTAATACACTGCAAGAGAAATCATTCTTACTTGCGTTGTGCTTCCAATTTATCTTGATGATAATCCTAATGTTATCCAAGTTTCTCAGAGCATATTTTCAATGTTGGACTTTCTTTATTTTCTGTGGCTTGATCTCTTGTGATGCTAGCCTTCTACAATTCACGTTCTTTTATTCTATGCAATGTATTTCAACTTTGTGACTTTGTATCTTCGACAACTGTTTTGTATCTTCCAGCTGAGATGCTTTTATGGTTTCTCTTCCATATTTCTGAAGTTGTTTTAGCATATTTCATTAACGGATACCGCCCGACTTTATGGTTAACATATGCTAGAGATATTCTGTCATATGTGATCATCGTTATTTTGGACAACCGTCTTCCTTCATTGTCAACTTTCATTATGAGATATTTCTTCAGAACGGGAATGGTTTAATATCGGTTCATGTCTCTTCTTAAATGTTGGGTGATTTGTGGTTGATGCCATGTGGATTGTGCGTGCACGTGAGCTGAAATTATTCTTGAACGATAATTGCCCATGATTCTTTATGGAGTAACGACAGTGTCTCTTGTTGTTCCTGGACAAAGTCTCTTCGAATGTTATTGAAGATCGGTTGAATAAACTATATTATGAGATTATTGTGCGAAGGCAGAATATAATGTTGAGTCTTTCCTCTGTAGCGTGAAGACCTCTGCATTTGGAGTAATCTGTGATTTTTCATGTCTGAAGTATAAGTTTGTATCTTCCATAATGTGAATGGGATATGCTACATAATCATTTTTCATTTTCAATCAGTGTATGATCGATTTATGATTGTAAGTCATTTTGAGTGTTATAAGTATCTGTGAGATACTTGTAGTTCTTTTGTTTATTCTGCATTTGCATAACTAAAGTGATCAAACTGAGAATAAGGCTTTTTTATTGACTGTTAAGAGTTTTCAATCATAAGCGTGATAGCATTGTATTTGTTTTGAGCATACAATAAAGGATCAATCTTTTGTGGGGCTAGGGTTTTCACCCTCAAGTGGAGGGTTTTCCCAAGGTAATTAATTGTGTACTATGTTCTTTTGTGTTTTGAGTTTTAGTATATTGCATTCCTGTGTATTTTGGTTCTAAATTTAACAACTGACTCAATATGTGGATGACAATTCTCCGAAGGTTTGGTGTTTTAGCACCAAACATTAACCACCATCTATCAGATATAAGAAAAATAAAAAAATCACTCTCATTTCCAACTTTAAGACTAAATTATAAAATCAAATTATGCACTTAACATATATTTTTACCTATTTGCAATTTTGTGCCACCGGCTTTGCACATTTGATTACCAAACAACTCCCCTTGTGCATTATCAAATGTCTCTATCTTGTAGAGTGCAGTTCTAATATTAGTCACTAGTAAGACATCTTCTCTAACACTTAATAGAGCCTAGTAAGAACCTCCTCATCCACCTTGAAATCAGGACGGTAATGGTATGCCAGATTGAGGTAATAAGCGGCTGCATGGATGGGCTTCTAAAGCTAGATGTGCCATATCCTATCAATTTATGCCTAAATGGGACGATAATTACTCTCATCTCCTCCATATACAGATTTAATGGCCTCCTTGGGCCTATCCATGCCCTCATATATGTTTCCCATAGTAGGCTTTTCCCCATCAGCAACTTGTAGGAGAACTATCAAGGGCTCAGTGACTTGCAAATATTGTGAAAAATTAACAGTTAAGCGTGAATGAAAATATGTGAAATTGCAAACAAAGGAAAAATATGAATATAAATTAAAAGTAAAACATAATGTAGAATTTATAAAAAATTTACTTGCACGATCTCTGCATAAGGGGTCCAAAAACCTAGGTCATCAAAAATGCAATCTCCCACATCAATCCCTACATTGGTTGTAGCATAGGTTGAGGAAGTCCACTCCTCACTAAAATTTGAGGCAAATCTTTATGATTGCAGGACGAGCCAACTCCTTTTGCCCCATATATTTCCTCATTATGCTAAGGACCAATGCATGATTGTAGATAAACTTGCAAATGTTTTTTACCTTATCAACACATGTCTTGACCCACTCAAGCTTGCTAATATCTTCCAATACGAGGTCAAGGCAATGGGCCACACACGGAGACCAAAAAATGCTCAGGTGTCTCTCCATCAAAAGTTTACCTGCAGAAACATAACTTGTTGCATTGTCCGTTACCACTTGAACTACATTTTCTTCGCCCACCTCACCTATGACTTCCTCAATAGCCTCACATAAGAATTTGACATTTGTAACATGTGAGGAAGCATCAAATGGACTTAAGGAACATGGAGGATCCTAAAAATAAAGGAAAACCAATGATCAATCAATAAATCATAAATTAAAAAATTCAAATATTAATCACTAAATCAAATTCAAATTATTCAATGCATTTAGGGAACTAGAATGATCAATCACCTCTGTGGGAAGGAAGAAAATTTACGAGTGTCCTATTTCTCCTATTGGTCCAACCATCAATCATGATGGTGCAACCCTTTTTGCTCCAAAACACACGTTGGTCCTCATTCAATTTTTATATCATCAACTGTTTCTAACAAAAGTGGGCCACTTAACTCATTATCGGTAGGGTCTTCAAACCCTACCCCACAAATGGTCACAACATCTATCATGCCTTGCTAAGGAGACCTAGCACAAATAGATTAAATAAGATAAGTGTGTGTAATATAATTATAAAAATTCATTAGACAAAAAACTATAAATTTTAAATTTTAAACAATCAAATAAAAAAGAATTACTTGGCTGCAAAAAATGGAATGTTGCAAAAGTACCAAAACTTGCAAACTGCTTTTTTTGCATTATTATGTACCTCCTTGTTCCAAGGCATGCTCTCAAGCAAGGGCTATGAACTAGGAGTAGTGTGTGGAACAAAATATGAATCCAACCTATATTTCCAAACTCTAGGACCAAAGCTAATAGTGCCACTAGAAGGGGCAGAAGTAGAAGCACTAACACTAGTAGAAGCACTAGGATGGAATAAAGATATGGAAGAACCCTCTCCAACATAACCAATGACTGTGGATGCGGATGAACAGGAACCAATACTTGCCAACTTCTCCCTTTTCCTCTTCTTCATTTCCTTTAATTCTTCAAATTTTTCTAGTGTCACGTAGCATGCACGAACAACCTCGAAAGGTGCTAATTTACACGGCTCAATATCATGGCCACATATCTTGACAATATGGTATTTAAATCTATTAATGCCACCATGATTAATTTCTTTACAGTATTTACATTTAACAAGTTTTTTTCTTCTTTTAGGAAATTTTCCGTATATATCCAAGCCTGATCCTTTCGACCTAGTTTCTTAGCCTTAGGTTTTGGTGTAGAAGTAGGAGTAGACATTTGGGAAAAAATATGGTTTTCAAAACCTCAAGACTGCTGCAATAAGACAATATTACAAAAAAAATTAACACTCGTGCATTGCGTTTTATAAATTAATACAAAAGATAGGGTTTGTTCCAGAAAAATTTGTAGGGTTTTCAAAAAACTTCATTTCTTGAATCTTGATTCTTTTCCTCTCAAATTCAAAGTCAAACTTCAAAGAACAATCAACAAACCCTACATTTTTTTAGAAGAAATTTGTAAATATGTATTTACAAATTTCTTCTAAAAATATGTAGGGTTTTTTTATTGTTCTTTTGTTGAAATTTGAATTTGAAAGGAAAATATTCAACTTCAAGAATTGAAAAATTTAAAAAAAAATGAAGAGTGTTGTTTAAAGATTACAAAAAATACCAAAAAATCCATAAAATTTCACTCTTACCTCTTACAACAAACTTGAAATGAGATGAGAGCTCTTTGCAATTGTTTGTATGGACTCTTTGATGCACCAAATGCAATTATTACGTTGTCCCAATGTGATTTGTTGAAGAGTTTTTGCTCTTTCTCCTTGCTGGTTGCACTTCTATGGACTCTTGTTTTTCTTCTCAACTCACTCTTCTCTTTTTTTGGCAATAGAATAAAATGAGGTCTCTTTTAGGTTTGCAAATAAAAAATAGAGAAAAAAAAAACAACTGAAAAATGACAATTTTTATATTTCTTAATTGCATATGGTCCTTGCTACGTCAATTGAGTCCCATCATCGAAACTCGCTAGGTAACCTTGGAACTAGCCAACTCACAAGTTTGGGTGAGTCGGCCCCTAGACTCATTTGAGTCTAAGTTTAGGCCCCTAGGACTCGCCCAAGGTCACCCAGCATGGAACTTGCCAAGTTTGGGTGAGTTTGGGCGAGTTTAGGAACTCTGGCACATTCACCAAGTCCTTTTCCTTTTTTGAGTGTGGTCGATTGTGCTTTACTAAGTGGATAATGGAGTATGTGCTCCAATACCTCTCAGATGCAAATGAACTAGCAACCTATTAAGAAAAAAATATAGAATTAAGACATAAAATTTAAAAATTTAAATTATAAAATTAAGATATAAATAAAACTGCAAAGATAAAAGAGTATTTTTATAAAACTTAGTTGCAATAAAATTTTGATTGCAAGAGTTGTAGTTGTGTGAATGGTTGTTCATGGAAGTAACACCTACTATGAGCATCAACCATATACTTGTCTCAAAGAGCATCTATACTACAGTTGTTGGAGCATGTGAAATCCATGAACTCAACCCTTGTTGCATCCCATATCTCATTATCAATAAAGAGTCTGGAAAGTGTTGCCTTGTATGCTTGAATGACTTCAAAGTCTCTATATGGGGCAAATCTTGTTCTGACGGAAAGGGGCTTAGCACTATAATATTTGGGACCCAATGCAAATGCCACATGTAGCGGAGTGGTCATTTTGTTTGATCTCTCTTCAATGATTTTTTGTTTGAAGAATTTTTCTTTAGGATCTCACTCTTTTACATTTATGATGACTTTCATTTTAAATCATTGGGTTGATGCCATCATATACCTCACCCTAACAAGGCCCATCCATGTCATTGTAATAGATCATACTCAATATGGGCTCAATGCAACTAAGGAGAAACTAAACACAATCCCACCAAATGTCATCGGAGATCGTTTTTTAACCTTTTCTGCCCTTGTAATGCTAGATTGCCTTCTTATGGATCAATTTGGGCTGATGACCATCTTAGAAAGTACCTCATGAATTTTCACAAGTCATCTGAACACAATTGTGTTGGAGGCAAAATAAGTGTCATTTTGTTCCATCTCTCTTCAATGATTTTTTGTAGTTGTTTGAATCATTTTTCTTTAGGATCTTGCTCTTTTGCATTTATGATGACTTTCATCTTAAATCAGTGGGCCAATGCCATCATAAACCTCACCCAAACAAGGCCTATCCATGTCATTGTAATGGATCATAATCAATATGGGCTCAATGCAACTTAGGAGATACTAAACACAGTCCCACCAAATGTCATCTAGGATCATTTGCTTAACCTTTGCTGCCCTTGTAATGCTAGATTGCTGATGACCATGTTAGAAAGTACCTCATGAATCTTCACAAGTCATCTAAACACAATTGTGTTGGGGGCAAAACAAGTCTTAGCACCTTGTTTGAAAATAAAAAATTAAAAGAAAATAAACTTCACAAAAATTAAAATTAAAAAAACTTTTAAAATTTACTAAAATGAAACATATTTATCATTCAACTTATTTTCAGCAGCTCCGATTTCAAGAATGTTTTAAATATGTCTTGTGACATATGGTGGTTACTGACGAACATTTGGATCTCTTGGGCCTCAACATACACGTATTTGATCCAATTAAGTTTGGTGGAATTTTTTTGTATTATAAGGCTGAGGAAGTAGACAACACAAGACGTCCAAAAAAATGTATGAATAACGCTCCTCAACCAATAAACCAGCTGCTCCACAACTTTTAGCATAGTTTGCCTTGCACAACATTTTGACAGCCCACTTTTTCAATGGCTTGACAAAGAATGTTGGCAATAAATGAACCATCCTTCACCTCTCATTCAAAATCCACTTCTTTTAAAAACATTGCCCCTTTCCTTTCAGGAAAACTGCAATAACATTGATCAATGGCCAATTTTTTGTATCTTTCTATTCATCAAAAGTGGACACCCCTGTTTTGACCCACAAATCGCTTATGGGCTTCAAGGAATTCTCTACAAATTTCACCTCTTTTTCCAAGAAGGTGCATATCCAATAAGGTGCTATGCACCTTCTCAAAACTAAGGCCCTTGTACCCTTTTGGAGCCTCATTAATCACTTTCACCATTTGTTCCCATTATGGTAAGTGAACAACATTGAATGCCAATCCATACACATAGACTCATCTCAATATGTGTTGATTGGCAATCTCTTGAGACTCTTTATGAAATGCCATTTCGAATGGTCCCTTTGATCTCTTATGTGTAAAAGCCATGAGTTGTTCTTCAAGTGTGGACAAAAATGGATGGCTCTCTATAGGTTGAAAATAAGAAGGCAATGGAGGGGGTTTTATCCCTCGAGGTCTTTTGATTTACAACCTACTCCCTAATTTACTTTTTATTGCTCTTGAATATATTCCAATTGTGTGGTTTTGGAACACCATTACCATCTTTGCTTGGACAAAATTTGATGCCTGTAGGGACCTTGCACAAATGGCATTTCACTCAATCGTATGAGCTCAAATATCTAACTTTACATTCACCACAAGTTCAAACATAACTCCCACCATGTGGAAGTTATTGTACCATTTCAACATATTTCCAAAGGGGAAAGTTTGGATCTGTTTTGAAGCAAGATCGGCTCACAAAGCTAGAACCAGTTGCCATAGTAATACTTAAGACAAGTTTAGTAAACAACACATTTGAGGAATTGAAATAAATGAAAGCAAATACACACACACACAACTTAATAGCTAATCCATTGTAAAAATTTAAGCATGCGTTATAGATACCTAGAAGAATGAAAACAAACCAAAAACTTTAAAACAAAACAAGAGAATTATTTTGTTAAAAAATTGTAGGGAAAAAAAAGAAAAACTTCAAAAAACCTACCTCTTTTGAAGAAATCTTCCTTAACAATCTCCATGACAAGTGCACTCTTGCAATGCATAGGAGTAACACAACTACCAGCTTGGAACATTCAACAATCAATCTGAACTCTATTTGTGCGGTGGAAAGCATGAAAATAAGTTCGACAATGGAGGATAATAATTTTGCTTATTCAATCACAGTGTGAAAAATGAGTTTTCTTTTTCCTTTTGGATGTTTTGCATACCACATTTTAGGGTTTAGTGGGCAAATTAAACTTTTTAGGGAAAAAAAGTAAAACAATTTTTAAAATGGGCAAAATTGGCAAATTGACGTGGGTATCTGCCAAATTTGCCCTGGGTTTGCCCAGGACAGTTCCGTAAGGTTTGAACGGGACCCTGCCCAAACCCACAAGGGAAAATATCCAAAGTCAAACCCTAAACCTAGGCCAGACCAGATTAGGGGCTGGACTAGTAATATGGGCATAAAACAATGTGCATTCATGTGATACAAAAAGGTAATGATAGGATGCAGAAACTGAAGTTCTCTTAAATGAAAATGAAATCCGTTCCTTGTTCAAAATCTTTCATGGACAGGTTGAGCTGTTGAAAAGGAGGAAAAACAATGCCTTTTTTTTTATTACAGCTTCATTGCATGTTTCTGATTTCAGAATCGAACAATTCCTAAAATATTGGATAAATATATTTACTTTTTCAGCAATATATACTTCTGTTTTGCTTCCATATCTTGCCATAACTACTCGTTGGTTTTTCAAATAAAATATGCTACAATGAAAGTTATTTATGTGTTGCCATAATGCATTGTTGCTGATACAGTGAATCCTGAATCTGGTGGAGGATCTAGCCTGAGCAAGGGTGCTCTAGCAGGAGTTTTGGTTGGTGTCATTTTAGTCTCAGCTGTTATTTCTTCAATTGTTGTAGCTATGGTTTTGAAGAAGCGTATGAAGCTCAATAATATTGCTTCCAGAACGAGACTGCTTGGTATGCTCACTGTTCTCCAGACTCATTCTCTCATTCATAAGCACACACGTTCATGCGCACATGTTAGGAGGCTCATGATAAAGACAACTAAACAGATGTTGCATTAGCTCTTGGGGTGCAAGCCTGGAATTGTATTTGTTTTGCTAATTTAGGTTTAAGTTCTGGCCTAGGAAATATTACAGAGTACAGGCACCTACCAATTAAGTTCTGCCTTTGAGAAGCTCAGCTGCATCTATTTTTTGCAAGACTTACATATTGTCTCAAAAAAATTGATGCTCTATATTCTTATGTTAATTTTGTTCATAATGCTACACTGTAATTTTCTATCTAGATTGAATATCCTATCATCATAAAACATGCAGATTTGATTATAACCAAACTTATCTTCTTTCTTTGATGGAAATCTCAAGTATGATTATTTGTTAATATAGATGCAAGAAAGCGAGTTAAAGTATCAGGCGTCAGAGATTTTGATTTTGATGAGATGGCATTAGCTTCAAATGACTTCAGCACCTCCATGCAAATTGGGCAAGGTGGCTATGGTAAGGTTTACAAGGGCATTTTTACTGATGGTACAATTGTAGCTATAAAGCGTGCACAGGAGGGATCCTTGCAAGGAGAGAAAGAATTTTCCACAGAAATAGAGTTGTTATCCAGAGTGCACCATCTAAACCTAGTTTCACTTGTGGGTTATTGTGACGACGAAGGCGAGCAGGTAAACTCATGATTGTTTTCTTTTTCGGTTTATTGGTAGGTATGCAAAAAATTAATGGGAACTATTTTATCAGAAGATTTAAGTTTCTTTCAGTTTCCTCTGCAAACATATATTCAGTTTTCTGCATATGGTAGTTTGCACTTGTAGATTTTGAAGGAAAATGGGTGGAATATAGCATAAGAAGATTTCTATATTGATATTTGTAAAAGCTTATTCTCAGTCTTGTATTTAGCTTGGTGGTAAATAATTGATTTCAAAAAGTTAATGATTGGAATGTAATTTAAGTAATGTTATATGTACTTTACAAAAAGACTTGTCTTATGTTTTGATCTCGTCAACTCAAATATATTTTATTTGAATATGATTTCTTTTCAATGGATGTTGGGATGCCTAAGACCAAAGTGTTGCTATTAAGATTCCTGAGGTGTTTTTATCATCAATGGTCCATCCAGTTTCTCATTCACTATGTAAATTCAGGCAGTCACACGCAACAATGAACTCAAAGAAAAGAGAGTTGACTAAATATCTGTATAAACTACAATCATTATATATAGTTGCATAACCAATGCAGGCATTAACTCAGCACATTCCTGTACAGTGCCTTACTTACAGTCCCACCACTACTGATACATTCTGCCATCTCTTCCTGGTTGCCACCGGCTTTTGTTGGAACCAGAATTGACCTGATATATTTCCTTCTGGCAGAAGGCTACCTTGCCATTCAGCAAATATGCACTTCTTGACATAAATGATCCATAGTAGCAAATGAAATGACATTAATTTGAAAGAAAATAAACAAATATCTTCTTCCAAACAAGCATTTTACAACTCATTTTTCAATTCCCTTGGATATGAGTTATTAACTTCTTTTTCTTTGTGGGAATCGTAAGTCATAGTTTCTCTTCTATCCCAACTTACTTTTACAGTCATCTTCCAGTATTTTTAAGAATTGCTAAATATTTTTTATCTATTGAACTTTGTTCACCAATGAACCTTAACACGAGTCAAATTTTTCTTGCACTTATGGTGCTCTGACAAGTATTCTTTTTGTAGTTCACATTTTTCCTAATGACTTTCTTGTTTACTTTTGTACAGTATTATCCCCTGTTCTTTTCCTATTGATCATTTGTATAATGGAGGTGTATTTTTATGAGAGGTCATTGGCTTACTAAACACTATTTTAGTGTCTTAGACAATATCTCTGAAATTATGTTTATTGTACTAATCTGTACAACTACATTATTATAACTAAAAGCACATGGTTCAATTGAACAAATTACTAAATAATTTATAATGTGCCTAGGCCTATATAATTTTAGATTGTTTGGTTATGTATGCTTACATGTGGGTCATTGTATCTTCTATTCATGTCTCATTCTATAGGTAAGATATTGATTAGCATTGAGAGAGTTCTATTGATTATGTTACTGGAAGACAATGTATGTTGTGTACAAAGACAAAGAATTCTGTTTCTTGTATCAATGCATAGTGCCTAACTTGTAGATGAGAGTTTTCTCTTATTTCTAAGATAAATTTTGTATGTTTTGTGACCCTGTCTACGTTTTCAGTATTTCAAAAGTAGCTCTCTGTTCATTTAAACATCTGCAGTTCAGAGATTGTTTCCTTAACTTTACATAGTTGTCTATATGTAGTCATAGTCTTGTCATTGGATGTATTAAAAATCTAAAAGTTAACAGAGTGTAAAATTATAAATTGATGCCCAACAAGTTTAAAACGAGGTATGAAACAAGAGTTTCACATCATAACCCAAGGTTCATTCTAATAGGCTGGGAGGCACCTTGCAATAGCCATGTGTACATGCCTAAAGGTGGGTGTTGAACTTATGGAAATGCATGCATTCACCATAACTATTTCATGGAGCGAAGTCTACCTCTGTGCTTTGGAATGGAGGCAAGAGAATTAGGTGTTGAATTTACGGAAGTGCAAGTTTACATCTTTTAACCATATTATGGATCTAAGCCCATGCTATCTATGACTTGTTTTGTGAGGCTTATCTGAATTTATGGAAGTGCAAGTTTACATCTTTTAACCATATTATGGATCTAAGCCCATGCTCTCTATGACTTGTTTTGTGAGGCTTATCTTTTCTTTTAGTCACAATGGTCTATAGTCCTTTGCCACACAGTACTGATTCTGTGACGATGATCGAGATCTAAGCCCTGTTGGGCATACTTCTCATGTATAAGTGATTGTGTTTATGTGTTGGAGAATAGATCATTAAGGTGTGATAAAACCTTCTGTGGCAAGAATCAGGGACAATATTCAAATATCCTCTGGTCATGTGGAATTAGGTTACACAGCCTAAAAGCAAGAATAGATTGAATATTAAGGAATTGGATTTAATCAATCAAGTTCTTGCAATGAAATGCCCGGAGACTTCTGAACAATCCTCATATCAGCTAGGAGCCTAGTACCAAATACGTTAATACAAATACAATCTTGAGAACTTGGCGAACTTGATATAATTGTATGGAAATGGAAACTCTTTACAATCGCTAAACACATTTATCAACGATAATGGAGTCTTTAATAGGGTCTCACTATTAAGATTGGTAATTGTCAAACTCCAAGCTTTTGGCACCATAGGTTAAATGGATAGCCCAAACCTAGTAAGCTTGAACTCAATAGTATAAAAATGCATCTCCAAGAATTAAGGAAAAATAGTGAACTGTTTTTCCCCTATTGCTGATCCCAACCAGCTCTAGACTTGGCAAGAAATGGCAAATCCTATTATGATTCCTGTATAACAAATGAATCTTTTTCAGGCCACAATAACTCATATGCTTGAATTTCAGAGGCTAATGATCAAATCAAATGGGTTCACACCACCTCATGATAATGTACCATATATAAGTTATAACCTTTGTGTATGAGATCATTCATTCTACAATATTCTAGTCAAAATGTTTGGTATGTACAAAACTTGGATGGCTGAAAATCGATTGTTTCTTGTAGATGGATTCGCATGACAAAGTATTTAACACATGATCAACTCCAAAAAATATCCACCTGAATTGCTTCTATATTCCAGATTACATTTATGTTTGAATATTTTCTTGATGGAATATCAAATGATTTGTGTAAATTCTGATTCAAAGGATATATTTTAATTTTTCAATTCATTTATAAACTATCATTCAGTTGGATGATTTAAAGATAAAAGATTGATTAATTAAAATAAGACAAGTATTAACCACTTTTTAATAGGTAAATAAGTAAATATAATCAAACAAATCATGAAACCATTCAGAGGACCTAGTATTCAAAGATAAAAAGAAAGGGGCAAAAGGACAAGATATGAACTTAGAAGAGCTAGTTATTAACTTGGGCGTGTTATTCTAAGATTTAGTAAAGGAGCGAAAAAGACAAGTTATGAACTTGGCACCTTATTCTAGATATAAGGAAGTGATTGAGAACTTAGGCGTGTTATTGAACTGGTATTTAAAGATTCATAGCAGATCCAAGATCTAAAAATAAAAGGAGGTCAAATAGGCTTCATTCTCTCTGGTGCTCTTCATAAGTTGTTGACCTTGTGGATGTTATTAAAAACCTTCATTCATTCGTCAGCATAGAAGCACATGTAGTGATGGCAAATTGGTGAATGCCAATGAAGACTGCTTAGCACAAAGTTTTTAATGCAAAATCAGGCACACGTTTAGAAGGGTTAAATCAGTCTAAAACTGCATTGAGGGTGGTGAAGACAAGGCTAAACCATGCTAAGAAAGGAAGATCTAAGAGAACTATTTTAGTGGCTCAGACAGGCGAAAATGGTGAATCAGATGGTAATGTATTGATAAACTCATCCCAAGTCTTTAAAATACTTGAAAATTATGGGTTTGGTGCACAACTGAAGTGGCTTCACCATCAATAAATCACACCAAGAATGGAATCACGTAGAGTGAAGTATCAGAACTGGGCACTTGAAACTACAGACCCAGAGCCATGCGACTTTATATGACTGCAAGTTTTTCATTTTTAACAAATCAATTTTTTCATATTGGCACTCTCCTTACCATTTATCTGCAAGTTTTGCAAATTTTAGGTTCGCCTCAGCAAAACATACCTGTATATTAGTAGACTTCAATGCCAAATATTTTTACCCTTTTCTTTTATGAGGCATGCTAAACCACTGTCGTGCAGACTTCACCTTGTAAAATCTGCATTTATGCCTTGTACGATGCACTTCAATACTTTATTGTTTGTTCATTCTTCATCTTGCAGTTGCGTTTGAAAGCTCAGTTTATTGATTTTGTGGAGAAATGAACAAGAAACAATGAAGAGAACTGTGACCAAGCTTTGAAAACATGGATCGTGACTTGAAGGGAAGACAAGTTTTAGCTTGAATTTGAACATGATTTGAAAATTTCATATGGGTCCAACATGATTCAATGTAGGAAATATGACAAATGCAGCTACTTTCTGCATGACTTCATAAACCAGTCTGGTACCCATCCTAATTCTTCTGGCAACAAGACCAGGTAACAACAATGAAAAGAATCTTTGATCTGTGATTCAGTAAAGGATAAATTTCAAGTTTGAATGCAAGTGGAAGAACAAGCCGTGAAATTTTGTTCATAGGGACAAAGAAGGAAATAAACATACCTTAATCGATTATAAAAAAGTAACGCCTGCTCAAAGTCCATGAGGAATCTCAGAAAGCAATGTAAGAAGAAGCTAACATAGACATAATAGAAATATGTCCATACCTACAAAATTCATTCAACAAAAGAATGGATCCTTGGCTTTTGAGTGTATTCTTGACTCAACCTCACACAACTAAGAACCAGTTATTGCGATCATGTTTAACCTTTGAGAAATGAATCCCTCTCTGCAGTTTATTACAAATCTGCATGCACTTCTTGGACAGCTAAACCCGCAGGCCAAACATATCACTCTATCTTATGTTGCCCAATAATGACTACACAATAAAGATTAAATCAGGTTGCTATCCTCAAATGCTTAATTGTAATGGTTAACAAACCTATAATAGTATGCACGGCCATATGTGTAATGTACCAGGCCTGATATATTCCCGAAGTGCGGTGTAACTACCTCCCCCACATACCGCCCAATCACCTTCTATACAACACAATTGTTCCAAAATTGCATCTGTATGATGTCCACTGTGCTTGCCCGCGCGTTATCTGCCTGTACAGTGGTTATCTCTCCACAAAATGGTCCTCTTTCTTTTCGTACGGCCTCACCGTACGGTGGAATTCCACCCAACTCCCGTACGATCAACACTCACGTACAGCCAACAGCTACCATACGGTCAATCAGGCTGCACACCGTATGGCCTAAATTCCTCCTACATACGGATATGTGAGCTTCCACATACGGAAATGTCGTCATCTTCAGATGCTTAGGCTATGACAAATTAAAATCAAACAAGCATACAGGAGAGATATTCGATCATGAATCAGATTATAAATATGTATTACAGATTACATCAATCAATCTTCAAACGAAAACTTCACAGATTCGGACCAACCGACAGACTAGGGTGAGGAGTTACTTCCACCGAAACTACAGATGCCAGAGTAGGGAGGATCTTGCACCTCCAAAATAGCAGACAACGCTGAACTTCCAACTGGAGTTCGCAAATACAAAAGAAATACCAAATTAACCATACCTACAACTCCCCAAACTTCCTTATAAATGGGCTCCGGGAAACTTCCCGAAGGTTACAAACGGGCTGACACGGAAAAGCAAAACTAACTAATAAATAAAAAGGGGCCCGAAAGATTTTATTATTAAGTTTTAGAGCCATACAACAAATAATTTTAATTGAACTATTTAATTATGTCAGGGACATTACAGTCCTCCCAACCCAAGAATTGCTTTCCCTCAAGCAATTGTAGATTTGGATGCTCCAAGATCTGTTTGGCTTCCCATGTAGCATCATCAATCAATAGATCCTTCCAACGAACTAGGTACTCCTTGATGGTGCTCGATTTCGGCCTTTTCTCTTTGGCGTCGATGATCTCCGCCAGTTCTAGTATAAGTTTTCCTTTTTTGTCGATGAATGGAAGCTCCTCAAAAACCATGACACGTTGTTTGACTGCCTTTTTAAGGCATGAAACATGAAAGACATTGTGAATCCGACTTCCCTCGGGAAGCTCCAGCTCGTAGGCAACTTCACCAACCCTCTGAACCACTCTATAGGGTCCACAGAAGCGCGGCCTCAACTTTTCAGCACCACTTTTCTTCAAGGATGTCTATCTGTACAACTGTAGCCAAAGGTAAACCAAATCTCCTACCTCAAAACTCCACTCTACTCTATGTTGATTGACATACATCTTCTGCTGATTTTGAGCCCTCTATAGGTTGTCCTTAAGAGACCTCAGTATATCCAAACTTTCCTGTAGCCAATCCTTGGCTCTCAGTGCACGATTGTTTCCTAATGTCAAATCCACAAATGACGAAGGCTCATAACCATAAAGTGCCTTGAAGGGCGAATACCTATTAACATGTGATAGGTAGTGTTGTAACAGTGCTCTCCTTAGTGCAACCAACGGACCCATGCCTTATGTTGTGCTTAAACGTAGTTCTTGAGGTATCCCTCTAGCCATTTGTTCACAATCTCCGTCTGACCATCTGTCTACAGGTGGTAGCTCATACTCGGCAACAACTCTGTTCCAGCCAACCGGAATAACTCCGTACAAAAGCTGCTGAGGAAACGACTATCCCTTTCACTAACTATGTTCTGCGAGAGGCCATGCGAGCGGAATACCGCTCGAGAAAATAACTCGGCTACTTGAGCTGCCTAGCATCCTGTGGGAATGGCGAAGAAATGGGCATATTTGGTCAAACGGTCCACCACGACGTAAAAGCAATCTTTTTTGAAAGTTCAGTGATGAAATCTATCGAAATGATCTCCCATTTCTGATCAGGTATGGGCAGGCAATTTATGCTTGGATTTATTTTATTGGTAAGTGGAACACTCCCGCACATATTTTAGGACGTCATCCTTCAATCCCTTCCAAGTGAACCTCTCCCAAACTTGCCTATATGTCTTGAGGTACCCAAGGTGTCCTGCTAGAGGCAAGTCATGAACTTCCCTCAAAATCTTCTCCTTCATCTTCGATTCGGGTACCAAATAAATTCTATCCTTATAGTAGATGATATCGTCAACCAACTTGTACCTGTTATCCTGTATTTGTCCATCCATCAATTGCATGCAAAAGAATTCTTGGAGTACTCAACCAGCAGGTGTGCCTTCCAATTTGTTGAGATCTGTGATAGTGAACATATGGCAGGTCTTCTTGAGAGGGCATCGGCTACCACATTATTTTTTCCCTTCACATACTCAATGTCAAAATCATATGCTTGGATTTTTCTTGCCCATTTTTGTTGCCTCTTGTTCAAGTCCTACTCCAGGAAATATCTCAAACTGTTGTGGTATGTCCGCACAACAAATTTTGCTCCAACGAGGTATTGCAAAACTTGGCAAGTGTGTGCATGATGGCAAGCATCTCCTTGTCATAAATGGAGTACATTTGTTCCGCTCTTGAGAGCTTCCGACTCTTGAACGCGATGGGGTGATGGTCTTGCATTAACACTGCTCCAAAAGGCCTTCACCCAAAGCATCACACTCCAGGACGAAGGGGCGAGTGAAGTCTGGTAGTGCCAATACTTGACACGTACTCATGACTTCCTTCAACTCGTCAAAGGTGTGCTACGCTTGTTCATCCCAATGAAAGGATCTCTTCTTCGTCAGATCTATCAGTGGTGCACTAAGCTATGAAAATCCCTTCACAAACCTTCTATAGTAACTGCACAATCCAAAGAATTCACACAGCTCCAAGAGAGTCTTAGGTGGCGGCCAGGCCAAATTTGCCTGAATCTTCTCTTGGTGTACCTGTACCCCTCAGGCACTGATGACGTGACCCAAGTACAAGATCTTGGTCATCCCAAACCCATATTTGGACCTCTTGGAAAACAATAGTTGCGACTCCATGATCCCCAATACTTCGTCCAAATGTTTCATATGTCCCTCCCAGGTCTTGCTATAAATGAGTATGTCATCGAAGAATACTAGGAAAAACTTGCGCAATTGCTTGTTGAAGATGTGGTTCATGCAAGATTGGAAAGTGGCCAGAGCATTAGTCAACCCAAACGACATGACCAAGAACGCGTATTGTCCGTAGTGGCAACAAAGAGCTATCTTCTCGACATATTGCTCCCTCATGCAGATTTAGTGGTATTCGGAGCGAAGATCAATTTTTGGGAATAGACTGTTCCATGTAGTTCGTCCAACAACTCATCAATCCTGGGAATGGGGCATCAATTCTTGATAGTCTTCTTGTTCAATGCACGATAGTCGGCACACATCCTGAGGGACCCGTCCTTTACCAAAACTACTGATGATGCAAAGGGACTAGAGTTGGGCCTGATCCATCCTTTGTTGAGGAGTTCCTGGATCATTTTCTCTATCTCTTCTTTGAACTTCTTAGGATGGCGATAGGGCATGGTGATAATTGGCTTGGCCCCTTCTCCTCCAACTCGATGGTGTGCTCAAAGCCTTTGTGTGGGGGAATACCAGGTGGAATGTCAGTGAAAACCAAACTGTGCTTTCCCAACACTGCTTAAAGCTCATCATCATGGTAGTATGCTTGTCTCCTCAAGGATTCGGTCGAGACCAAGCAGTGTGCCGCTCAAACGACCTCATTATGTCTGAAAATTGCTTCCATCTGTTTGGCTGAAATCTCCCTCAGGCCACCATTCAACATTCCTCTTAGAACCACCTTCTTTCCATCCACTTCAAATGAGAACTCCATCCTCTTGAAGCTTTGTGTGCACTGGTCAAGTGTCTCCATCCACTAATTGCCCAGTATGACATCCATGTCATCCATATCTACCACAAAGAAATCATGATCCATTGTGTAGTTTCCCATGGTGATGCTCAGTTGCGGAACTAGATGAGTGCATGACATAAGATTTTCTCCTGCCACCTTGACTTCGAACCCTTTATGTTCTTCTCTATGCAAACCTCTTCGGGTGACGAGTGATGAGTTGATGAAGTTGAACGAGGCCCTGCTCTTGAGGATAACTACGATCCTCTATCCCTGGAGTGTACCACGTACCCGAAACACACTGCACCTTGGGGAGCCAGCTAGTGTGGCAATGATGCCTCCCCTCCGTACCAGTGTGGAAATTCTCTCCGCGTGATTTATTTCTTGTGTAGACTCCTCTTTTTTTTCAGAATCCTCATTCTCTTCCTCGCCGTCAAACATCACCTCAATGTAATGGATCTTCCCCTTGCCTAAGCATTGGTACCCTAGCTCCCATGGCTCCCTACAGGTGTAACAGAGTTTCCTCCTTCTGAGCTCCTTTTCTGTGGCCTCGTCCAATGATGACTTCTTCGGATAGGTTTTGTTATCTTTCTTCTTCAGGGCGAGGGGTGGTTTGGCATGTGAATAATTTCTGGAAGAAGAAGAAGAAGATGAAGCCATGTCATGCGCCTTCTTAATTGCTTCTGTGAGCATGTTGGGGTTGAACCCTTTTACCCAACCCTTCAAGGGTTCCATCTATCCATCCGTGAACAAAACAACCAGTCTCATTTTCGAGATATCTGTCACCAACACAGACAATCTCTAGAATTTTGTCATGTAACTGTCCACTGGCCCAGATTGTTTCAGTTGAGCCAACTCCTTGAAGTTGAGCACTGGATCCTAGCTGTCAAAATGGTCTATAAGCCTCTCTATGAATTCAACGTATGAAGTTACTTGATCGTGGCCAAGGGTGACCATTCCATGATGCCACTATTTATGAGTGACTCCTTCCAGGTGAAGTGCTACAAATTTGATGGCCTCGTCTTTAGGCATCGGGTTAAGTTGGAAATAGGTATCTGCTTTTTGTACCCATGCTCTTTCCAATGTGGCCCCAGTCCCATCAAAGGATGACCACTATAATATACCAAGCCTGATATATTCCTAACGTGCGATGTAACTACCTCCCCCACGTACTGCCCAATCACCTTACATACAACACAATTGGTCCAAACTCGCGTTCGTATGATGTCCTTTATGCTTGCATGTGCGTTATCTGTTCGTACGGTGGCTCTCTCCACTTGCACGGTCGTCTTTCTTTCCATACGACCTCACCATACTGTGGAATTCCACCCAACTCCTATAAGGTCAACACCCACGTATGGTCAACAGCTACCGTATGGTCAATCAGGCTGCACATCGTATGGCCTAAATTCCTCCTACGTACGGATATGTGAGCTTCCATGTACGGAAATGTCCTCATCTTCAAATTCTTAGGCTCATGTGGTTGAGGAGGATGGAGAGATTGATCAGACATGATCAGATAGAGTGCGCAGCATAGTGTGTGGTGATGCCTACAATAGTGGAGCAACAAAAGTGGGATTATCCTCTAGACATCCAAGGACTCTTGACTAAACACAATAAGGTGTTTAGTGATATACCACCTTGTAGACCACCAGACAAGGGTATAGAGCATATTATTGAGTGCTAAGCTCGTTATTATTACACCCTATAGACATCCTAAGCATCTTATGGATGGGATAGAGAAAACTATTGAGCTGCTTGAGATGGGTCACATCCGGCCCAACAAGAGCCCTTTTACATTGACTATTGTTTTGGTCAAGAAAAAAGATGGGAAACTTCGCATGTGCATTGATCATCGTGCTCTGAACAAGAAGACCATCAAAAATAGGTATCCCATCCCCTACATTGATGAGTTGATAAACGAGCTACATGGAGCATGTTTCTTCTCCAAAATTAATTTGAGATCCGGGTACCATCAGATTCATATGAGGGAGGATGTGGAGAAGACAACATTCTAATGTCATTGTGAACACTATGAGTTTGTGGTTATGCCTTTTGGTTTAACCAATGCACTTGCCACTTTCCAATATTGTATGAATAGAGTATTCCGACATTAGTTGATAAAGTTTGTCCTCATTTTCTGAGGATATATTGATATTTAGCCTCACTTGGGATGAGCACTTAGGACACCTTGACGAGGTGTTAAGTATATTAGAGTCCTTGTACACCAAGGAGTCCAAATGTGAGTTTGGTATGATAGTTTCTATATTTGGGGCATATTATCAGTTTAGAAGGCGTTAGAGTTGATTTGGATAAACTTTGGGCTGTGTAGACTAATCACCAACTAAGAATCTTGCTCAACTAGGCTGTGTAGACTAATCACCAACTACGAATCTCGCTCAGCTAAAGGGGTTCTCACAGCGGGTAGCACCACTTACCAACTTGACAAAGAAGGGGGATTGGACAGATCAAGCATGTTTTGAGCAATTTAAGAAATTGATGAGTTCATGTCTCGTTCATTCCATATCGGATTTCACTAGACCATTTGAGCTAGAGTGTGATGCTTCAAGAGAGGGCATCGTTGCAGTGTTAATGCAAGATAAGAACACAATAGCTTTCGAGAGTCGAAAGTTGGAGGGTGCAGAGTAGAGCTACAGTGTATATGATAAGGAGATGTTAGCCATAATGCATGTTTTGGCTAAACTTAGGCAGTATTTGTTGGGTAGCAAATTTGTAGTTAAGATCATAGTTCCCAGGCTCGGACTCGACTCAGACTCGGCAAGGTTGACTTGACTTGTGACTCGGCAATGACTCGACAAAGTGAAAAAACCCTTTAAATTTAGAGATTTTTAAGGATTTAAAACTTGTTTCATGCACCCATTATTGAATAAAGCTTAAAGACACAATAACATCATCAAATAGAAGCTAATTTGATCAAATACACAAATATACATCAATCACATAAGTACAAATGCAAATTAATACATTGACAACAATTAATGCATTGATAGATAACCAATATTATCAACAATAGGCATTTCATGCCAACTACATCATCCCCCCCCCCCAAAAAAAAAGTCGTCTTGAGACGACAAGTGTACATCAAGTAACATCTAGGAAGACTAATGACAGGAGTGTAGATAATGTCTTGTACTGCGCAAACTCAAAGTTGTAGTGTACTTCAAAAATAAAATGGGGGTTTGGGGCAACACCCCTAGTAGGGTCAAGGGGCAGAGCCCATTGCAGGGGTTTGGAGGCAGCGCTCCCAGCGGGGTCAAGGGTTAGAGCCCCTTGCAGGGGTATAGGGGCAACACCCCCAGTGGGGTCGAGGGGAAGCGCCCCTCGCAAGGTCTAGGGGCAGCACTCCAGGTGCACTCCCTATCGTGGTACAAGGCAAGGTCGAGGGGCAGCGCCCCTGCTGCCAAGACCAAATTAGCACCTTGAGAACCACATAAAACTCCACAGCATGCATCATTTTCTTGAATTTTTATGATGCCAAAAATAGTACTGATAAAGCCCAAAAATGCAATTTCCAAATCTCTTACTACCAAATCTTACTTGTCGAACATAGCACAAGAAATTGCAGTTGTCGTAGGGAAGGGTGGCATTCATGTAGCTTCTATTTAATGATGTTATTGAAACTCAACGACCCACCCGGATTGTAGATGTGACTTTTGCATCTCAAATTGAATGTTTTTAGGGCTGCAAGGAAGAAATAAGTAAAAAAAAAGAAGTTTTTAATGTTTCTTAAGTGCCAACTTTTCATTGACATTGGCCGAGTTAGGAGGCTCGAACTCGGTGAGTTAGCCATCTAACTCGGCGAGTCAGGCGAGTTAGGTGCTTGACTCAGCCGAGTCTGAGTTAGCATCCATCTGACTCGTCGAGAATGACTCAACTCACTGATTGACTCGCTTGGCTCGCTGTGAGTCTGGGAACTTTGGTTAAGATAGATCATAAAAACTTGAAACATTTCCTAAATCAGTGCGACCTTGATGACCGCCAACAAAAGTGGGTAAGTTATAGGCTTACAACACTGACATTGTCTACATCAAAGGAAAAAGGAATTTTGTTGTTGACGAGTTGTTGAGGAGACAACACTTCTGCTCCTTTGGAGAGATTACAGCTGATTGGAGACTGGATTTCAGCTGAGTATGCCAAGGACCAGTGCGCCTCATGCATCATTGATAGTACAATGTATGATGACAGGTACTTCATTGTGAATGAGCTTATCATTTACAAGGGGAGAATTTTTTGTACCAAGATCAGAGATGAAGAAGATATTGCCTTTCACAATGTTCCCATGGTAAGACACCTAGGAGACTTCAAGATTTACAAGCAAATTCAAGAATGGTTCACATGGAAAGGTCTCAAATCTGAGGTTCTCCAGTATGTGAGAGAGTCCTATTTGTCAGCAGAACATACAAGAGCACTCCTTCCCCACAAATCTACTATAACCGCTACCTATTCCTTAATTGGAAGTGGGAGTGTGTTTCCATGGATTCTATTACGAGCTTGCCTAAGGCCCAAAGCAAGGACTATATCTATGTTGTGGTTGATAGGCTCGCAAAGTTTTCTCATTTCTTTTCAATTTCAGCCATATACACAGTAGCACAAGTTGTCAATTTATTTTTTAGAGAGATATTCAGGCTTCAGAGATTGCCACAAAGCATACTGAGTGACCGGGATAGAAAATTTACGAGTCACTTCTAGCAAGAGTTATTAAGACTCAGTGGGATAGAGCTTACTCCAAGTACGAGCTACCACCCACAAATAGATGAGCAGACAGAAACTGTTAATAAGTGGGAGGAAGGATATCTTTGGAACTACATTGCAGGAAAGCAAAAGGTATGGGTTAAGCGGATACATTTATGTGAGTACTACTATAATACAACTTATCACATGTCTATACAGATGTCACCGTTTATGGCCCTCTATGGGTACAAGGCACCGAATTTCTTAGATTTGCTACTTGGGGATAGTAGAGCACCTAGTGCCAAGGACCTACTGTAGGAGAGTTCTGACATAATGAGATCTTTGAAGGATAATATTTAGGAGGCACAAAATTAGTTGAAGTGGTATGCTGAACAGCGAAGGGTTGAGTGTTCATTTGAGGTGGGTGACATGGAGTATCTGATACGGCAACCTTATCGTTAGTCCACACTCAGGAAAAAGGGAGCTGAGAAGTTGAAGCCACGATACTATGGACCATTCAGGATCTCCAAAAGGATTGGAGAGGTGGCTTATGAGTTGGATTTACCGACAACAAAGAGCATGGTGCACAATGTATTTCATGTGTGTCTCCTTAACAAAACGTTGGGACACAAAGTGGTTCCTTCTACATTTTTACCTCCCCTAGGTGAAGGGAAAATATTTCTCATCCTTGAGGCTATTATTAACACCGGAGAGCGCAGACTGAGGAGAGTAATTATGGAATATCTGGTGAAGTGGAAGGACTTGCTGGTAGAGGAAGTTATGTGGGAAAGCGAGCAAATATTATAGCATCTTGAGTTGAGAGTGTTAGAGGACAAGCATTCTCGGGGAGGGCAAATTGTAATGTCCCCTTCCTAGGAACTTTCTATTTTTAGCAAGGTTACCCTGTCAGCAGTGGTTCTCGTAGGCTAACGCAATGGATAGGGAATCCATTTGGGGGCTGGTGGACCTTGCAAGGGGTCATTTGTGGTGTTTCAGGAGCTTCAGAGCCAACTTTCTAATTTTTAGGAGGTGGTGCTATTTTTAGATGTCACCAATGGGTTGTGCAGCATCCGTTGTCAATCTTCAATGACTAGAAGTAAAGTTGATGTTAACTTTAATGTTTCATTAAAATAAATTGAAGTTAATTTATTATAAAGTAACTTTACAAAATAAAATGACTTCATGAAAATAAAGTGACATTTAAATTAAATTATAAAGTCACTCTATTGAAATATAAGTCAATAAATATCATTTTGGGCGGCCCTTTGAGGAGAAAAATTAATAAAACAGTGAATTAATAAATTAATTGGCTTTGGAGCCAATTTGTATGTGGAGTTTGAAGGCAATAAAAAGTTAATGAAGAGATTCATTTGAAAATTTATTATTCATTATTATTTTGAATTGATCAAGTTTGGAGAGAAGGAGAACCAGCGTTTGCAGCCTTGTTTTCAGACTTTTGATAACAAAGACTCTCAAGAGGATTAATGCTCGGTGAGAGATCACTCAAGGGCATATTGCAGGTGACTCCATTTCAAGGTTGCAGGAGAGCTTAATATTTCTAGATCTGAAGTAGAATTGAAAAGGGTCAACAGATGTGTTTCTGGTAGGCAGATTGAAAGGAACAAATTGTGGGTTTTCATTGGAATTCAGTCTGATAAAGTTTTGATCAGTCATGCAGAAGGAAAACATAGGGCAGATTGGAAAAGGGACGAATTGCTGATTAGTGGTTTTGGGCATTCATTGTGCTGGCTGTACCACTTGAAGGCTGACCGATTCATCTCAAGGATTCAGGGTAGTGTTTCTAGGTTTAAATCAGAGCAAATTTGGATCAGAATTATTAGCGGCCCGAGGACACCAAAATTGCAGATTTTTAGTTTAAACCCCTAGGTCTTATAGAATTGTTGTCGCTGTTGATTTGTAATGCCCTCACTTCGAGAATAGAATTCAAAAATAAATAATATAATATTTTAATAGATGAAGTATAGTACAATATATTAATAGAGGAATATAATATTATAATATATTATACTAAATCAATATTATTATTTATAATATAATTCACTACTAAATATAATATATTCTAATAATATAATAATATATTATTAATAAATAATAAATTATTAGATGACGAAATAATTATTATTAATACAAGGTTATAAATGAATATAATAATATTATAATTATTAATATAACAATAATGAAATAATATTAAATAACATAAGACGACTGTAGTCGAAAGTAAAGGAGATTCATAGACAATGAACATGAACGGAAATAAACAATTAACTATCCATGAGGAAGACCAATCCGTATAATGATTATTATGGAGATTATCATAACAAAAACCTAACAGAATGGTGTACTATGAACCAGAGGACTGGGGTTGAATGCAGGGAGTATAATGCCCTTTAAACCATAGCGATCAAACAAATTAATCAAACATTGACCGACGCCACCTTGGATAAGAGATTGATCGATCTAGTTAAGTGTAAATATGCAATGTTTAATATAAAATAGATATTATTAAGAGACCTGATAACTATCAAGGATTAAAGATAATTAAACATTTAAAATTGTTACCAATTGATTACAGGAAGAGATGCGATTAAGGACATGAGTCATCGCTCCATCTTGGCAAATATAAAAGACATCAAATCTCAGTTCAAGGGTACACACTGATTGGAGTAGACAGCAGTTACGTATACCCTCAGTTACAAATTATCATGAGAATGCCTGATAACATGTCATTATAAGATAATAAATATATGTATTTATATTAGGGAACATTTTTTCTGGAGTTGATCGGGAATAGTAGAGACCATCACAGGAGTTTGTTCTACCTGGTTTGTGATCGCTGGAGAGACAGATTAATTATCGTTGCAGACCCTAAACATACACCTGCACATATTTTATTCTTATTAGTACATTTGCAAGCATATGAGGGGACGAGTAACAATTACAACAATAGAGATACTATTTTAAAAGAGAACAGCATTCGATTCATACTTATTATCGGGGATTCAATTCAGTCAGCGTGGAAGGATATCATCAGGACTGCAATATTTAGTGATAAATAATGATTATATGAGAAGCGATGCTATTTATAAAGACAGAACAGCAAGATATCAGTTTATATATATATGGACTAATATAAATATATTAGTAAATCATATATATATAGATTATTATATATATTACATTTAAATATATATTAATAGTAATGAATTAGAAATTTATATATGGATTAACATACATACTACATGTAGGTATACATTAATAGAAATGGACTAATATATACATCAATTAGATATGTTAATAATAGTAGACTCAGAAATATATACATATATATGATGGTGTGTGGAGAATATATGAAAGGTATTATATATATCGAAAGTATATATTTGGATTTTATATCTGAATGATCTAATGCATATAACATAATATTCTAAGTATAAATATATGTCAGTTATGTCGTGTCTATACTTATATTTGTAATATATTTAATATTATAATATATATTCAGCTAATTCTTTAATCAGTCACTAATACAACTAAGCAGGTAGGGAGTTTGTGAAGGGAGAGGAGTAATTCGGTCACATTGAGGCAGAGATTCTCAAAACGGGCTTTGTTCATGAGGGACCCTCTTGGAAACTGTTTCCATGCCTGAGCACAGTAATTCTACTATCCGCCTTAGGATTAGTGATTAAGAGAGGAGTAAGGAATTAAGGCTCAAGTATGTATTATAAATTAGTGATTGTTACTAAATATGATATAAATGCATAATGACATGATAATTATTGGGAATCTGCATTCTCCTAATATAAAACATTACAAGTTATCATCCCCAAATGCAAATCCAACTCTTATTGGGAATTTTATAACAAATCAAGTAAAGTGCCAAAAAGGGATCATTACATGATTATTTGTTGAAGTTAATTAGTTTGCTTATCCTTTGTACCAGACAGAGCACACACAGTGGGTATGTAATCATTCCAAATTTAAGAAAATATTTATTTATGATTTGCGGGGTGATTATTTTATGATTATTTTATGAAAAGGTCTAGGAGTTGTAATTTCAGTATTTTCATTTATTATTTTTACATGCAAAAATAAAATAAAAAATCAGAAAACACAGAAAAGCACCAAAAAATAAATTCAGAAATTATAGTTCCAGAACAGGGTGGGATATTTCCTGATGATTTTATTATCTTTTTAATTATTAATATAATTTTAAGTAAACATTAGTTATTAAAAGAATTCTTTAAATTAAAATCTGGGGAGATTTTTCCTTTTCAAGCGATGAATGATGGTTTTTCTTTTCCGATTTTTCTGGGGCTGTTGGTTCACCCTCAGCAATTTTTAGTTCTGGGCTTGTGCTTTATTCTTCCTATATTTATGCTGTCTGTCTCGCGTTTCTACTCTTGGTTGTCAACCTTTCGATTGCTGAACTCAGTACTTCATTAAAATTTGCATCGAACACATGTACTTCAAAAATTAAACAGCGAGCCTGATTAAATTCTAACATGAGACCAGTCTTTAAGTCTAAAGTTACAAAATATCAAATAAATAGGTGTCCCCCCAGAATTTAATGTCAGAGATCGATTTTTTTTATGTACAGATGTTGGTTTATGAATACATGGCAAATGGAACTCTTCGGGAACATCTCTCTGGTAAATTGCTGACACCACCCCATCTCTACTTTCTATTAAACATGCTTTCAGCTTTAGATTTGGATCAATGTTGAGATAGTTTTTGTTCATCAACAGCAAGCTCCAAAAAGCCTCTAAACTTTGTCCAGCGCCTTCGCATTGCTTTGGGAGCAGCTAGGGGCATCCTCTACCTCCACAATGAAGCCAACCCTCCAATATTCCATCGTGACATTAAGGCAAGCAACATATTATTGGATCATAAGTTTAATGCCAGAGTTGCAGATTTTGGACTGTCGAAGCTTGCACCATTACCTGATCTTGAAGGGTCAGCTCCGGGTCATGTATCAACTGTAGTGAAGGGCACTCCGGTAAGACACAATCCTTGAGATGCTGTATTTTTCCTATTGAGAATTTTTCTTTTATACTGCAATAACATTATGCATCATTGACATTTGCAGGGTTACCTCGATCCAGAATACTTCTTGACTCACAAGCTTACTGATAAGAGTGATGTTTATAGTTTTGGTGTGGTACTCCTCGAGCTTTTGACAGGCATGCAACCCATTCAACATGGAAAGAACATTGTCAGGGAGGTGTGTTTGATTGTTGACATTTTTTGGGTCTATTGGATCCATTCTTTTTTAGGGGTAGCTTGATATTGCTTTTGGACTTTTGAACAATGAAAACTCTTTGCTTTTTGTTTCTAACCGTTGAACTTTCATGCACAGGTGAAAATGGCATACGATTCTGGAATGATGCTATCTATGATCGATCAGAGGATAGGTTCATACCCTTCAGAATGCTTGGAGCCATTTGCCAAGCTAGCATTGTCTTGTTGCAAGGATGAAACAGATGCACGCCCTTCCATGGCTGAGGTGGTTCACAAGCTTGAGAAAATCTTGCAGTTTACACCAGGACTAGATGCCACATTAATGCAGCCTGGTGAAGTGGATGCTTTAGCAGAAAAAGGGCCATATATAGTTGAGATGACAAGTCAAAATCCATATGTGTCTTCTAATATTCCTGGAAGTGAACTCGTGAGTGGAACCATTCCTGATATCAAACCACGCTAAGGAAGCTTATTTTTAGCTTGCAATGAAGAAATTGGGTATGCCTATAGTCATTATTATCATGGAATGTGCCTCAGCAAGGGATTCATGAAGCTAAGTACCCATCACATAGATGTGTTGGGGATTGATTGTGAAAAACTGAAAACATCATATACTGATTGGGCTTCTTGTAATAATTGCATTTACAAGACCCCTATGACACGTGAATGACAAATTCCTAGTAGGAAATCAAGTTGCCTAAGACCTCTGTGCTATTTTTATTGTTGTATTATTGTAAACATATTGTAAATTATAATTCTACATCCTGTTTTATACAGGACTGTATAGGTCTGCCAGACTACAACTCTTGTATTTTAATTGTTTATATGAATATATTTTTTTAGTCCTCGCTCTTGATTCATACGGGACTGTATTCCCCTCATACATTGAAACTCTGTATATCAGATTTTTTTATTTTCAAATTAATGAAAGAAGACAATGTGATTTTATATTGAAAGGGTTATGTGACTGGAATATTTCGAGGGTTTTATTTAAGTTTGAAATTGGCTACTCTCAGTACTTTGGCTTGTTATCTTACGCTGCTAAGATTTGGAAATTTTGTATACAAGTTCTTTTATATAATTGTTACTTTTTATTAGGAAAACAAATCTTATAAGGAAAAGACTGATGAATCATTTGAAGTGTAGTATTTGAAATTTTATGTTCAAGTCAGTCTGGAATTTATTGGTTATACAATAACTTTATAAAAGTTTGGTTGTTTAATTGTTTTTTAATTCACAGTGTAAGAAATCTATGAAGTATAAAAGATATTTAAATTTAATAATATGAAAAGAAATGATAAAATTTAAAAACAGATGTAAATTTAATGCATTATATATGATGTGTAGATGCAATTCACTTGGATAATTGACATGTATACATGTGACAAGAATTTAGTTGTGAAATAAGTATATGTATTAGGAAGGTGAATTAAGTCTTGGTCTTGAAGTGTCTTGATGTGATCCAATAGGATTGACTATAATAAACAATAAATTAGATTAATTAATATAATTTTATTATTTAAAAAATAACTTAAATAATTCTACTATTTCAATTATTGTATTTCATTATTTTAGATATTTGATAAGATCTTTTAGGAACAGAAGTGAATTTGTAATTTTAATGATAATAATTGTTTAATTTAATATGTTTTGAAATATAGAAGTTTATACATAGGAATTGGAATTTAAAATTTTATTAATTTTTATTTTTGTTTTGAAAAAAAATAATAATAGATTCTCTATCTTTAGTTTCCATGTAGAACAAGTTAATATCAATTTTTTGATATTTTAATATTAGGAATGTATCTATAGGATTTTTTGTTCTTTAATTGAATTTAATTAATATTTTATTCTTATGTTTATAGAAAGTTTGTTTTAGAGATGGCAAAGGAAATGAAGAAAGAATACAAATTACAAAATTTCACTAGTCATTATTCATTATTCAAGTTCTATTTATAGATTGAAGAATTGTGAATTGAGCTATTACTTTTGCTATTACTTTTAAAGGACTTCTTTTGGTTTGTGTTTGATCCATATTCAATTTTGTTAATTTTGTGAAGGAATTTAAGGTAGGAAAATTGTGCTCATGAAATGCTTTCAAAAATACATTGTTTTGGATTAATTAAAAATCTTGAATTGATGCATGTGAATAAGGCAATGTTGTTTTATTTTATATTCAATTTTGAGACTATAGGATTGTTGCACAAAATTATTAGATGCCAATTTAGATTAGTTTCACTTTTGTGGAAAATTAGTTGTAGGCATGGTAACTTAGGGTTGTTTATACAAGAAGAAATCAAGTAAAATTTGCGAAGAATAAAATATTTATGGATTTCATATTTAGAATTAAATTAGGATTAAAATCTCAAACATTTAAGAGTTCAATGTTTTATTTTATGATGTTCTTTGGTGAAAAAGAAAATCTTTAGATTTGAGTTGGAAAGGATTTTATATTGGAAGATGTAGATGTTATCTACCTTGGATTTGTGAGCAAACTAAGGATGATTTGAGGTAGTGTAAAAGTGACCATTTGAGCAGAAATGAGAAAACTTAAAATTTATGTTTTTGATATTTTCCCTATGTTTTAGTAATTTGCATTTTTGGAGGCCTTCGGAGTAGAATTTGGGGTCAAAACTGGTGTTTGTCCCTTAACACAATTTTGCAAAGGCATGGTGTCAAGGGAGTGAAATTACATCTTCTGAAGACCTTTCCAATAATGTAAGCGGTTTGAAATTTTGAGCAACAAGCAAAAAGTTATGCCCTTGCCAAGTTGGGTCTACCAAGTCCCAAAATTGGCACAATTTCCAAGAAGTCTGTGACCTCCTTTACATCCTATGTTGCCATGGGACATGTGTTAGTGTTGCGCTTAATCCCAAAGGTGTTAGGGATTAATCTTCAAGTAAGCTCTTTGGCTTGCCACGTGTCAACATGGCGTATCCTCATCCCAACTTCAAAGGGAGAATCTCCAAAGGCTCCCACCCATGTGACACATATCCAAGTTATGGTCACAACAACCAATGAACCTATGGGGCACACATCCTCCAAGGCAAGTTTCACTTTCAACCAACGACATATCCTGAGGTTGATATAATCCAAAACAGAAGTGACCATTACAGGTCGAAAGGGATTGATCCATGCAAGTCAAATTGAAGAGTCACTTTCTCATATTAGTGAGAGAGATGAGAGGGGCAGGATTGCCATCACGAGTTCTGCATGGGCTGAATTTGCAAAGCTCTTTTTTTATTGCATTAACGAGGTTCGACTCAAGTGGTTTTTTTCCCTTTAAGCTCGAGGGCACATTGTAATAAGTAGTTCAAGAACTCTTAGGATTTCTTCTAGAGGTGTTTTCCTAAAGGGAATTCTTTAGAGTTTTGTTCACGACATTGAGAACAATTAGAAAATAGCAACAATATCATTCTCAAACCTTAGCTTTGTATTTAGATGACTAATAAAGGAAACACATTGGACTATGCCTAGTTTGCTTTTACTACATGTTTGCTTTAGTTTTGTAAATAATTTTAAGCTCTATATATGTTATTTTAGAGGGATATAGTTATTATTTATTTTTTTCTAAATTTTATAATTTCACCATAGATGTGCAAGTCGTTGAACCATGTTTTAGACTCTTTCAATCATCTATAAATGTTTGTGCTTTGGAGTTATAGTATGTCATTTGGGGGCAAGATTCACATCGAATGAGCATTTTGGTGATGTAATAGGAACAATCCCTTGGGCCTTAATAGGTGCCTATCATTGAGAAATATGGATATTATGCACTATGCTCATCTAACTTTTGCATTTCATTCTCTTTTCAACATTAAGAAGTTTGTTGTGTTTTGTGCCTAATGAAATGGTGTTCTTCATTCTTGTTATTTGTAATGAAAAATGGAGGGTTGTAGAAGATTTGGCCTATTTCCTTAGGCTAGTTGTATTTATGTTCTCCCTTTCTTCCCTTCTTCCAAAATAATAATACAAAATGTTGGCTTCTAAAATCTTGGAGGTTGTTTCATATGGTGTACAAGGTCTCACTCCTATGAAATTTCTCAACTACCCTTATTTAGGTGTGATTGTATTAGAGATCAACAATATTTTATCGTATGCCTAGTGTGTTCTTCAGTATTTTCAACCTTAAAGAGGCATGATTCAAGCACCTAGTGGCTCTATAGTTCAAATTATTTTGCTAACTCTGTTGGCATGTCCCCAATTCTCTATTTTGACAAGACCTTTCCCTCTTGTTTGAAATATAATTTACAAATCTTTTGCTACCCTTGTGCTTTTCCATGGAAGGATATTATAGATAGTGGACTTTCCTTCCTTTTCATGAAAATAGAATCATTCCACCTCCTTGCCAACAATATCAAGCTAGAGATGCTTCCAAAATTCTTTCATATTCCCCTGCATAGCCTTCTTGGAAGCCTACAAATTCCTACCAGCAACAAAAAGAGGCTTATTATATCACCCATCAACACACTCATCCTTCCCCCCAACATCAAAATGTGAGAAACTTGGAAAATATTAGCATCAAAGAGATAATGTTGAGTTTCCAAGATTAGTTGAGTGCTATTGAGGAGGAGCACAAATATCACCAGTGGCAAGAACAACTTGCTTACCAAGATCAAATTCTATAGCAACAAGATGAGGTCCTAAGAAAACAACAAGAGTATTTTCTTGCAATGCAAGTTGTTGTTAGGAAAGAAAAGACCAAGCAACTAGTGACTATGGAAGAGGTGTAGCCAGTTGGCTATGAGATTCCCTACACCTACAATATTGAGGAGATGCCTCAAGAATAAGGAGAAGAGGAAGGAGAATATGTAAAGGAGGAGGAATCAAAGCTCAGTCATAAAGAGGAGTTGCAAGAGGATATTGAGAAGCTTGTATTCCAACAAACCTATTTGCAAATAAAGGATAAATAAGATGAATATCAGATCCTCCTGTTTGGAGAGATCCCCTTTTTTGTTGACATGGAGTAAGAGGAGAAAGATCACAAGGACACCCATGTCCTTGAAGATGAGTTTACCTATGCACATATGGTTGTTCATCAACCTATGCATGATGTCTCATCAAAGTAAGCATTCACATGGGAGATCTTGTTGTTCATTGAAGCGATCACAAGGACTTCTATGATATTTGGAAATTTCATGGCATGTAAGGAATCATCGAGGGCATTAATGATGAAGATAACTTTTTGGATGAGTTTCATGTCATTTTCTCATCTGTTGATTTTGAGTCAAAAAATCCTAAATCAGAAAGCCATGAGTTGTGGAAAAAGGTGGAGGTCTTTGCGCCAAAAGAGGAGCCATCAATGCCCCATGCTGGCTAGCAATGAGTTCAAGGTTGATTGATCAAACTTGGCTTTTCAAAAGGATGTCTCATCAATCATCTAGC
This sequence comes from Chamaecyparis obtusa, assembly GCA_027943335.1. NCBI lineage: Eukaryota > Viridiplantae > Streptophyta > Pinopsida > Cupressales > Cupressaceae > Chamaecyparis > Chamaecyparis obtusa. The sequence goes on along the minus strand of BSBK01000279.1, from coordinate 85,641 downwards.
TCAAATATACAAGTCGCCACTAGTCATGATTACTTTTGAATATAAAGATGAGAATAACAGGGAGTAAGAACAACTTACCCATTTTCTACAAGAGGAGAACATTCAAACATGGGTGAGATTCTTTGTTCTTAATCTTCATCAAGCATTCCAACAGGTTGATGGATGCCTATCAAATCTTCTATTTTGGTCGGTTGTCCACAAGAATGAAGAGCATCAAAAGTTGGTAAGGAAGGGCATTTATTTTAATAACATGGTCAATGGTTTTGTTTAGTGTTTCTCTTGTTGGTTAGGTTAGGGTAGGATATGATAGGCTAGTTGTTATTTACAAGAATTTTTTTTTCACTTTCTATATTCTCCTTAAGGAGATATATCTCTTAGCTTTCATTTCATCCAAGTACATGCTTTCACATTTTTTTGTGTCTCCTCTTATTTTTAAGGTAGATCTATTTATTGTGTTTCCCCTTTCCCTAACTTTGTGCCCAATGGATAAGCATTCTAGTATGTGAAACTAGATATTATGAAGTTCATCCTAAATAGGCTAAGAACCCCTGTGAGTCACCAATTTTGTGGATGTTATCTACCACAACTTCGTGAGAAGTATAATGAATATTTGAGGCAATGTAGGAGTGACCATTTGAGTAGAAAAGAGAAACTAGAAAAAAAAATTGATATTTTCCCTAAATTTTAGTAATTTTCATTTTTGGAGGTATTTAGAGAAGAATTTGGTGTCAAAACTAGTGGCTATCCCTAAACACTATTTGTCAAAGGCACTGTATTAAGGAACTAAAATTAGATCTTCGAAAAACTTTCCAACGGTGTAAGTGGTTGAAATTTTGAGTAACAAGAAAAAATGTATGCCTTCGCCAAGTTGGGTCTACCAAGTGCCAAATTGACACAATTTCCAACAAGTCTACACCAACCTCCTTTTCATCCTATGCCGCAATGAAACACTTTTCAATGTCACGCTTAATCATAAAGGTGCTAGGGATCAATCTTCAAGCAATCATATTGGCTTTCCACGTGTCAACGTCACACATCCTCAACCCAACTTCAAAGGGAAAAGCTCTAAAGACTCCCACCCATGCAATGCATCTCCAAGTTGTAGTCATGACAACCAATGGGCCACATCCTTCGAGGTGGGTTTTTATTTCAACCAATGGCATATCTCAAGGCTGATTTAATTTAGAAAAGAAGTGGCCACCATGTTCCAAAATGGATCAATCCCTAGAAGTCAAATTGAAGAATCACTTTCTCATAACAGCGAGGGAGATGAGAGGGGTACAAATGCTACCATGAATTCTACACGCGTCGAATTTGCAGAGCCCCTTTTGACTGCATTTACAATGTTTGGATCAAGTGATTTTTTCCCTTTATAAGTCCTTGGACACATTGTAATAAGCAGTTCCAAAATACTTGGGAGTTTCTTCGAAGGTCTTTTCCCGAAGGGAATTCTTGGGAGTTTTGTTCACCGCATTGAGAACACCTAGAAAGTAGTTGTACAATATAATCCTCAAACCTTAGCTTTGTATTTAGATGACTAATAGAGGAAACACATTGGACTATGCCTAGTTTTCTTTTATTATGCTTTCGCTTTGGCTTTGTGAATAATTTTAAGGTCTGTAATTTTAGAGGGACATAGGTATTATTTACTTTTTTTTAACTTTTATAATTTCATCATAAATGTGCAGGTCATTGAGCCATGTTTTAGACTCTTTCAATCATTTGCAAATATTTTTACTCTAGATTTATACTATGCTATTTGGAGGAAAGAATCACATCGAATGATCATTCTAGTAAGGTAATAGGAACAATCCCTTTGGGCCTTAATGGGTGCCTATCATTGAGAAACCTAGATATTTTGCACTGTCTATCTGATTTTTGCATTTTATTCTCTTTTCAACAGTGAGAATTCTACTATTTTTTGTGCCTAATATTATGTCGTTCTTCATTCCTATCATTTGTAAATAAAAATGGAGGGTTGTAAAAGTTTTGGTGTATTGCCTTAGGTTAGTTGTCTTTATGTTCTCCCTTTCTCCCCTTCTTGCTAAATAATAATATGAAGAGTCGGCTTCTGAAATCCCAAAGTTTGTTTCATAGGGTGCACAAGGTCCCACTCCTCTGAAACTCCATGAGTACCCTTATTTAGGTGCAAGCCTGCTATGGATCAATAAAAGACACATTAGGGATTCATATTGAAAAATATGGTTTAAACCTTATGAGAGATTTTGATTAAAGTGTTGTATGGGTTGTCTATAACTATAATTTGAGAAAAATTATGCATGGAATGGATTGAATTATTATCTTTATTTTTGAAGTCAAATTAGGTTTGATAGCATGGGAGACTAGATAGTTTCTATTAGTTGAGTTTTTGGTGAGGCCTTAAACAAGAGTTTAGTTGATCTCAATGACAGTGGATGTAATATAAATTGTATGATATCCTTGTGTGAATTCAAATATTTAGATCAAGTAAGAAGTTATGGCGTTAAACTCCTAGGAAAACTCATTTATTTATCTATTCATTCTATCAAAAAATTAAATTTATATAACCAAGAAACCTTAGAAACAAATAAATTTTCTTTTGGAAAATTACTTATTCTAGGACACTAGCACTCACTTGTTCTATTCCTAAAAAATTTATAAGTGACAAAAACATAGTAAGTGTCTAAAATGTGCACTATGGTCTAAAGAGTTCTAGCATTCAAACAATGTGTTGTAGTCCTAAATGTGCAATGTAGTTTGACTTATCAATAGGTTTTGTAGTTGTATATTATTCCTAAGTGTCAATATTATTTCATAGTCTTCATTTTGACTATGTGAATGGTATGAAGTCAATATATTATGTTGTAGAATGCTTTACTTTACTAGATACATGTACAATGTGATTGTCTTGTTTAGGCTTGTGCAAATCTAGATTGGGTTGGTGTGTATTTTCCTCTTGCAAAGTTGAAATTGTTTAGTGTTATCTATGGGGTTATTATTATACTAGAGAGTAAAGGATGGTCATATGATTAGTGGTGTATGAGAGCATCCTATAATATCTTGACACCAAATTTATCCTATGGGCTAAGATAGTTATTATCTTGACTTCTCTTGGAAGTGGAAAAATTAAAGTTGGAGAGGTTGGATGTCATTTTTAAAGATGAATGTATCTTGGCATCATCTTCTTTACATTATTCCAAACACGTTGAGATGTCATCCCCTTAGGAATTTGTTATTTGAGCTCAAGCTTACTTTTATTTCTCTAGGAACTACGTCACTTTTTATCTCTACCATGCTCATTAGCAAAGGGTTAGAATTCCATTCTACATTATTGACCACCTTGTACCACTAGAGCTAAGAGAAATCTAATATAATTTTTGTGGTTCATTATATTTCATTAGGTAGGGGTGGCATGAGGTTGTTATATTTGACCATCGTATTCTGGTGATAGCCACAATAGTGTGCCACTTTTTGAGCTAAATGAGATGCTCAAAATCAACATTTTTTAGCATTTTTTTTCATTCTATGTCAATTATAGAGAACAAATAGTCAATAATTTAAGGATGATGTAAACCAATGGTTATGACACTTATTTATATAAATTTAACTTGTATTTTTTTAAAAAAAATTAAAAATTATTCTATCATTTTATTTATACTTTTCAATCATTTTTTTTTCTTGAGTGACATAATTTTGGATATTGCATAAGTTTTTTACAATTTTTTTTTTTAAAAATGGAATAGATCATCAATTCTAAGGTCTAGAGTACACATGTTTTTTGATATTTTTTACTCAAATTCATTTATCATTAATTTTTAAATTAGTACCAACAATAAATATATTATTTTGTAATACATTTCTCTTATCATCTGTACTAAAATTAATTCTCTTTTTCATTAAAAATGACATCTATGTGGAGCTCAATACATTTTTAAAGATTTTTAAACAATATTTGTTATTTTGATAGTATATTGAATACTCTCTTTTTTTGCAATGGAGTTTTTTATTAAGGTAAAAGTAGGTTTTGAAGGGACCTGAGACCCTTTACATCATCATTACATTAAGATATTCCTAGAAGCACAACACAAACAATACTATGACCATGAGTCAAAAAATAGAAAGATGGCACAAAAGAAAGAAATAGACAAGAAAAAATCCAACACAAAACCAAGAACCAACAAAAACCAGCCTACAAACACAAAGAAGGAAGGAAACAAACAAGCTTAAGAAAAGTTTTTCAAGAGCTTGGTAGTCTCCAACTCCAGTTGTTCCATGTTGACTGCAACACTATTAAGATCTTTAATCTCATTGTTGGTCTTCGGCTCTTTCTTCTTGGTGTTATCACGGGTTCTTTTCCCATGACTAGCAAGCTCCTCCGACCCAATACCCTTATCCCCATCAATCTCCACTATACATTTTTCTTGATTTATCTATTCCAACTTCCCCACTAAGATTTTCAAGTTTTCTACAGAATCTTTGAGAATCGTGTAGCTTTGTTCTCCAATTTTCTTCAGATTGGACTCCATACTCTTCAACTTGGTTTCCATTTTCCCAATTTTCATTTCACAGTCTTTCCTCAGGGATTTCAAATCCTTCACATTTTGAGCCAGGCCCTCTGTGACCAAGGTCTTCTCTCCAGTATTCCATAGCTCCTTAACATTAGCAGACATGGTACTATCATTACCCAAACCAGAGGTCTCATGAGCATCAAGCTTACTAGAAAGGGCCCTTTCTTGATTTTGATTTCTTTGACTTCATGAGAAACCCATCTAATAAGATAGTAGAAATCCATTGCACCTTCCCTAGTAGTCTCCAAAATGCCAATGGTAGTCTCTATATTATAACAGTTAACCTCATTAAGATTAGAAACCTCCCTAGTATCATCTTCATCCATTTCAAACTCCTCAAAAATAGAGGGATAAATAGGGTCATTCTCCTAAAAAATAACATGTTTCTTCTTTCTGTCTCCCAGCTTGGGCTTACCACTCTTCTTAGTGACCTACAAGGGTGAAGGAATAGAGGATTTCCCCTTACCCTTATATTCCTTAAAGACAAGGGAGCTACCACTGAGCTTAGGTTTTTTCATAGGTTGGGAATATTTGGGTCATCATCAACATCCATTTCCCACCCCTCCTCTTCACCTTCCCCCACACCATGAATCTCCTCCTTTGAGTCATATTTTCCAAGAACATTGTGCTCAACAAAGGAAGCATTATAGTATTCATAAATCAGAAGCATGAGGCCCTCGTGGAGGGAAGGATTGCCATAGGAATTAGCTCTATAATCCTAAATACTAGCGTTCATGGAGAAAAGAAAATAGTAGGGAAAAGAAACCTTATCTTCATACCCAAAATGATTCAGAAGAACAAAGTGATACCCGTACACTCTAGTATATCATCCATCAAGAGTGAAATACTGCATTATAGAAAAGAGAACTTTCCTCCACACCATCTTAATTTTCTTCGGTGCATAGTAGGTATTGTTTATCTTGAACAATTTATCCCTCTCCTCGTCCTCTTTAGGTAATCTTTTCATCATCGAGTCAGTAAGTTTCCTATCCTTGTAAAAATGCATTCCTTCAATGGAAGGACAATTATTTTAGCAATAACCCCTTCATCCACTTTCACCAACCTACCACAGATGGTGATTTTTCCATCGTGCCAATTCTTCTTAAACATATTAGTAATTGCAGTGTTCCTCTCATGGAGTCTTTGGATATAGTCAGTGACATTTCCTTTGCTAAGAAGATGACAGATCGTAGGAAGGGGTTTCTATTCATCATAGGCTAATTTCTCCATCCTCTTCTTGTCACCATTTTTTTCTTTTGTAATGGAGTTACATCCATTACAATTCCTTATTTAATTAAAGAAGACATGATACATTATATTTTTTGAAGAATGGTACTAAGGGGTACATATACTTACAAAATAGTTTTTTTAAATGACTTCATTTCATTTCCTAAAAGGTGAACTAATTTTTTTTAGAATTTTGATAAGTTAGTGGTTTAGTTTATTCCTAGGAGGTTCTATCCAAATGGGTTTGACATAAAGGGGTTCTACCAAAATGGGCTTGATATAAGGAGGTTTTATCTAACCCCTTCAATTTAACCTCATTAAATAGAACTTTTTTTAGCTTAAATAATATTTTTTTCTAAAAAAATATATTGATTTAAAACAAAAAAAATAGGATGTCCCATAAGTGAGACACAACATTGTGGGATCAACCATCTTAACATGACATAATGATATTTGAGTACAATGCATAGTTGATAAATTTTATTTTTATGGGATATTGAGAATCAAGTGTATTTGTTCTATTATTGAGTAAATGTGTGCTTCTACTTATGTAAGTGTCCTTGTTGTTATTATCTTGTCTTATATGATACATTTGTGTTCTATGTTTACCTTGTTTATTTTGTGTGTGTTTGTTTACATATATGATTAATGTGTGTGGTTTGTGTATTTCAATCATGGATATTTGAATTGTATGAGCTTTTGTATCCTCTTATTTCTTATGTATTTATAAACTTTATTATTGTTAATGTATGTGTTAATTTTGTGTTGTGCTAAGGTTAGGATGTTTGAAATTGAGATATTATGATACTAATCATTATAAGAAAAATATAAAATAAATAAAATGAGAATCATAGAAGTGTAGATTTTACACATTACAAAAGATTTCCACGGAGAAGACTTTCAAGTAATAATTTCTATAAAGCATCATTTTATTAAAACACTTACAAAAAATAGTCTATTTAAAAATAGACTAAACCTAGGGACACTTCTCTACATAATTCCCAATGGATAGTAATACCTCTTGTGCATAATTATATAAAGCATTATAACTCTGCAAATTGACACACTCTCAAATGAGAAAGAACCTCCTTACATATAAGATAGAGTGGTAAAATATGTGAATAATGGTTCCTTTAAATATTTCATATGGTCTTGGGTATGTTGTACTAACTTGAACCTTGTAGAGTTGAAAACACTTGTCGAATTTAATAATGGTCATATTTGACATGTTAAAAACCTTGCATTTGTAAGTGTACTAGATGATATAAAATATAGTTTATCAAGTGTTATTAAATCACAATTTTCTTCAAGTAATTATTTGGCATGTGCAAATTTTTGGGGATGTGTGTTTTAAACTCAATTCCATATATTTGAGGTTTTATTTATTTATGTTTTCTTATGTATGCTTATGGCTTGATAAATAATAAAAAATAAATAAGATTATCACCAAATATTCTTATATGAAACACCCTTGGATTCTGGATGAGTACTCCCTTCCCTTGACTGACGGATGTGAAGGAAAAATACTTCCTCTAATGATGGGTTCAATGGCTTATTTTGTCAACAACACGATCTTAGAATTTTGGAGGGAGTAGCTTGTGTAGTTGATCTTGAATCTTATGGATATATTTATGAAGTATATTTTATATGACCACTTGTGCATATATGGTGGTTGACTACATGGCCAATTTTATGCAAATTATCATTGATGAAATTTGCACTTCTTGCCCCATGATATAAAATTTATTATTTAGATGTACTGTACTTTAGTCATTATACTTGGTGGATAGTAATTCTATATTATCATGTTGATCTTTTGGATATTACTTTCATATATTTTCATATTAATGTACTATTTATGTAATTGGGAGAAAGTTTCCTTGTTGAATTTTTTAGCTTGTTATATCCATATCTAAGAAAAAGTCCAAGCACTTGGGAACTTGATTTTGCAAGTGAACCATAATAGAACAATCTTGTAAAAGCACTTACAAATCAACAAGAGTTCCCATTGTGAATAAGTTGAAAGAGTTAAAAAAAAATGAAATGATTATTATGAACCTTGAGAGAGTATAATCACTTGAGTTTAAAGATGAATATTTTGAGCTCAATGTAGCTATTGTGATTAAAGATTATGTTCTTGAGGAAAAAGTAATTCAAAAGATATTTGGAAGGCTAAATTCAAGTGATACATGTGTTAGGTCTAGGCTGACTGGAGAAATAAACTGTATCAAATGCAATGCAAAATATAAGAAGTAAAAATAACAATTCATATTTACCCACAAATTTAACATGTTTAATCCAATATAGGCTACATCCACATAGAAACATCTATCGTTTTTCTTTTTATTATCCAATGAAGATAAAATTACAATATGATGATCCTTCACATTCTACAAACACTAGTACATTTGAGGCCAATTTGCGACAGCTATGTGTCACAAATGCGACGGCTATGTGTCGCAATAGTGACACCCATTGACGTCGTAGTTTTTTAGTCACAAATTGCCACGTCTATGGGTAGTCGTCACAATTGCGACACCTAGCCGTCGCAAAGTCGCCCCTTCACTCATTTTGGCCCTCCGTCGTATTGCGACTCCAGGGCGTCGCAATTGCGACGGACCTCCGAAGCAATTGCGACGGGCTCCCGTCGCATTGCTTCGAAGGGCCGTTGCAATTGCGGCGGGAGCCCGTCGCAATTGCGACGGCCCTGGGTAAATTAAAAAAAAAAAATGATTGTATACATTGCTAATGAACCACATTAATGCTTATTTCTTTCAACAAATGAGGACAGTCACTGTAAAGACAACATGATGATGGACACTCACTGTAAGGACAGTCACAAATGAGGACATCTCATAGTGACTGTCCCTTGTGTGATTGCCACTTGAATGTATTGCTATTTAGCCACATTAATGCTTTTCTTCTTCAACAAATGAGGATAGTCACTGTAAAGACAACATGATAATGTACACTTACAGTAAGTGTACATTATCATGTTGTCTTTACAGTGACTATCCTCATTTGTTGAAGAAGAAAAGCATTAATGTGGCTGAATAGCAATACATTCAAGTGGCAATCACACAAGGGACAGTCACTGTGAGATGTCCTCATTTGTGACTGTCCTTACAGTGAGTGTCCATCATCATGTTGTCTTTACAGTGACTGTCCTCATTATCATGTTGTCTTTACAGTGAGTGTACATTATCATGTTGTCTTTACAGTAAGTGTACATTATCATGTTGTCTTTACAGTGACTATCCTCATTTGTTGAAGAAGAAAAGCATTAATGTGGCTGAATAGCAATACATTCAAGTGGCAATCACACAAGGGACAGTCACTGTGAGATGTCCTCATTTGTGACTGTCCTTACAGTGAGTGTACATCATCATGTTGTCTTTACAGTGACTGTCTTCATTATCATGTTGTCTTTACAGTGAGTGTACATTATCATGTTGTCTTTACAATAAGTGTACATTATCATGTTGTCTTTACAGTGACTATCCTCATTTGTTGAAGAAGAAAAGCATTAATGTGGCTGAATAGCAATACATTCAAGTGGCAATCACACAAGGGACAGTCACTATGAGATGTCCTCATTTGTGACTATCCTTACAGTGAGTGTACATTATCATGTTGTCTTTACAGTGAGTGTACATTATCATGTTGTCTCAATCTATACATGAATGATAATACAAATATTGAATGCATTATATTCTGTCATTCTATACATGTACGACGATTCAAATATCGAGTGCATTATATTATCTCAGTTTATACATGAGCGATAAATTTCATTTGCAACTTGTATAGGAGGATCAGATGACACAAAAGATAAAGAATCTCAGGATGAGGTATGGGAGAAGGCTATATCAGAGGAAAAGCTAGGGCTTTGTTAGTGTCCCTTGTGACAGTAACAAAATTTGATGAAAATAATTTTTGTTTCACTCAACTTTGACATTCACAACTTCCTCTTTTATTATAATAAGAAAAAATACAGTGACTTTAGAGAAAATAATGAAACTAATACAATTGCAATACGGTGGTATTTAGAACAAACAGAGCTTCACAACCATCAAAGAAGAAAAAAGCACATGCATATATCGAGTACTCCTCAATCAGAGAGATAGAGAAGAATTCAAAACATACCCAGACTGAACATGGCCATACCAAGACCAGCATCAGACAATATTCTTATTGACTGCTCTAGGATAGCTGGCATTTCAACTTTCCATCTGCAAAATAGATTATAAAAACATGAAAATATATCAGAGATGTTTGATATTGATACAAAACAACACAGATTCATTTCTTCGTACACCTGTATATCATAAAAATCCTTGCACACTTCGAAAAATTGTATTGCCTTTTACTTACTCAAAAGTAATTTGCATAAAGCAATCATTTGATTAACATGGATCCTAATATTCACAAGTACATGGTCATGTGCTCCATCGTAGCATCTTATAGATTTAGATCTATTCTCTGAAATAATTCAATGTTTTGTTTACAATCCACAAAAGAAATATTTTCCCTTGTCTACTTAATCCTAAACAAAAGGCCATATAGCAATATAGATAGAACTATATAATAGAAACCATAAACAATGGTAACCTTAGCAACAGCAAGAAATTGTTGCAAAAACTTTACCTTATCATACCCAGATTGTTGCTTTGCCTGGCAGAGGGAAATTTGATCAGTAAAATTGACACAGAGTATGCTGTCTCCATTGTCATGCTGGATAACAAAACACCAACTTTAATGGGCATGTACGTACTGTCCCTTGTGTAATTGCCACTTGAATGCATTGCTATTGAACCACATTAATGCTTTTTTCCTTCAACAAATGAGGATAGTCACTGTAAAGACAACATGATAATGTACACTCACTGTAAGGATAGTCACAAATGAGGAAATCTCAGAGTGATTATCCCTTATGTAATTGCCGCTTGAATACATTGCTATTGAACCACATTAATGCTTTTTTCCTTCAACAAATGAGGACAGTCACTGTAAAGACAACATGATAATGTACACTCACTGTAAGGATAGTCACAAATGAGGACATCTCACAATGACTGTCCCTTGTGTAATTGCCACTTGAATGTATTGCTATTCAGCCACATTAATGCTTTTCTTCTTCAACAAATGAGGATAGTCACTCTAAAGACAACATGATAATGTACACGGGCTGTAAGTGTACATTATCATGTTGTCTTTACAGTGACTGTCCTCCTTCAAGTGGCAATTACACAAGGGACAGTCACTGTAAAGACAACATGATAATGTAGAGAAACGTTGTCATTTGTATTTTCAACAGCGCCGAGAGAGATTCCCTCCGCGAAATCACAGCTACAATTTCTGAGTACGTTGGGTTTATTTTTCTTTTGTCATTATTATGTAATCTGGTATTCAGCTATTACAGAGCTAAAATACCCAGAAATGAGGACATATCTGTGTTGAATTTATTGTTAGCGGCTTTGGTTATTTAGAAGTTTAATTTTATTTGTTCATCTTTCAAGCACAAACATTTTGTGGACCATAACATCTTCATTGTTTCGGGTATGCAATGAAACAGCCCTAACTTGTGACTACCTTCACGGTACTTGTGTACATTATCATGTTGTATTTACTGTCACTGTCCTCATTCAAGTGGCAATTACACAAGGGACAGTCACTATGAGATGTCCTCATTTGTGACAAGGACAGTCACACATGACGACATCTCACAGTGACTGTCCCTTGTGTAATTGCCACTTGAATGTATTGCTATTCAACCACATTTATGGGCCCATTTGGACCACGGCACACAGTAGCATCTACAGAGAAGAATATCCCAGGTGTAACAAGTTGTAAGAATATACCAACAGTTCTAAGAAGTTCCCTAGCACATAGTAGCATCTACACAGAAGAATATACAACATGAGGGCAGCCACTGTAAAGACAACATGATAATGTACACTCATTGTATGTGTACATTATCATGTTGTCTTTATAGTGACTGTCCTCATTCAAGTGGCAATTACACAAGGGACAGTCACTGTGAGATGTCCTCATTTGTGACAAGGACAGTCACACATGACGACATCTCACAGTGACTGTGATGCAGGGGCATCCCTCATGCAAACCAAAAACCATGTGATTGAAGAAAGACACCATGAAGCCAAGAAGTCATCCCATCCTATTGAAACAAGCACCTACTTTCCTAAGGTTACATCATATCACCATGGAGCCTTGTGTTGAAGGATTGATAGACTAAATGTTTTAAGATGTTTTCAATGGTTTAGTATTTAAGTTTTCTTGTTTGTAATAATGGTTACAGGATTGATTAACATCTCCTTGTAACCCATCCACATGTTTGGACTATGACCCCTTGGTATTGTTATAAGCCTTGGGTATCAATTAGTCTTCAGATGTAATTTGATTGCTAGGTGTCTGTTAGGTGTTTTAGGAGTTTTGGAAGATTAATAAAGGTCTAAAACTATTCAAAACACATTTTAGCCTTTCTTGGCAAGAATGTTTGCAAAATTGTTAACAATATGTAATGCAACTTTTAAAAGTTGCTTCAAAAGTTGTTATTTGTTGTATTGAACAGACATAACCATCTAGATGGTTAAGAAACTGTCCACAGAGCCTTTTTAGGCTTCCAATGGTCGAAGGAATGGCAGAGGAGACTTGGAGAACCATTTTGCTTTCAAAATTTAATAAATAACCCTGTTTTAGAGCATTTCCTGTGCAAAAACTAACTCTGTACGGATGTACGGATGATGGTTGTATGATCAAACTGGCTTGGAAATTGTATTAGAGATATTAGATACTCTGAGAGTTGGTTTGGAGGATTTAACTTGTTTTAAATCAAAGTTATTGTATTTTCTCTGAACCTTGTCTGCAAACCCTTGTTTTCAGGGTATTGATTGCTCTTATGGCCATAACCTGAGTTTTAACCATTGAAAATTCTTTATTCTTAGCAAGATGAAGGTTAGACATGTATATTTTCATATTCCAAAGGCTTTAGAACAGGATGTTAAGTCTGTGCATGGTGAAGGCGAGCCCTAGTTCAAAGACTCTATTGTTTTTTACTAGGATTTGATGAGAAATGAAGGATCAGAGTCTAGAAGTGTGTGAAGGACCCCTGATCTTGGTTTTTGTGAATTTCTAAGGTATGAACAACAATCTAAAACTCTGATTCTAATTCCAAGAGCCCATTCTTCAACACTTGTCTTGAGACCCAAGCCTGATTGCATGCATTAGGTCTGCGGACTTGACAAGAGAAGAGGAGTGCAGGAGTGGAGTTGGGGTCTGAGGTTTGGAGGTCTAAAAGAACATCAAAAAGGGTGTCTAGAAATCACATAATGTCATTTAGTCTTTTGGCAATCTGCAGAGTTAATGGGGCAGAGCAGGTTTCATAGACCTAGCTACTAGAGCCACTAGGTCATTTTGCTATTCTGATGCCTTGGGCTGTTAGGACCAAAACTAATACATGTTTCTAGTTATTTAAGTGATATCTAAGTGGTTACTAAGTTTTGTTGAAGGGGGTAAGGTCTGGAACCTTAAGAACACCATTTGATCAAATTCAAAGCACTTGTCCCTAAAGAGAAAACTGAACTTGATTGGGTTTGAGTACATAAGTTGTTGTGTGATCTTTGAAACCTTTAAATTCATTACCTTGCAGAGTTCAAACATTCACCTATAAGAATCAGAGTCTAATTGTTTGGATTGATTCATTTTTGGTGTCTTGAAGTGGGTTGGGTAATGATCCATGTTTCTTTGCTGACCACTCTGCATCAGACTGTCCCTTGTGTAATTGCCACTTGAATGTATTGCTATTCAACCACATTTATGGGCCCGTTTGGACCACGGCACATAGTAGCATCTACAGAGAAGAATATCCCAGGTGTAACCTGGTTGTAAGAATATACCAACAGTTCTAAGAAGTTCCCTAGCACATAGTAGCATCTACAGAGAAGAATATGGGTCAACGAGGTTGACTTCAAAGCCATGCAATCTAATGGTAATAGTAATATCATAATTTGACATACTATCAGAAATACTTCCTAAATAGACTATTCAATCTTATAAGAGATGGATTCATGAGAACTATTATTTATGAAATATGAGTCAATGACTTTAATTAAAAAAATTACACAATCTAATTCTTGTAAAAATATCAAAATTTGACACATTGAAAATACCTTCCAAAAGTATCCTTAATTGATTAATATGAATCACTACTCATGAAATATAATTTTATAAACCTAATCTAAAAACTACACAATAAAAATCTTAATAGCAATATTGTAAGAAACTATTCCCAAAAGCAAGCCTAACAAAATTTGATAAAAATATTTTTTGTTTCACTCAACTTTGACATTCACAACTTCCTCTTTTATTATAATAAGAAAAAAAATGTCTTTTTAGATATACCTCATGAACCATACTCAAATAATCTATCATTTTTCTTCTCAAAAACATATTTGCAGAGCCTGCTTCTTTTACTTGTTTGTACTTTTATCTCTCTGATGGAAAGGGTTCCTTCAGGACACATTTTTCCAAGTTCACTGCTTGAGATATTTGAGGAGGGTTCCCCTGCTTGAGTATCCATCCAACCCATATTCGAGTAGTTCTACAATTGCACAGTCTAAATTAATAATACTGACAATTGAATGACGAATGATGATATATAGAATTGATATAAACTAATCCTAAAAACACTAAAACATTATTAATATATTTATATTTCATAAATAAAATTGATATAAAAGATCTGGAAAGATACATTAAAAAATAGAAAAACAGTAATTTATAATAGAAGGAAACTTAAATTGCTATTTTAAAAAAAAAACAAGAGTCTTAAATATTATCATTTTGTTTCATTATCATCCATAAGTACACACCTCTAGCATAATAATTATATTTTACCACCCATAAAATGAAAAAAAGATTTTCACAAGAGAAATTGAAGCTAGATTATAAAAATGAACCATCTTATTGGAAACTGGAACTGTTATCATACCCAAAAGGACTACAAAATTTCACCTTATCATACCCAGATTGTTGCTTTGCCTGGCAGGGGGTTGCATCTGCATTTGTTGAGAGCGAGCCCTAGATAAAAACTACCATGTTTTTGGCTGGGAAGATGGTAATCAGATTAAAATCAGGAGCTTGCATCGTATTGAGGACTTGAAAACTTGTGCATTCTTGTTTATCTGGATCAGGAGAACACTCCAAAACTCTGATCTTGGTTTCATACACCCATTTTCAATGCTTTGTTTTGGAACCCACACCTAAAAGCATGCATTAGGTCTGCAGACTCAATGAAGACATTGATATGCTGGAGTGGAGTCAGGGTCTGGGAGTTGGTGGTCTGTTAGAAATCCCAAAAGGGTACTCAAAAAACATATAACTTCTTAGAGTCCTTTGGCAAGTTGCAGATTTATGGCTACAGAGCAGGTTTGGGAGACCTACCAGGGTCACTAGGTCAGTTTGTTATTTTGATGTCTTGGGTTGTTTAGATCACAACCAATGCATGATTCTTGTTATTTAGATGATATCTAAGGGGTTTCTAAGTTTTGCTGCAGGAAGTAAGATCTAGAACCTTAAAAGTCTCTTTTGATAGAAAATCAGGGAACTTGTCCCTAAAAGGAAATTTGTTATTGAATGGGATTGAGTCCATAAGTTGTTGTGTGATCCTTGAAACCTTCAAATTCATTACTTTGCAGAGTTTAAACATTAACCTATAGAAATCAGAGCCTAATTGATTGGTTGAGTCATTTTGGTGTCTTGAAGTGGGTTGGGACATAGATCCAAGTTTCTTGCTGACTACTCTGCATCACTATTGAACCACATTAATGCTTTTTTCCTTCAACAAATGAGGAAAGTCACTGTAAAGAAAACATGATAATGTACACTCACTGTAAGGATAGTCACAAATGAGGAAATCTCAGAGTGATTATCCCTTGTGTAATTGTCGCTTGAATACATTGCTATTGAACCACATTAATGCTTTTTTCCTTCAAGTGGCAATTACACAAGGGACAGTCACTGTGAGATGTCCTCATTTGTGACAAGGACAGTCACACATGAGGACATCTCACAGTGACTGTCCCTTGTGTAATTGCCACTTGAATGTATTGCTATTCAACCACATTTATGGGCCTGTTTGGACCACGGCACACAGTAGCATCTACAGAGAAGAATATCCCAGGTGTAACAAGTTGTAAGAATATACCAATAGTTCTAAGAAGTTCCCTAGCACATAGTAGCATCTACAGAGAAGAATATACAACATGAGGGCAGCCACTGTAAAGACAACATGATAATGTACACTCATTGTATGTGTACATTATCATGTTGTCTTTACAGTGACTATCCTCATTCAAGTGGCAATTATAGAAGGGACAGTCATTGTGAGATGTCCTCATTTGTGACAAGGACAGTCACACATGAGGACATCTCACAGTGATTGTCCCTTGTGTAATTGCCACTTGAATGTATTGCTATTGAACCACATTAATGCTTTTCTTCTTCAAGAAATGAGGACAGTCACTCTAAAGACAACATGATAATGTACACTCACTGTAAGGATAGTCACAAATGAGGACATCTCATAGTGACTGTCCCTTGTGTGATTGCCACTTGAATGTATTGCTATTGAACCACATTAATGCTTTTCTTCTTCAACAAATGAGGATAGTCACTCTAAAGACAACATGATAATGTACACTCACTGTAAGTGTAAATTATCATGTTGTCTTTACAGTGATTGTCCTCCTTCAAGTGGCAATTACACAAGGGATTTGTGTTTTCATTTGTGTTTTCAATAGTGTCGTAACCCTCCGCGAAATCACATCGGGATATAAGGGCAAAAAAAACAAGAACGTTGTCATTTGTATTTTCAACAGCGGCTTTGGTTATTTAGAAGTTTAATTTTATTTGTTCATCTTTCAAGCACAAACGTTTTGTGGACCGTAACGTCTTCATTGTTTTGGGTATGCAATGAAACAGCCCTAACTTGCGACTACCTTCAGAGTACTACAAAACCGAAGAGGGAAAAGCAAGTTAGGATGGAAATAAACAAACTTAAAACTCAGACTTAAGAAAGCTGAAGGCAATGCTTCAAAAGGCCGATGCCCTAAACATGGGAAAACACAATACCACCATTAAACGATGCCCTAGTCACCGTATCAATGCTGCCAGCTCCGTACCAGTATGCTGACTGCTCACTTTCATCCTGTGATAAAGTTAACTTCATTAATCATACTTGAAATGGCAGCATACGAACTAAAGCTGATGAACATTTATAAACTAAAAGTTTAAAACTACAGATTACAAATGTAGTAGTTTCATACAAAAAGAACTTGATGTCTGAAATTTGCCATTAGAAGTATCCAAAGGAATACCATAGTACCGTTGAACTTGGAGAATCGAAGATGATCTACACAGCAAGGTTCAATAGCTGTAAGGACTATTACACCATCTTTAGCATTTGAATACATTTTCTCCTTGGCTTCTAGTGGATCCTCAAAGACCCCCAATGACGTTTTCCCTACAATTATCAATTGTCTGTTAGTATGAGATATTAATAAATAAGCATTAATCACAATATTAGGCAAACAATGTTCTTGATGTCTTAATCTAAATCACATAAAGCTCTAATAAAGTAGTTCTCAGTTTCACATTAAACCAAGTTTCAATTTCAAATGGTTATAATAATTTTTGCAAGTTATAAGTAGCTGGTTACAGTATATGACATAAAAAGAAAAAAAATCATTTCTATTCTTTTCTTCTTTTTCTCTTTCAACGAACCTTTTGCACCACACAAATGCATACCAAGAATTTCTCAGGAGGTTTCAAGACCATTGCATACCAAACTTCTTCTTTGTAGATGCTACTGTGTGTCGTGGTCCAAACGGGCCCATAAATGTGGTTGAATAACAATACATTCAAGTGGAAATTACACAAGGGACAGTCACTGTGAGATGTCCTCATGTGTGACTGTCCTTGTCACAAATGAGGACATCTCACAGTGACTGTCCCTTGTGTAATTGCCACTTGAATGAGGACAGTCACTGTAAAGACAACATGATAATGTACACATACCCTGAAACTAAGGGTTTTGCAGAGCAGAGACAAATAGTATTAACCAACTCCTCAATGCAAAGACTTGAAAGGACCAAATAAAGTTCAAAACATGCAACAAGGTCTCCTGCAACTTTTGGACCAAATTGACTCCCTTCAAACCATCCGTACGCCGTACTGTTGCATTGAAAGCACAGAAACAGGTGTTCTTTATTGATTTTTTGAAATCAAAGATTACAATAGGATCTCTCTGATTTCCTCTGATATCAATAAGCCTAAATAGGCTCTGCAATTGCATTGGCTTAACCATTTAGTTGGTTATAGCCGTTTACCAGTCTTAAAATTGAAATTGCTAAGCAACTTAAAAGTTGCATTACATTTTTGTAAACAATCCTCTTGCCGAGAAAGACTAGAAGATTGTGTTGAATGTTTTAAAGACCTTTATGAAACTTTAGACTCCTAAACACACACCTAAGACACCAAACAAATACCTAACATGTAGATTTCATCCTAGGACCAAATGATGCCCTCAGTTTATAAAGCACTAAGGGGTCTTGCACACATATTGTGATTGAATTTGAAATAGCGGTTGATATCTTAAGTAACCTCCATTACTTAGTTTAATTGTAAGTATCTGATAGAGTAAGTCTGAGAAGTGGCAATTACACAAGGGACAATCACTGTGAGATGTCCTCATGTGTGACTGTCCTTGTCACAAATGAGGACATCTCACAATGACTGTCCCTTGTGTAATTCAAGCGGCAATTACACAAGGGACAGTCACTGTGAGATGTCCTCATTTGTGACTGTCCTTACAGTGAGTGTATATTATCATGTTGTCTTCAGAGTGACTGTCCTCATTTGTTGAAGAAGAAAAGCATTAATGTGGTTCAATAGCAATACATTCAAGTGGCAATTACATAAGGGACAATCACTGTGAGATGTCCTCATGTGTGACTGTCCTTGTCACAAATGAGGACATCTCACAATGACTGTCCCTTGTGTAATTCAAGCAGCAATTACACAAGGGACAGTCACTATGAGATGTCCTCATTTGTGACTATCCTTACAGTGAGTGTACATTATCATTTTGTCTTCAGAGTGACTGTCCTCATTTGTTGAAGAAGAAAAGCATTAATGTGGTTCAATAGAAATACATTCAAGTGGCAATTACACAAGGGACAATCATTGTGAGATGTCCTCATGTGTGACCGTCCTTGTCACAAATGGGGACATCTCACAATCAATGTCCCTTGTGTAACTCAAGCGGAAATTACACAAGGGACACTCACTGTGAGATGTCCCCATTTGTGACTGTCCTTACAGTGAGTGTACATTATCATGTTGTCTTTAGAGTGATCAAGTGGCAATTACACAAGGGAGAATCATTGTGAGATGTCCTCATGTGTGACTATCCTTGTCACAAATGAGGACATCTCACAGTGACTGTCCCTTGTGTAATTGCCACTTGAATGCATTGCTATTGAACCACATTAATGCTTTTTTCCTTCAACAAATGAGGACAGTCACTCTAATAAACCTTGGGTATCGATTGGTCCCTTGGATGAAATTTTGTTATCTAGGTGTCTTTAGGTGTTTTAAGAGTGTTTGAAAGTCTAAAACATCAAATAAGGTCTTTTAGTCTTCCAAAACAAACTTTTTGTCTTACCCGACAAAAGTTGTTTTAAAGTTGTAATGCAACTTTTAAAGTTGCTAAGCAATTTTGAGTTTGAATTGGTTAAATGGCTACAACCATAAAAATGGTTAAGCCAATGGTGGGGAGAGCCTATTTAGGCTTCCAAATGACTGAGGAAATCGAAGAGATCCTCATTATATTGAAATTTCTTTCAAATCAATAAAACTACCTGTTTCAGAGCAATTTTCTGTGCAAATCACGGTGACAGTATGGTGTACGGATGCGAAGGGGTGATCAAAACCTGTCTGAAAGTTGGAGCATCTCCATTTTATGCTTTTATAATTGGTTTGATAACTTCGAGTCATTTTATATCAGAGTTATTCAATTTTCTTGTCCGCTGGTCTAAGAAACCCTTGTTTTCAGGGTTTAGCCATTCAAATGGCCCTAACTTGAATTTTGACTGTTGGAAATTCTTCTTCCTTGGTACAATGCAAGTTAGGGAGGTCCTTTTTCATATTCCAAAAGCTTTGAACCAGGAGGTTGAGGTTACACCATTTGGGAGCAAGCCCTAGGTCAAAAGCTTCTATGTTTTTGACTAGGAAAATGATATATAGTGAAAAATCAGAAGGTTGCAGTGTGTGAAGGACCTTAAAACTTGGTTTTTGTGTGGGTAGAAAATGAGGGAAAGGGGGAAAAATAACAACTAGGTTTTAGGCCCAGATACTCTACCATTGATCATCACATTATTTTGTAGGGATTTGATTGAAAAAATCTTGGACAGTCAAGGTGCATAAGATGCTTATTGTTTTGTGGACTTAAAGAAAACATTCAACGTGGTACCCAGAGATAAACTATGGAATAGAATAAAATAATCAATCATCTAAGATTTATATAGAGAAGTTGTGCATGTATTTTATGATAAGGTTAGAGCTAAAATGATAACAAGAAAGAATATGTCTAAGTATTTTGGTGGTGACATTAGATTCAAATAGTTATTCCCCCTATATCATATACATTTATAAGTTAGAGGCATGATTAATGAAGATAGATGGGGAAGTTATTCAATTGGAAAACTATGGGGTGAAGGTTCTTTTATATGTTGTTGATCTTATCTTTTTTTTTTTTTAAAAGACCATGCATTGAGAGAGCACTTGAAGGCCTTGGAACACTTTTTGTCAGAAGGTTAGAATGCAAGTCCATATAACCAAGACTAAAATAATGGTTGTATTATTAAATAGAAAAGATAAAAATATTACCATTCTTTTTTAAGGTAGCTTGCTAGAAATAATGAAAGAATACAAATGTATTAGGATTATTTTCATTGTAAGCTCAGTTAGAAGAGAAAGACAATAAAGGGAATGCATTAAGGTTAAACGACCTCACACCTTCTTCAAAATGGGTGTATGTATTAGGATTATTTTCATTGTAAGCTCAGTTAGAAGAGAAAGACAATAAAGGGAATGCATTAAGGTTAAACGACCTCACACCTTCTTCAAAATGGGTGTAGGAGAGCCAAACTTTGGGATTAAAAAATGAGAAAAACCATATTGGTCTACTACCCATGTTGGTTGTCCTTTATGGTTGTCAAGTGTTGGGAAAAAATATGAGAAATTGAACAATTGGAGATAACTAGAAAGAATAAAAAAAAATATAGTAAAAAGAAATCTTATAATCAAATTTATAGTTTCTCATGAAATTCTTTTAGCTACAGTAGACACTTTTCCTTTACAAACATTAGTGATAACCCAAATGTAAGCTATTAAAAAAGGTTGAAACCATTAATGACAATCATTGGCTCAATTTGGTTTTTAAGTATTCTATAAACCATAGGAAGAAAATCTAGATGAAGCATAATGAAAAATGTAAGAATGGGTGGGGCATCAAATTACAAGAATGGCATAACAACTATAAATAAATTAAAAATTATGTGATTGAAAAATTCAAAATTGTCATGCAAGCACAAAAGATTAGGTAGATAAATTATACATCAAACAGTTCAATTCAGCTATAGAACATGGTGAAAAAATATATAGAAGATTTTTTCCATTGGTAATATATGATTTTATATTAATAAACAAAGATAAAATACATTTCAAGTTTGTTTTTAGTAAAAAAAGATAGAAAGAAAACTAATAAAAAATCCTACCACCAAAATTTATTTTAACTTGGTAAATTGTCACGTGGGTACTAATTACACTCAAGCTTACTTAGGGATCACATAGGAGTAGTTCAAAAATTTTCACTTTATGTGGTGTTATCATGTTATCACATTCCACTTTATGTCTTGACTCCACCTTTGTCGCACATACTTTATTACACATTGGAGGATCATTAACCTTTGGTGGACATGTGATTCCATCTTAGTTGGGTGATAAGTTATCTATTGATTATCTATTGTCATTGTCTCATTCACTCCTTTGTACTAACCTTGGCTATATAACTAAGGGGTCTCCTATGTAATGACTATTCATTCTAATTCAAGTTGGTTCCAATTAAATCAATCTGTTATATTTGCATTATTGATAGGCATATACACCTAGGGTGAGGAGAACAACCTAAAACTTAGTGTTTGATCCCAGGTACCCATTCCTCATACTTTGTTTGGAAACCCAATCCTAAACTGCATGCATTAGGCCTGTGGACCTAACAAAGGAAGTGGACTGTTGGAGTGGAGTCAGAAACTGAGATTTGGAGGTTTCATGGTGGAACTGGGGTTTGCTTGGCCTAATTTAACTTCTTGACAATTTGAGTATTGTTTTATGGCTCGATCGGAGTTTGAATAATGAGACTGAATGCTAGGATCAACTCTCTGTTCTATATGTTGTTTCTCTTCATATCGATGTAAAATGTGGCATCAGATTTTGGTGTATATTGTAGCATCTTGTTAGGGGTGGTTATAGATTATGGTGTTGTAGTGACATTGTAAATAATTACACCCTAGTTGAAACGGTTTGGGCTGTAAATTGGTTTTGTTTGCAATGAAGGGTGAAGACAAGCATTTGTGTCAGCTTGGCATAAATTTTTTGGAGAGAGCTCAAATGAAATGAAAACAAGGAAATAAATATCGTTTCCTATCCTCAGGAAGGAGATTATCTAAGTGGGTATGGAAGAATAGGATTAACTGTGGCAAGAAAGACAGAAGCATGAAATGTAGTTGTCTGTATAAGTGCTGTTCGGGCAAGGCAACATTGCATAACTATGAGAATTTTCGTAAGAGTTCAGTTCCCACGAGGGTGATGTATTTTTGGAATGGCTCATGGAATGATTTTTCTGTCCAAGTTTTGGGTTCACTTAGAGATGAGTTTTTGGCTGGCATGCCCACTGTAGAGTTGGCAATAGATGGCTCTCCATATCTTGTTGATTTTTTGCGAATGCTACAAATAGATTTGAGGGCCGGCTGTCAAAGGTCCATTGCTTGGATTGATGAGAATGGTTCATGCTTTTTCCCCAAAGTTATCATTGAGGGTAATGCCGATGAAGAAGTTGCCTCTAAAGTTGAGGTCGAGATTGAAATTCGAATAAGTCCAACCGAGGCCTCAAATGCTGAGAATTGTGATAGAGTTGCTGCTAGTATGGAGGTTTCCAAAACTGAGCAAGTTTGTATTCCTAGTAATTTGAAGCCTGTGGCTGATGTGGTATCCATGAATGTTCCTAAATTAGATGAATTGATCAAGAAATATTCAACCGAGGGCCCCACTGGCGCAAATGAATTGTACAGAGATTTAAGAGATTCAAACTTGTTTAAGGATACAAAGCCACAGCCTGTAACCGAGTTACCTATAAAGACTTTCCAAGCAAAGCAGTTGCTTCATAAAACATCAGCTAAGGTTCGAACAGGTACAGATGCAACTCAATTGGAGAATGGTCGGATATTGCGTGATGAGGTTAGGGATGGTGTCATTAATCACAATTTGCTTTCTGAATCCCAACAATGTTCTAGTTTTGTGGCTCGTGAATTTGAACAGCTGGGGGACAAATTGATCAAATTAGTGGATTGCGATACAGAGTATGTAGTTGTGAAATTTTTTTTCCTTACTGGCCTAAATAAAATTGGACTTGCAACCAATGTTACTGGTATTTATCGAAATTCACAAACAAATAGGTTGGGACAGGCTCGGTTGTAGGTTTTCAACAAATAGGTTGAGATAACAAGAAATTCTCGTGGTAATGCAAATGTTAAATATGCATGGCATGGAGCATCCGATACAAGCATATCATCAATTATACTACATGGTTTTAGCAATAACAGATTAATGAATGGTGGTCTGGCATATGGTGTTGGTGTTTATCTTGCTCCAGAAGATTGCTCGTACCTGAGGTAGGAAAGATTATATTCAAAGATAATCTACAAATAGATTTGAGGGCCGGTTGTCAAAGGTCCCATTATGATATTGTACACAAGTACCATGAAGGTAGTCGCAAGTTAGGGCTGTTTCATTGCATACCTGAAACAATGAAGACGTTATGGTCCACAAAACGTTTGTGCTTGAAAGACGAACAAATAAAATTAAACTTCTAAATAACCAAAGCCGCTAACAATAAATTCAACACAGATATGTCCTCATTTCTAGGTATTTTAGCTCTCTAACAGCTGAATACCAGATTACATAATAATGATAAAACAAAAATAAACCCAACGTACTCACAAATTGTAGTTGTGATTTCGCGGAGGGTTACGACGCTGTTGAAAACACAAATGACAACGTTCTTGTTTTTTTTGTCCTTATATCCCGATGTGATTTCGCGGAGGGTTACGAACAAATAAAATTAAACTTCTAAATAACCAAAGTCGTAACCCTCCGCGAAATCACAGCTACAAATAAAATGAAAACACAAATGACAACGTTGCAAGTTAGGGCTGTTTCATTGCATACCCGAAACAATGAAGACGTTATGGTCCACAAAATGTTTGTGCTTGAAAGACGAACAAATAAAATTAAACTTCTAAATAACCAAAGCCGCTAACAATAAATTCAACACAGATATGTCCTCATTTCTTGGTATTTTAGCTCTCTAACAGCTGAATACCAGATTACATAATAATGACAAAAGAAAAATAAACCCAACGTACTCAGAAATTGTAGCTGTGATTTCGTGGAGGGAATCTCTCTCGGCGCTGTTGAAAACACAAATGACAACCTTCTTGTTTTTTTTGCCCTTATATCCCGATGTGATTTCGCGGAGGGTTATGGCGCTATTGAAAACACAAATGACAACGTTGCAAGTTAGGGCTGTTTCACTGCATACTCGAAACAATGAAGACGTTACGGTCCACAAAACATTTGTGCTTGAAAGATGAAGAAATAAAATTAAACTTCTAAATAACCAAAGCCGCTAACAATAAATTCAACACAGATATGTCCTCATTTCTGGGTATTTTAGCTCTCTAACAGCTAAATACCAGATTACATAATAATGATAAAACAAAAATAAACCCAACATACTCACAAATTGTAGCTGTGATTTCGCATGCAGAGGGTTACGGCGCTGTTGAAAACACAAATGACAACGTTCTTGTTTTTTTTGTCCTTATATCCGGATGTGATTTTGCGTAGGGTTACGGCGCTGTTGAAAACACAAATGACAACGTGCCCTTATATCCCGATGTGATTTCGCGGAGGGTTACAGTGCTGTTGACAACACAAATGATGACAAGGCTCTTGTTTTTTTTGCGCTTATATCCCGACAACATCGCAATTGTGACAATTCCAAATGTATTGCCGTCGCAATTGCGACGGTGTCGGGCTATATTTGAAAAAAAAAAGCCAAAACCTAATGACATTTGCCTGCCGTCGCAAATTGCCGTCGCAATTTCACCCCAAATGTATTAGTGAAACAATTGTTTATCAAACCCTTTTGGCAACTTATAAAGGTCAATTTACATACCAAAATAATAATTAACTTCTTTATTAAATAATGGGCATTTTTTTCTTTAGGGTCGTTGCCTCCAGTAACCTTTGCTGGGGTCATTTCCCCTAGACCCCTACAAGAGGGGTTGTACCTCCTACACTACCCTATTAATTGACTTAGTAGAAAATGTGGTTGACAAGTTCACTAAAATTTAAGCCCAAAAACATATTGAGTTGCTACATGAAAACAATATCCCACTTTGAGTATGATCAAGCTCTACACCAATATCCCACTTGGAAGAACATTTTTGTAGCTATAGCTAACATTGGATAGGCGGACCTAGACTTGACTTCTTTCTCATTGCCACTATTATTGTGTTTGAAGACCAACAAGAACTGAGTAAGAAATCAGTTACTCTCAACTTACTACCTTTTTCAACATATTTACAAGGTTCTTTTTAGTGTGTATTTTTTTCAACTTCAATTGTATGTCCTCTAAAACTAATCATATAAAATGTCACCTAAGATATATATGTTTATTATTCCCATGAAGTGTCAAGTTCTTAGAAGATGAATAACACTTTGATTGTCATTATGCAACTTGTTTGCTTGCAACTTTTATGATTCCTCCATAAACCTTTTGTAAAAAAATTCTCTGTATTAGCCTCTGTAAAAAAACCATACTCTACTTTTATTTTTGAAAGTGCGACACACTTTTGCAATCATGAAGTCAAACTAAATTGTGTTCCATGTACAATAGATGCATACCTTATGGTGCTTCTACTTTTAATATCGCCTATAAAATCTAAATCAACATATCTATGTATAATAGTGTTGGAGCCTCCAAAATAAAATTCCCAAGTAGCAGTACCTTTCAAACACTTAACAATTTATTCAACTACATTCCAATGTTCTTTTTCAGGATTGTTCATATACCTACTCACAATGCCCACTACATGTGCAATATATGGCCTTGTACACACCATGACATACTATTAGAGTTTAAGTGACATCAACCTTATAAATCCTCATATAAATTATTTTGTTAATTTTGTTTGTGAATTATCCATAAGAGACAAAATTATTTCACTCAAACATCTATAAAAGAGCTAATACAAAGATAGAGTTACAATTGCCATTTGGACTTTGGGAAAATGACAAAATAGCTAGGTGTCCCATTTGGAATCTTATATTTTTAGGTTGGTGGACACATGTAAGATTTTGTAAATGTGTGTCTGATAGTTATGACAAATGTCATAGGTTATAATGAGTCACTATGAGTGCATTTATGATAGATGATTGCTATATTAGTCAAAAAATTTTGAGGTATCTTATGAGAACTGTAAGAGCATTTATAAGTGTTTGTTTTGGGCTACATATATGATTCCAACATGATGGGTTGTATATATTTTTACCATGGTATTTTGGAACCCTTTTTTACCCATGGTAACGTTCTATACTAGTTTTTTGGGCCTACATAAGTCTATATATTAAGAGCTTGTCCAATTGAGACATAATGAGACTTCATGTCCTATTGGATTGATGGTTGAATGGGATAAGGAAGGAAGGATTGTACATAATCTATGTTTCATGAAGATAATACAATAATAGGCCTCTCTTCTTGGTGGAGTTTTTTCCCAAAAGGGTTCACCAAGTAAATCTTGTGTTATGAGATGTTCTTCTTGTGTTGCTAATTTATACTTTCTTATTGTTGATATCTTATGATAAAGCAATTTTTATTGCCTTGATGCTTTATGTTTATCTAAGATAGGCTTATTAAGCATGTTCAAATGGTGGTTTTTGAAATAAAAAATACGATGAATATCTCCTAAATTTTTTGTATTAAGACAAGTTAATTTTCAGATTTACATACAATCAAAGATTTGTATTGGGTAATCTAAGAATTGAATCTCATTAATATTTTTATTAGATTAGATATTTCCCATAATTTATTATCATTTTTATTAGAGCATAAATTTTTTCATGGTTTTCATGTGAATCTATGTGAGTTACATGTACTTGAATGTTATTTACATGTGCTTATATGTGAAGGATTTGTGGTATTTTGGTTCTAGTTATTCATCCATTTTGTTTTCTTGGCCTAGTAAGCTCATGGGAATCGATTAGAAGAAAGTGTAGATTGTTGGTGGATTTTGGACTACATTGGATATTTTATGTGTTAACATTATTTTGTAGATCTATGGGAATGGAAGCCATTAAATTTAACTTTCACTTAATATTATTGGAGAGATCTATGGTAGGAATTCGATGGTCATGGATGTTTCTCTTGGAGTTGGTCATGTGTTTGTGTCTTGCATAGCAGTGATCAAGAGCTCTAGTTTGAATATATATTACTCTCACCTTGGATGGTTTTATTTTCCTTATCTATGTGATCATGTGTAATAAAAAGGTGTGCATGTTGGTTATGGGCTTTGACTTGTAATCGCATGTGAAAATACCTATTATTTGGATTGCAGTATGGATTGATTATGTTAGGTTCATGGTTTCACCTCTTGGTTACATGAAAGAATGAGGTGATTAGTCATTGGTTCCTGTGAGTTATGGCATTGGTTATTCTATGATATGAATGCCCTTGGACAACTTGATAGGTTTAAAAAAATTTCAGTTTCTAAAAGTTTTGGAATTGTAGATCGATGCATATTTCATTGTTAGAATGACATATTTGATGTGAATATTGAGATGCCAAAGTGAATTTCATATTTATAGAGATGATTTTTTAGGTTTTACATGTTTACTAAAATACGTGGTATGTAGATATGTGGTAAGATTGTATTCAAGATATTCATGGTGAAGACATTTATAGATTTGCATGGCTATTTGGAGGGTTCTTATTTATCTATGGTTAATTGCATTTATTACTTTCCTAATGTTTTTAAACTATCCATAAGAGATTAAATTATTTCGCCAACACCTATAGAATAGCCCATACAAAGAAAAAGTTATAGTTACCATTAGGACTTTGGGAAAAGGATGGGAGAGCTAGGCATCCTATTTGAAACCTTCTCTTTTTAGGTTGTCGAACACATGTAAGGTGTCGTAAGTACATGTATGAAAATTATGACATGTATCATAGGCTATCATAAGTCACTAGAGTGTATTTATGATAGATTACTGCTCTATTAGTCTAGTTTAGTGAGATTACTTATGAAAATCGTAAGAGCATTTGTAAGTGGTTATTTTGGGCTACATGCATGATTCCAAGATGGTGGGTTGTATAGATTTTTACCTTAGTATTTTTTAACCTTATTTTGAGACATGGTAATTTTCTATAGTGGTATTTTGGGTCTCCTTAAGTCTATAATTTGAGGGTTTTATATGGAAACATGGTAGGAGTTGATTTGTGTAAGCACGTGCCATTGGATTGAAGGTTAAAGAAGAGAAGGAAGGAAGAATTATATTTAATCTTTGTTCATGAATATAATACAAGTATAGACCTCTCTTCTTGGTGGAGTATTTTTCCCAAAAGGTAAATCCTACATTGTGAAATGTTCTTCTTATGTTTCTAATTTATCTTATTGCTCATATTTTATAATAAAGTGATGGTCAGTTCCTTGATGTTTTATGTTCATATAAGATAGATGTATTAAACATGTTGAAGTGGTGGTTTTTGACAAAACAAAGAAGACAAATATATCCATGGTTTCTATATTAAGACAACTTAGTTTTCATATTTACATATAATAACATATTTTCATTGGGTAGTCTAATAATTGAATCTCATAAATGTTTTTATTGGATTAGAGATTTCCAACAATTTCCTAAGACATACATCAAGCTATCAACTACTAAAGAGTGTGGAACTTTGGACATGTAGTTCATATCCTCTTGTGTCTCCTTAGTCAATTTAAAATGATTGGGTAATGACGTACTTGTTGATTTTTCATACTACATAGGTGAGTGTAGGATCATAGGGGTCCAAAAAGTGGCGATGTGAAAAAAATCCATTTCTTATTTTTTCAAAAACATGAAAATTTGCTTTGACTTTTTACTTTGGTTGGGTTAAAGTACAAGCAGCCATAATAACAACCAAAGTAAAATAAATATTAGTTTTAAATGGATATCTATTTGTAATGGATATCAGTTATGAACTGATATCTATTATGTGTCAAATCATAAAAAAATTAACACAAATATAATATAATATCTAGTATTCTATATTATAATATTATAATAATATGATATAATATGGTAATATTATAATGTATAATATTGTATTTAATATTGTATTGATATTATAATAAATACTATATTAATATATAAATAATTATAATATATGTTATAATATGATTTATATGGTGGTCCTTGTTGATCCCAATTGATAAGATGATGATAGAAAATGGGTAAAGGATCAAGATTAGGTTCAAATTTGTGAATTGGTTCAAGGATAAATTCATTCTCATATTCATGAATTCTAATGAATCATCAAGGTCATCGATGGTACCTTCCTCATTTGTGTTGTTTTAAAGGACTCTCCTATCTCACTTGAATTACCCTTAGTACTCAAGGTCTTTTCTTTCTGGGTAAAAGCACAAAGTTGTGTCATGTTTCAGGCTAACTTATCAGCACAACTGAATTTGAGTATTTCTAAGTAAAAATTATTTTTTTCAAACATGTGGTCTAGCTAATTCATTAGATAAGTGCTTCAAATTTTCCAATTGGAAATATCTATTAAATGCATTTTTTATACCAATTTTGATCGAATTAAGAAATAAAATTATTTCAAAAAAATTGATGTTTCAATAACTCCTGCTCTTTTTAATGATATTTTAAAAAAAATATAAAAATACCCTTTGTAAAGCTCAGATTCAAGATTATTGTCATATAATTTTTATAGTATTTTGATTAGATCTAATATATTATAATTTTAAAATACTACAAGTAGGTATTTTAACATTCGAGAAGATGTTGCTTCAAATAAAGAAAAAAAATAGTAAATCATATCAAAAAAAATTTAAAAATATATTTATCACTAGAGGAGATATTCATCTTCAAGAATATGTAATTTTTTTTTGGATGGTGTAGATTTGATAGGGGAAATTTGATGGGAGATGAAAACTGTTGATTTCTGATAAGTTAGACTTTGAGTAGTTATATCAGAGAAAACATACATCAAAAACAAATCTTTCTTCTTTTCTGCACTAGATATACATGTCATCTACAACATATTTTGAAATCAAAGGAAAAAAAGATCATTTGTATATACTTGTTTGGTGGGAACTAGACCCCAGATTTTCAACATTTTTCAACAGCTAAAAAATGGACTTTAAAAATCAAAAAACTGTTTTAATTCTTGTTCAATTTTTTTAAAACAATTGTAGCATAAACTTTATCTAATTTTACACATTTCATCAATTTACATCATCTTCAAATTCTAAACACAAATGCCACATTTATGTCGTTAAAGTTGAACAGTTTGTGTGTTGTTGACCTTTTCCTTTATGAAAGTGTGACATAGGTTTGTACTTTTACCCTTCTATGTGTCATAACCTAAGCCATGAACTCTAGGTCTTCCATTAGGTTGTATGGGCTCAAGAATCCTTTTGTAAGTCAAGAGGACTGCAACCATCATATCCATATTATTTCATTATCATAAGTCCTTTTCCATACTTCTCAATTACTTTCTTAACTTGCGGGTCTCAGCTTGTTCTTTCTTTGTATCCTCATCTTTGTATAACAACCCCAAGATATATTCTTCTTATAATTCATCATATATATCTCCCTATTTTGTGAAAACAATTGGTTTATAGACCATATTAGTCATATCAGATGTGGTTTTAAAGTTATTTGTGGTTTTCCATAAGATTGGGGAGACAAAGTTAATTTTCCAATGCAAAGTGCACGACTTATGGAATACTCTCCCACCCCTTGTTCTTTTAATTTTACTTTGACATCAGTTTCATGTATTTAGAATTATATAATTTTAGGGATTCAGGATCAATATATGCTCAAGAAGGAGATGTAATACCCCTCTCATAGCTTGCTTTTTAGTTTTTAATGCCAAACTCTTTTAGGCCTCTTTCATGTGTGTGTGTTGATTATTTCAGAGATACTTAGGGATATGAATGCATGACATTACTTTGGATAATTGTGAGTTATCATGTATTTACAATTATATTATTTTGGTTATTTTCATGTTGATTAAATGAAAATAATGATTATATATATATATATATATATATATATATATATATATATATATATATATATATATATATATATATATATATATATATATATATATATATATATATATATATATATATATATATATTGTGTACAAGGAAATGTACCTTCATAAAATTAGTATCATACAATAAATCAAATAGAGACTAAATAAACTACAATTAATACTCTATTTAGCAAATAAAGCACAATTAAGCATCCTATGACTCTCTATCTAAGAGTGTTAATGTGAAGCTCTCAGCAACCTACCATTAATGACAGTCCTAGAATGAGAAATGATATGATAAACAAGCTAAATTGTTCAATTCCAAATGAAATACAACTAATTAGCCTTAATTTGTCTTTCTAGCTATAAAATGCAAGAGGTTCTATGCAATTCTTAGATGTGTGGTTATGAATTATGATTCATTTTAGCCTTCCTTTTATAGATTTAGGCAAGGATAGGGGGTGTAGTTGTGTTGATCATGATTAAGTTTGAGTTGAGTCTTTGGTTCCACCCTTTGAAGACAATGCAAAGCTTATGTCCTCAAAGCTTGGGACAAGTAGACAAGATTAATGGACAAGATGCTCTTTCACTTTGAGTGATTGAGATTGAATTTGGCTTGATCCATGTGAATGTCTTTCTCAAATCCTATTGGTTGGTTGAATTCCCTCCCCTTTTGGGTTGTTGAGAGAAGTTAGGATTTATTAATTGATTTAAATTCATTTGTTTAGCCATGTACCCCTTGAATGGGTTGAATTTGATTTAATTCAAAAATATACAATTAATAGAATTAATTGCACTTTAATTTGATTTCACTTGATTAAAATGTTCTCACTTTTGATTCATCTTGAATTAAAGCTTGATTTTAATTTTGATTGGCTAAATATTTGATTCAATTCAATTGCTTTGATCTTGTCCTCAGTTTGCTTTGATTTTCCTTGATTTATTATTTATTTGTCTTTGTCCATTTTCAGGTGATTACAAATATATGTGTGTGTGTGTGTGTGTGTGTTATGGTTATTTCATGATGATGATTTATATGTTAGGATATTATTGATACTTATGGTTTTACTGACCCCATACTTGCATGTGTATGGTTGGTGTGTATATTTTATATTTTTATTTGAAGTGTATGATGTGGTTGAGGGACGAAGTCATACTTGCTTGCTTGCGAGATCCACATGATCGGTCGATCCTTGCCATTATTTGTTATATATTTATACATGTATATACATGCTCTCTTTTATGCAGGTTTTTAGCTACCGGGCATCAACTTCCCTGAATTGTCAGGATGAGAGTGCCCTATCGTAATATCTCAATGGTAAGACATGGAAGATAACATACATATCCAAATCCCAAGCCATTGATTGTCCTAAAATAATGGACAAGTATTTGTTTTTCTACCCATCCAAATTAGTCAAGGTGACGTGAATTCGTGAGCCCTTCCTTGGAGTTTGTTATTTGAGTTAGTTGATTTTCGTGTGTTGTGAGTCAAATGAGTTTGTTGTGTGGATTATTTGATTTTAAAATAATTAAATTAAGATTAATTATGAGATTAGAATAATTATATTTTATGAATATGAGATATTAAATATAAGGATATTTAATTATTAAGAGTTAATTAAATACTTTTGTTTAATTAAAAGACTTAATTAAAAGTCTAATTTGGAATAAAAGGATTTAATTAATTATTAAAACCAAATATGAAATTATAGACATAATTGATTTATTTAATATTTAATTATCAATTACATAATTATTAATGTGCTAAAATATTAATTGATTAACTAAATATTAATATGTAATTTAAGTTGCACATTCAGTTTAATAAAATTGAATTAAAAATTTAAGTTAAAGTTGAGTTAGGAATTGTAATTGGAAAAGTGCATATTTTATTATTAAATTATAATTAATCATGCAAGAGGGTTTGATAAAAACTAGGTGGAGAGTTGAGTTCTGATTTTTAGGAATTGCATGCTTTAGAAACCCTAGGGGGGATAGGCTTTCTTTATGAGAGGTTTTTGAGTTATTATTTTCATTGCGTCTATCAGGTTTTGGAGGAGCTCTCTTGGGTGAATTTGGGAAAAATATTGAAAGCTTGGAATTGTGGAGGTTGAATTTGATTCTTCTTATCTTCGAATTGAGGCATTGTTTGAGGTAGGGTTTGAAACTCTTTTTTTTGTAGAATCTTTCATTTTAAAAGATTGTTTGCTTCGTGTCTGTAATTGTTTAAGTGAATGAATTGAAAAATTATTTTTGTTTTAATCAAGTTTGTTTTTGAGGAATTTTGGAATAGTTTTGATGTCAAAAAAATATATATGGTATTCTATTGGGATTGTTTGAAAACATAGGAAGAGGTTTTAGGAAAAACGCAAGTTTTTCCTAGTTAGGGTATTTACCCATAAATGATACATATTTTACCTCAATAATTTGCATGGATATTTAATTGATATAGAGTTGCATGCAGATAGATGTATATGTGAAAGTCTTATTAAAAAAAAATAGTCTTATTCAAAAATCCCTAGTCTTCATTTAAGGAAAATCAATTAGAATATTTTTTTTAAAAATGTTGCTTATCGAATTCATTATTAAAAAAAAAGGTTGATAGAAGAAAAGGGGAAAGTACATTTCTCTCAAAAAATTAAAAAAATTAAAAAATTAAAGGGGGGCAGGGGTTTTCTCCCCCTACCCCCTGGCATATATGACAGCTAGGCTGGCAGCGGCAACCTAAGTTGTCGTAGCAGCTAGGCTACTCATGGTAGGCTAGGTTGTCATAACAACTAGCTGCCATGGCAGCCTAAGCTACCGATGACAGCAGGGGTGGGTCGTGCTCCCCCTTTCGCATATGAGATTTGTTTTTTTTTTAAATAATATTTTTTTATATTTTATTAAATTTAAAATTTAAATATTTTTTATTTAATTTATTTTTTAAATTATTATTAATATTAATATTAATTTAGTTGAGTTGATTTTTGTTATTAAATATTAATCAATAAATATTGTTATTATTTCTATTAGTTGATTTTTAAAAAAAAATTATGGATCTTATACTTATGTATGTAGATGTTTTCAGTTGTATTATGTGTGTGAATTTCTTGATTATGTTGATATGGTTATTGATTGATATATTTATTTGAGATTAATAATTTTAGCTTATTGTTGAGCACTTGGTATTTGAGAATGCCCATTATTTTTATTTAATCCTTAGTGGTGAATAAGAATTATGCATGAATTATTATATGAATATTTTATAGTCAATTGGACTTTAGAAAATAAAGTGATTATTTTAAATAATTGAGACTGGTCTTATGTTTTGTATGTCTGGTTTCTTTATTGTGTTATCTGATGTTGCATTTGGGGAAGGTTATGTTGGCTTTAGGAGTGATACACCAGAGGCTTTGGGGGAAATTTATTGATGTCTTTTGACACGTGTATTGTTTATTATTTTTATGATGTTGACTTGGTTACAAACATTTCACCTAACCAGTTTTCTAAGCTCATTATTTTGTGAACTCTTGGGAGGGTGTTTATCATGTTAGGGTTTGAAGACCAACTTGTAATTGTGTGATTTTAGTTTGAGGACCGATCTGTTATGGAACTGAAATTAATTTTTATGCTTTATTTGATTTATGAGATCTATTTATGATTTGTGATCCTAAGGGAGGTTAAATGGGTGCATATTAGGGGAGTGGCTTATAAGAGGGGTTTGCGACCCAAAGTGGTCAGTACCAGGGTAACCTATCGTAAGTTTTTTAATAAGTGATAACTTAGTAATTAAAATTTGGAGAGCTCATTAAAAACATAATTAGTGATAATGACTCGCCTATGCCTAGAGCGCTTGTATAGGCTAAGGATGGGAATTGGATGATACCTAGAGAGTAGTTATGATTATAATTCCTCATTTTCATGAGAGGGTATTCTAGTTCCACGTGGGTCGTATTGAGGGTTTAGGGCCCAGAGTGGCCAGTCCAAGTTAACTCAATGCTTGAGGGTCTGGGGTCTTGGGTCTAGTGTGACGAGTCCAAGGTAACTCAAGTAGATGACCATGTGATGACACTCCCATAGTATGTATCCTAAGTCTCTTCCATAGTTTTCTACATTTACCTCTGGTGGTGTGTCTTTGGTATTTCAATATTATTTGGTGGTATGTTTTTGGTGTTTTGGTACATGTTGACATTTTTATATTTATTATCTTTTCTTTATCATTATTTGGTGGTACCTTTTGAGATAGAAAGCCTTCAAGTTCCATTCCTTAGTTGTTTTGATGCGTTGGGTTTGTTATCCGAGTGGGGTGTGTTGTTATCTCCTCAACACGATAGGAGTGGACCTTGGGTTCCATGAGGTCAAGTGGTAGCGTTTCTTTTACCATTTGAGAATTTGATGTTCCTGTCACGGTGTTGGATGATCCTTTTAGCAATTACCTTCTTCTTACTCTTTATTGGAGGCTTGTTCATATCTATCTTATGGTTTTTATATTTGTAACTTAGATCAATGCTTCAGAGGTGATTCCTTTTGGATATTGTACTATACTTTGTATTTGGTTATTGTTACATACCCTGCGGCTTGTGGAGAGGATGTTGTTTCATTGTGTTTATACCCTATGGTATTGGATGTACTTATTATTCATATGTATATGAGATATTTGTAGTTATACTAATCTAAAATAATTAATTAATGTATACCTAATTCTACGTCATGGAACTCTTGAGAATTATTAACTATAATTGAGTTGTACTTATGTACTTGTTTGTATCTTATGTTGCATTGCTTCCACATTTTTATTGTTGGGTGGATATTTTGCAACCAACATTTTTGGGAAAAAATCGAGTTACAAAATAGGATACCAGCCACAGTGTATGAGACAATGTCTCTGCTACCTTAAAGGGAAGGCTCCCCCTTCTCACTGTTCCTTCGATCAACTCAAGGTAAGAAAGAAGTTAAGAGATTATCAAATAAGACGTTACAAATATTCCTTCTTCTTATCTTTCAATAAGGAATCCACTTACCCGAAGAATGAGTAATGGGAAAAGCTTTAATCTCTAACTACACTTCTATATAAAAACTAGAAATAGTGATATGGATAAACCAACACCAACTCACAAGCTGATTGAAAAGTGTACCGGCTTGACTCTAAGACCTATTTATCTATTCTATAAGAAATAACTCTACCATTGGGGCACATAGACTTCCACAAGTAGATACTTTCTGACTATTCTAACAAAGTGAGTGAAAATAAGATGGTAATATTACCTATAGTCATAGCTTGTAGTTTTATATTACCACAATCACTCCCAGTCACAACTTTAGCTCTAATTGTTTCTGATATTCACTTTGCTCTTAGAAAAACACAAGAATCACATAAATATAAAGATAGTAAAACCAAATTGCAATCACAACTTCCAATTTGATTCACCACAATTGCACTCAGTCACAGCTTCAGCTCCAATTATTTCTTTCTATTTATTTTTCTCCAAAATAGTACTACACAATCACAGTTATGCTTGCACAAGTTTGGCAGAGCTTTCTTACATATAATAAAGATGGTTTTTACAATGAGAGGGTCATTCCTTTTATAGGAAAAGAAATGAGAAAAGGGAGGAGGAAAAAGTGGGAGCAACTCAACCACTTTGACCAAGTAAAACTAGGTGAGAATAATTATTGGATTACATGTCATAAGGACATGTAATTGCATTGCATGCAATTCATCTTCTCCAATCTAAAAGGAATTTAAAACTAAAATAGAAAGATGAAAAAAGGATAATTAATCCTTGAAATCATCAAGGAAGGCCTTATATTTGGCAATACAATCATGAATAAGAGAAAGATCTAAAATCTTCATAGTCTCTGAAATGGCTTCAATTCTGATTGCACCTATACCTACTGATTTCACAACCTTGTAATCATCTGCAAGAGAATCCCTCAAGTGTTTTCCACAAATTTATATGCAAAAAATTCGTCCATTGGCTGGGCTCCAAATACTTCAGAATCAAAATCAACATTAACTCTTCCAGTATACCATGTGGTCATTTCTTCTTCAATGAAGAGGTTATCATCTTGGGTAAGAACTTTGCATCCTAATTGCCTCAGATTATTGGTGACATCCTCTTTCATTGCCTGAAAACTCTCTAGCTCCTCATGCAACTTTTTCCAAAGCTTTTCTATTTCCTAAACTTTGTGGTCCATGAGTCCCTAATTTTAGTAGAACATGTTCATGGATGGAATGATGTCACATGAGATAAAAACATCTAAATTACCGTTAGCCATTTTCTCCCAGGTGCCTAGGTCTTCTTTTAGGCTATTGATGTTTTGGCTGAAGGAATCAATCATGTCATGGAGTCTTTCCTTAATTTCTCTAATACACTCAAGGACTTTGTGTGCATTTTTTATTGATTGCACTCCTTGTGAGATAACTTCTTTGAACCAAGTCTTTACTACTTTTTCTCTCCTATACATCTGAGTTGTTTGTGATGAAATGGTGATAGATTGAAATTCTTGTTGATGGATAATCTCATGAAGACGAGCATTCTCATATTTTAACAAGTTCTTCTTTTCCTAGAGCTCATGATTTCTTTTTGACACATTTGAAAGTGCATCTTGAGCATCCTGCAAACATCCCAATCATGATTATTTACCAAGTTCTACCTTGGTGAGCTTGTAATCAGAGAAAGTAAGTTCTTTAGATGGTTTATCTACCAAGGGTTTTGCAATCTCAGCATATTTGGTTTTCTCATCATCAACAATGATTCTTGAGACAACCTTGGCCTGTGAGGTCTTAGATTTACATTTCTTGGTAGAAAAATCATCCAAGGGTAATGTGACTTTTCTTCTTTTCATGGTGATTTTTACCAACCATGATGGAAAAATAAAACCCTCCTATTCTAGACTTGAAACAATGATCACGATAGGCATTGATCTTGATTGTATCTTTGTTTTCATAGTGCATGCCTCTATTTGCACAGTAGAAAGCATGGGTGTTTTTTAAGATGACTCTATCATCAATGCTTTAAAGCCTGCAACTAAAGTATCAAGTTGGGAAACTTGACCTTCCATGAGAGCTAGGAAATCACCAAAGACATTTTCCAGATTCTCACACTACCATGTTGTGAGGATGAAGGAGCTACATGGGAGATAAGAAATGCAGACATATTCACCTCTGAAATAGAAATAGCAGGAGTGAATATAGTGGAAAATGAATCCACATCATTATCTACCATATGTAGAAATGGCTCCTCATGGTTAGATGGATCCTCGTTGTTTGGAAACTGAGGAGGAGATATGATCATTATTTCTCCTTCTTCTTCATCTAATTCTTCCTCTTGTATGGATGTTTGAATAGAACCTAAGGATGGATATGACCCTTTTTCTCCTCTAGGTGTAAACTTGATAGCTTTAACTTGTTGAGAAGAAGAAGACGCATCCTTGCTTCTAATTTCCACCTGAGATCTCTTTCCAATAGGGCCAAAATGATTGCAATCCACCCCAACCTTTTGATGTACTCTCTTGAGACCTTTTATTTTCAGCCACTTGTTGGTATTTAGAAAAATAGATTGGAATCTATCAAAGACATAATTCCATTCCTTTTGTTTCCACTTAATGGAAAAAGGGACAAGCTTTTCAAACTAAATATTATAATACTTTGGATCCAGGACTAGGCCATCATCTTCAATCTCAAATCTTTCTAGAATTTTGACCATGTTAAAATCAATGATTTTCCGCAATGTGAGCCTGTAATAATCTATTCTCATGATGTCCACCTTAGTGTGTAAATCAATCCACACATCCTCCATGTGATGAACATGGGTGAAGTCCCTTTTGATTTTAGAATGCATCCCTTGATAATCAAAGTCAGATCTAGCTTTGAATTTCTTCAATGTGATAAGATGAAGTTCTACTTCCATTTCTTTTGCCTTATACACTGAGTTGAGTGTATATCAACCAATTTGGAGGGGTTTACTAGTAGTGATACCAAAACTTGGCCTACGTTGACTGTGTTGATATGATTGCACTTCCATGAGCTATCTCACCATCTCCATGAGGATGATCCTATCAGTAGGATATCTTGGTAAGGTATAGGGTTCTCCTTGGAAACAACCCACTCTTAAGTAGGTAAAAGTTGGAAATTCCAGGAAGATGCAACCAAACTGATTTACCTTTTCCCAAGCTTCATTTGGTAGTCTCTTGATTGCTAATTCTTTATCAAAAAGGCATCTAAAATGCCCAAAGAACACATCTTGCACCCTCCTATAATGGTATTTTCTCTATGTAAGTGTGATTTGATCATGATATTCCCAAATGGGTACTAGTGATAGATCACCTTTAGTGGAGAGTCCAGCAAATATCCCCATGGTTGCAGCAATGCAGACCAAATAAGAGCTCATATAAAAAGGTACTAATGTACCCACATGGTTCAACTGTTCGCACAATGTTGTGCTTACAAGTTCTCCCTAGTAGATTGGTTCTTTATTTTCAAGAATTTATAAAATGAATTTATACATCCATGGTTCAAAATTACAAGAATTCTTGAGACAACAAAGTTCTACTAAGGAGTGTTATTAGATGATTAACTTCTAGAGAGAAGTTAGATTTGTGTATTGTCCTTGGCCATTTGGAGAAATTTGGTGTTTTATTAACCAGCCATTGGTCATTCATGTATCTCTGATAATCTAACTTATTTTGGCTCCATAGTTGTATGGATATATCCTTAGACAAATCTGCACATTCAGGACTTGGAGGAATCCT
The DNA here is from genome assembly GCA_027943335.1 of Chamaecyparis obtusa. Classification (NCBI taxonomy): domain Eukaryota; kingdom Viridiplantae; phylum Streptophyta; class Pinopsida; order Cupressales; family Cupressaceae; genus Chamaecyparis; species Chamaecyparis obtusa. Next base: position 45,381 of record BSBK01000279.1, on the reverse strand, counting down.
GAAAATTTGTTCAATGACATCTGGATCCAAATTGAAAATTACTTTTCCATCTACATCTTTGACTGTCTTTCTCTTGGGATTGAGATGGTGTGCACATTCAAAGATAAATTCAAGTTCCAGAGCAGCCATAGGGAAAGTAGAAATCAAGTGAATATTACTCCTCTTGATGCGTCATAGTTCTCTATTGGTAGGATCTTCAAGCATTTGCAAGAAATTGGTCATGTCAACATACCCAATTCTTGTATCTGAGATTTGATCCAAAGATGATGAAACAAGTGAGGTTGTAGAATGAGCTAGCTCCTTATCATATTGATATTTCATTTTTCCTTGGCTTTTTTTGGTGTTGACATATCCTATTCTGCAACATGGAAATTCCAAAGGGTAAATACGTCATCTGAAGAGATTGGATCCATGAGAGGATTAAGATTTGGCTTGAAATGATGTATCTATGAAGTTCAAGGTGTTCGAAGTATTGATTAGATACTTATAAAACACACATGTTGGCTGTAAATGGAATGAAAAGCACATGTATATGGGAAAATAAGAGCAAAATCAAACTTGTGAAGGTGGATTGCATATGGGGCTTTGTTTGTATGACCAAGAATGCAAGTTGAAAACACATGGAAATGTGTAAATGGTAACTTTGGTATTTAAAAGAGTGACCTTTTACCAAAATCAGATTCTTGAGAGGTGATTACATGTAATGGAGAATGACATGTTTTTATGTGTTGAATAATGAAGGATAAATTAGCATGAATGGATGCACTTGCATTCTTGAGCGAATGATTTCAACTTTCTTCAAAAACAAACAACAAACAAGCAAGAAAACAAGAAAGAAAAACACAAAACATACCTCTTAATATTGACTCAAACATGTCAAAAATTAAAACTAATCTTCTTATGCAATTTCATTTTTGAGAGTAGAATAATTTTTAGGCATTGACAAAGAGAAAATTTCAACTTATTTAAACACAAAAATGCAAAATACATGGGCTACATTTGAACAAATGGATACAAATGAGCCATAAAATGTAATAATGTAGGAAAATAAGTGAAATACATAAGCAAAATCAAATACATTCACTTACTTGGAGCTCAATGACCCAAAAATGGAAGAAAGAGAATTTGAAATGACTTTGTCTTCTCCAAAATTAGACTCTTGAAGTGTATTTGTATCCAACAACTCAAAAACCTTTGACCATTTCTAAGTTGCAAAGAATGATCTCAAGATGCAATAACATGCCACATTTTTACATGTAGTTGATCAAAAACAATTTGTAAAAACCTTCCAATGCAGAACATTTTACCAAGAACAAGCTTGTTGGGCATTTTTTATGAGAAATGCATTCAAACGATGCCCTTGCATGAGTTGTTTTGGGCTGAGAATGCACAAAACTTGCTCTTGGAAGAATGAAACATGCATATGAAGGAAAAATGGACTCTAGAGATGCATGTGCATGAGTTATTTTCCTTTGATGAGACTCCCAACCAAAAACGTAGCCTTCCAATGCTCTTACATGCACTGTTGTGAATATTTTTAGCTTTAAAACAAGAATTCCAACCAAGTCGTACTCTTAAGATGCAATAACATAAGTTATTTTGCATTCAAAAGTCTCCAAAGAGAACTTCAACCAAAAACATAAGCTTCTAATGCATATACATATCTCATTTTAACATGTAGAAGACTCCAAATGCAATCTCTTAGCCAAAACACACCCTTGGGAGGCATTTACATATGATGTTTTGGCTTGTTGAAGACTTGGATGAAGTCTCCAAGCCAAAACGGGGTCTTAGAGTGCAACAACATGCAACATTTTTGCATGTAGTGATGCCCTTTGTCAAAAATGGGGTCTTGGAAGGCAAACACATGCTTTGTTTTGGCATGCAAAACATTTTGATGAGTCTTGTAGCCAAATTGCACTCTTGGAGTGCATACGCATGTCATGTTTTGGCATGTTTTTGTCTCAAATGTAAGCTTCCAGCCAAGTCGCACTCTAGAGGTGCAAGACATAGTTTATTTTTACATAAAAACTCATTCATTGCAACTTCCAACCAAGTCGTATTCTTCGAATGCATTTACATGTGATGTCTTTTGCATGTATTTTGCTTGAAAGGTGCAAATCGCACTCTAGGAGAGTGTTTGCATGTGCTTTGTTTGGAAGAAGAAGACTTTTACATGTAGATCACACTCTCCAAGTGCCATTATATGCATTTTAAAACTTTCAACCACATGAGTTTTGACTTAACTTGTGACTTTAGAAGTAAATTGTACTCTAGGATTGCAAAGATATGTTTTATTTTTCACTCAAGATGCAAATCGCACTCTAGAGGAGGGATTGCATATATGCAATGACACATTTTTAAACAGGTCTTAGTTTCTTTTTACATATAAAGTGGATTCTAGAGATGAAATTGCATAAAAAGTAGGAGATTGAAGACATGTTGTTGATATACACAACTTAAGTGAACAATTTAGCACATGTCTAATTAAATGTTGAGTGTAATATCACTTAAGTGGTCCAAAATAACTATTTATGCTATTTACGCTATATATATACATATATATATATATATATTGTGCAAACATTGTTTTATAAAGCAATATTAACTTATATGTTGATTTAAAACATAAAGTAAATCTCAACATTAAATTAGAACTATAAAGTGATAAAGTCACTTAAGTGAAAAATTAAAAGCAACTCAACATCAAAATATAACATAAAGTGCACTATAATCACTTAAGTGATAAATTTAAGTGATAAAGTAACTTAAAAACATAACATAAATTGAATTTATGTTATATTTAAAAAAGTACAACTCAACTATAGAAAATAACATCTATTTTTTAAATATGCAGTTGAGCTTGGAGAGTCCACTTTTAGGGCACTTATATGACCATATCTTTTGATCGACAAGTCCGATTAAGCCCTAAGATAGATCAAATCGAAGGGAAAACTGAAAGAAAGAGATTGAACGAAACAAATAGACTAAAAGCAACTAAAAACACACTCAAAAACATACCAAAGGATGCTAAAGGATTCAAAAATCAAGTATAGGAAGACAAATTGACAAAACAAAAAAGACGATGAAAACCTTCAGCAAAAGGATTCACTAAATATATTGAAATCAACTGATCGATCAATATTGGCTAATTAAATAGTGAATCAACATAGAGAAACACGAAACTAAGTTCAAAAAGTTTCGTACTGTTACCTACATTTTGTGGTGACAAAATGCAGGACAACGGTTATCATTATTGTTTTGTAAACGCTTAAGAAAAAAATTATTCTATAAACATAGCAACATGTTTTAGGTTAAATTCTCATGGGTTCCCTAGCAAGGCATTATAGGAGATGCTTCATGATTATTTGGGATGGTGGGTCTAGTTTTAGGATGTAAATTATTGTAATACATAAAGGGGTTTGGATCTCTTTGTATGTCTATTTCAATGACACTATGTTAGAATTTAATGCATTTATGGTATGTGGAGGGTATATCTTGCATTGCATGAATCCATGGTCATCTAAGGAGGATATCATAAGTTAAAGGTAATTCAAGTATTTGGAAAACCACATCTTTCACCATATGTCTAACCCTAATTAGAAGTGTGACTATCACTTAGATGAATGTTCCTCTTCATCATAATCTTTGATGGTAATTTTCCTTTTCAAATCCAATACATTTTTAAAGTAGCCTAGTCTTGTGATCAATTTTAAAGTATAAATATTGAGACCTACTCATCCATCTATCAAGACTCGCTTGACCTTAATCTTGTGAATGAAAGATTCAATGCATATAGGGAAATTGTAAGGTTGTTTCATATACGAGTCATTATTTTATATGAATGTGAGTGTATGAGGAGATGCAATATATCCCACCATATCTTGGAATTGATCCACATGTAGGTTAGTAGGTATAGTAGTATGGGCTAGTGCCTTATCAAGGACAAATTTATGTTCAGGGGATGGGCATAGAATGTCGTGTATGTAAATTTGTGTGGGTGTCTTCCCTAAATTCTCTATAAGGCTGCATTATGAATCTGGTGCAATGGGTTTATAAATATGGCCTCAAAGGGTAATTGTGCCTCTACATGTGGTGAAATTACATTCATTTTAATTTCCTTTTATAATATTTTATCTGCTTTACTAATGTGATTTATGACATAGTCATATTGAGCATTGGTATAGTTCACACCATCAATAGATTGAATGGATTTCCCTTTTTCTTTTACATGCTCATGGAAGGGATTCTTGAGAACCTTGTGATTAGAGTTGTTGGAATGAGTATGTCCATCAACCTCAATTTTACCATCATCAATATGGTCTTGTATAAAATTTTAAAGTCAATTGTAATTGGTATTCTTGTGTCCCTTATGTCGATGATATTCTTGAAAATGATCTTCATTACACTATGTGGGTTTGATTGTGGATTATATTTTTTAAAAAAAATTGGTAGTTTTATGAGATCATTTTCCAGAAGTTCTTTCAATGTTGACTTAAGAGATTATCCCAATGGTCTAACTTTTTTTTATGAAAGCTCTTTTATTTCTCTTTTCTCTTATCCATGGATGGTCCTTTAAGATTGTAAATACGTTGTGAATTTTTAGTCCCTTTTGCATCAACAATTTCGTCATTGACAACATTCTTTTTTTAGACCAAAAGGGTGTCTTATTATTCTTGTTTCAACTCGAATTTTCCCTGTAGTCTTCATCATTATTTATCTTGATGATCTCATTGTCAATTAAGGTTTTTTCAATTCAAAATTCCCATCTGTATCACTTCCTCAAAGTTTTCCAAACATTTAATGTGGAGTTATTTTTACATATCCTTGGTCAAATTGCAACAAAAGAGTTCAATAAACTATTTGTTAGGAATATCATATGGTGACTTTTTGGTCAATTTTCTTCATATTTTTAATAATGACACAAAAGTTTCTCCTTTTTTTTGTTTAGTGTTGAATAGATCAGTCATGGTGATTTCATGTTCACAATTGCAGGCATTATGGGTAATAAAATTCTCAACTATTTCTTGAAAATATTTTATATTAGGAGGTAATCGTGGAATAGGTTATCTTTAGATTGTTCACCAGTTCCAATCAAATCTCCATCAGCACCATAGATCTTCACTTTTCAATTCTGAAATTCTGGTGAGTGACCAGTGTTGTTCAATTTTGCAACACTTTATAAGTTGTACTTTAGTCCTTGAACCCTATAAGCATTATCACATTTGATCTTTTCATTCAGCATAATGGATCCTTTTCCTCTTACAGAACATGGAGCATCATTTCCAAATCTAACAAATTCTCCATCATATTCTTCTAAGTTCTCAAACTTATCAATATCACCAGTCATATGATGTGAACAACCATTGTCAATTATCCATGGGTCAATTTTTCTCACATGAGAAATAAGGGATTTTTCATCTTCGTACCTCTCTTCTTTTGAATCATCCTTTATAGAAACATAGACACCTTCCACACTTTCTTTTGTGTCATCAGATTCATCATTAGTTACTCCTTCCTTGGCTAGGTAACATGATTTCTTTCCTTTGTCCTTGAAGTCTCTAAACCTTTGGTATCAGTTCTCCTTGTCATTTTAATTATTCCTATCATTATGAGGACACGTAGATGCAATGTGACCAATCTTATTGCAATTAAAATATTTTAGAGACAGTTTACCTTTATACTTTCCTTTTCCTCTCAGTGGCCTCTTTTAAAACAGTGCTTCCAACTCTTCTTGTTCTTTTTCTTCGGTTAGGATACTTTCATAGTCACTTCCACATGAACTATTTTGATCTCTCTTTCTCTTCTTGAACTACCAATGCTTAAAGATGACTTAAAATTTGTTTCAATATTTGATATATTGTTATCATAATTACTAATCTCAAATGCAGTCAACTTACCGATCAAAGCATCAAGTGTAACAATGTTATTTGTTATGGATCTCAATTCCTAAATAAAAGAAACTCAAATAACATACTTAGGTTAAAGAGTTCTCAGAATTTTTCTTACCACTTCTTCTCTAGTTAGTGTTCCACCAACACCTTTGATAGCACTAACAACATCCTTGATTCTAAAACTATAATGTGTAATGTTCTCTTCATATTTCATTCTCATCTCATCAAATTTTCCTCTAAAATTGTCAACCTTTTCTTTTTGTACATGAATATCACCTCCATAAATAAGTACAAGTTTATGCCACATCTCTTTTGCAGTAATACAGTCCTTAATGTCATTAAACTCAACATTGGTAAGGGAATAATAAATTTCAATCATTACTGAGTTGTGTTCCTTCTTTTCTCTCATCTGATCAAGTTTGATAGGTCCAAGAGATAGTGGAGTGTAGTCATTATCCAAAAGGTTGAGTGCATATTCTCCAATTCTAGATAGGTATAACCTCATCCTTCTTTTCCATGTAGAGAAACTCTCCTTGTTCAACTTAGGTACTTCTCTCCTATACATCTTTGGATCTTTTACTCAAGTCTTTCAAACTTATCCCTTTAGAGTACTTGGCTTTGATACCAATTTTTGGATTACGGAGAGGGGGGGTGAATCAATAATCCTTGATTCTTTGTACCTTTAAAAAAAATTCTGATTCATCTCAGTGTAAACTCGGTCAGACACACTTCAATATTAACCAATAATAGTAAATTAACTTTATCAATCAGAAATAACATTCACAGTAAACATTCAACACATAAAAAACAATTATTTAACGTGGAAACCCAATTTGGGAAAAACAATTGTGGGAATTGTCACCCACTAAAGAAATACGCTTATGAAGTATGCTCGGTTAAAAGCAAATCTGGTTAAAGATTATAATACACATTGTTAAATGTGACCTTTTTAGGGGATTTTCCTCAAACCTATTAGGATCTTCACCCTGTTAGGAGTGGCTTGGTTAAAGGTCTTCAAACACTCTTCTAGAATGTTACCTCTTGCAAGGATTTACAACAAGACTATTAGGTCTACTCGGTTAAGAAATTTTTCTATTAAAAATATTAATAAGCAATAGTGAATAAATTGATCTATAAATATGCAACTACCTTTTTCATAATTAGATCCCTTGTGTGCTCTTTGTCTTCACTTCATTCCTTCACTTTCCACTAGCTTCAACACTTCATCAATCTCAACTTTCTGACTTAGAATTCAACCTTTTCCTTCTTCACTGCATCTATCAGTGACTCAACAACCCTTCAACTTGCTAGCTTTTTGTTCATATAATTTCATCCTTTATATAGACTTTTTTTTTCCTCTTAATCTCCTTTATTAAAATTTCCTTTGATTAATCTTAGCTGTCATATCATCCTCACAAACTAATTCAATGAATTTAGAGCTCGGTAAAACATTTTATCATCACCTCAAAACTTGAACTTTCTTGGAACTTCTACCTTCTCTTTTTTTTTCTCTTAGATCTATATCATAGATCATCACCTTGAATTTTCCTAATCATATATCTCTTTAACTAACTCCTCCTCATCATTATAATCTTCCAACTCATCATAGCTCATCATTAAATGTCGTTCTGATCCTTGTATTTAATTTTTGTTCCTTTCTCAGTGGCTATCTCTTTTTCTTCAATTTAATTGTGGTTGACTTTTCTTGATAACCGAAACCTTCTACTCGATGTCTTGACTTCCTTTCTCTTTACCAAAACTTACTTTTCTTTTACCGAATGACTTTTTCCTTCTCAGTAACCAAACTATTTTTCTTATCTACTTGACTAATCTTCTTTACCAACTTGATATAATGAAATGTTTAGTAGAAAATAATTATATCAACATAACCTTAACATTGTCTGATATGTATTAGCTACTCAGTTAAGTTCTTCAACTTCACAACATTTCACTTCCTCTTCTTCTTTAACTCACTCAACTTATATCATACTCTGAATGATATGGTAACTCAATATAAATCAAAAATCAATTTTTTGACATCAATGACAATATAATAACTTATATAATCATTCTACTATCTTGTATACCTCTGAGCTTATCCATTCTTCATCATCACCACCATTAGTTATAGTAACACACACACCCTATCATACATATCTCATATATATACTCCATCATATCTCAATCCACCATCTTGTGTTCCCTCTAATGTAACCATAAATCCCCTTCCACAATCCACCTAAATACCTTAATCCATGTCATATGGTATTCCCCAATCCACCACTCCTCCCCCATATATTAGTCATTCAAGCTTACAAGTCACCTCCATGCCTTTTTACATGAATTATCTAGCCATGCCATCTTCCACACCCATTTCTACACCCTCATTCAATAAAATCAATTCATAAGCCACTTACACACCTTCATACATAAACTATCTTATTTTCCCACCATCTACACATGTTAATCCTCCACCTCAACTTCAAATATGCAAGTCTCCAAGAAGCTTCCCACTGAAACCATCAGGAAATATGGCTCCTAATGTTGATGAGTCATGTCATCTAACTCCCTCATGTGAAGCCACTAGTGATTAGGCCCTTCCACCTCCTACACCTATCATTTACCTTCCACCTCATACACCTATCATTTTCCTTCCATCTCCCACACCTATTATTTCCCTTCCACCTCCCCCACTTATTTATTCTCTTCCATATCCCAACACCATTCAAACCCTCCCATCTATTGACTCCATTCAACTCTAATCCTCATATTCTCCTCCTAGAATTATCCAAATCCCATCCAATGAACCTTACGAATCCACCCTTCTTCCCTTTATCCCAATTACAAAACCTTCCATCCTTCTATGTATTCCATCTAAAGAATCCAACCATACATCCCCCATCACACCATCTACACCAATCCAATCATGTCAAGATCTTATCCAAAAGCATGTTAAAATACCCATTGACATATATCATGATCTAGTCATTACACCCACTCCATTTCAAGATCCTACTATCCCACTTCCTTCATTACATGATCCATTATTGTCACCCATGCCATCTCATGATCCATTATTATCTACTCCTCCAAATCAAGATCTTGTCATTCTACCTAGCCCATCTCAAGATCCATTACCATCCCCCATCCCACTCAAAATCATAACATTACATCCTCTCCACTTCATGATCCTTTATTACCTCTAATCCAAACCATCCCCTCACCATCACTCTATCCCCTTGGTTCACTTACATTCATCCATGGTGGTCTACTTGTAGCAGAAAAATATCTCATATCGACCACTTGCACTTCTCCATCTAATAATGGACTCACATCTTGTTCCCAAAATAACAAGTATCCTACCTTGGATCGTATACTTAAGAAAATGAATTATCAAATTAAAGGCTTAGGCCTAAATCAGAAAGGTACTCTTGAGCCCATCCATGTCAAAGAACATCCATGACCTCATGGTCTTGGTTACACCTCTCAAGAAACTTCATTCAAAAAATTTGGTACAACCAATGAAAAATCCAAACATACTTCTAAACCCACCATCACATCTTCTCATCATTCCTCCAAAACATTTACCATCATCCCCCTCCTCTATCATTATAACCCAAGATAACTTACCACATTCCTACTTCATCATATAAATCCATTTTTGGTCCCTATGTCCCAAAATATACCATCACATACCCTCCACATACCAAATCCATTTTGGGACCTTACATCCCAAAATATCATTCCCCATCTTATCCTACTTATTCCAACATCCACCAACCCCATACCCCTATCACCCATAATAAACATCCCACCCCTTATATCCCCAATCAAGATCAACAATAACACATACACACATGACCCATCCCCTATCCTCCCTTTATCATTCCATTCATATTGCCTCCATTTCATACAATTTCTCATGCTCCTTCCCATGCTACTCGCAAAAAATTGGATGCCAAATAAAAAATGCATAAATCTAAACATCCATAACAATCCAAATATTTCCATGTCTACTCTAAAAGACATGTTCAATCAAAGAAAAATCTAATAAAAAATGCACTGCGTCCCAAAGGCCCCAAACTCCCAAAGGCCCACTAAGAAAAAAGAAACATCGTGTGGATCCCAAAACAAAAAGATGCAATGCATTTGAAAGAAAAATCCACAATGACATCCAAAGTTGTTAATCCACTAGCAAATAATTCTTCTCCACCACCTCCTAAATCCATTTTGGGTCCTTTTTTTCCTAAAACTATCGATCATAACTCCATTGTATCCACATCTACTCATCACTCCCCATCCACTCTTTCTGCACCTGTCACAAATGTGCCAATGCTTCTCCTAAAAACATCCTCCTATCACTCTTACTTTTAATCATTCCATCCAAACACTTCCTACTACCATCTCCCTTACCCCACATACATCCCCCATCATAACCATATCATCCATACCTTTGCATAATCCACCTATCTTAATACAATTGTACCAACATCCAATAATCAGTCCAAAAGATCTCCTATTACCTTGACATTAAACTTTATGCTTGATTCCTACATCCAAATCTCCATTATCATTCCATCCATAAAATCCCTCTAAAAATAATTCAAAGACTCAAGAAAAGATGGAGAGAGAGAGAGAGAGAGAGAGATGCTAAATGGTGAAAACTTGGTGGACAAGAACCTTGGAAAAGTACCATGATAAAAACATGGAAAATAAGCATCATGTGTAATCCCTCCATCCAATTTATCTCCACACATGGGGGAAATATATTATCCACCACTCCACTTCCTCCATCTCATCTTCTAACCATACCTATACCTATCATGTCTTGTCCATTTAACCTCCTCCATTCTCCTTTGGATCTTGATAAAACAAGAGCATGCCATGTATAAATACTTTGGACACCTCTTGGCATGCATATCCCCATCAAAATTTCTATCCATCTATCCTCCTATCCACCCATAATTATATCTTCTATCTCCCCCCTCATTCACCCATCATCTTATTCTACCTCCCTCATCCAACCATCATCATATCCTCCATCCACCTCCCTCATCCTATTGTCATCTTATCTTCCTGTTATACACTGAATTTGCACCTTGATCTCAAGCTCTCATAGTCTTGATAACTCAGTATAACATGGGACTCATATCAAGGTTGTGGGACCTTTTGCTAACCGAGATGAGACCTCCAGATTCTAGGCTGGTTCCTCTTGGATAATCACCCTAATTTTCTCTTAACATGAAATGTAAACTTTGAGGGAAAAGGATAGAAGGAGTACATGAAAGGAAATGACTGAAAGCAAATCTACCTACTAGGTGATGCACTGAAACTAGGGTTTGGATCTCAGTATAGAAGAATGAGACCAATGGAGGAATCGGGTCTAATAGGTCACCACTCACTAGATAGGCTTGCATAAGTATTTCATAGGAAGGCCTGAAAAGACTCAACCTATGACCTGCAAACAAACATCCTCCTCTGCAACTAGGTGTAGGAATGAGACAAGACTTCTAGGGGCTGTAGTATACCCATAAAACATCTAAATTAGATCAAACATAGTAACACACAAATCACAGAAAGTGAGAGGGACCAGGAACCCCAATTTCCATTAACAGCATTCATAAACCTCGATCCAATAAGAGATAATGCAAACAAGGAAGCACAAGGACATGAAGGATTGTCACAAACTGCCTCTGCAATACTTGTATTATCAATGGGAATTTACAGAATGTGGAAAACCAGAGGGCAAGAAGAAATGCCACAGATAGGTTCCCAAGAAAGAGCCTTTCTTTTTACAAAATGTGAATTCTAAGCACTATAGGCTCAAAAAAAAACAATATATACAACTCTGTACGCAGGCAGGAATCAAAAATATCTCCGAATTAGGGCTACATAGATATGCATTATAATAATCATCCCTAAAATCGGTCACTTCTAATCATAAATATGCTCTGTAAATATCATGGCCGATCAGATATTTTTCCCTTTGCGTGTCCATCCCTGAATTGATCAACCTGCAGATACGAAAGCCTGGATTCAACAACCTCCCTGCAAGCCCATACTGCCATGAATGTTCAAATCCGATCCCATACTAGAAAGGACTCAAAACGATGGCCTAGATAACTCTGCACATTCCTCTAACTACAACCACCCTGGCGACATCAATTCTAGCTACCCGCAAAAAACCTCCCTCAGAAGAAAGCTCATGAAAAACAATAGGTTGCTCTGCTTTGAAATGAACCTGGTCACATGATCGCATGAGGCTAGGAAGCCACATGCAATCATGCGACTGCCCTTGAAAACTACCACCGCTTGACAAAGCAATGGTCGCATGATTGCATGAGGCCGAAAGGCTTCATGCGATCATGCGAGAAGCTTTTTCAAAACTATCGCACAAGATGCCTCGGGCCCGCAAGGAAAGCCACCTCAGCATCCCTACAAAAAGGTCATCAGTTGCATCATCGCATGAGCCAAAAAGGCTTCATGCGATCATGCGACAAGTCTTTATAATCTGCCTTTGCTTGCCACAAATGTTCGGGCCCAAGATGCACTACAAACTTAACCCCGGTTTCACCCTGGGTCACCTTCTCCTCTAGTCGCCAAGTCGCGTTATTTTTTTCTTAACCTTGGGCTCCTCTTAGCGACCACGTGAAAATCGACTAATTGCGCAACCGTGCTCCTTCTTTACCAACCCCGGGCCCACAGATCGTTGCACCATTTTGAAAAAGTCAACGGTCACATGATCGCATGAGCCAAAAAGGCTTCATGCGATCATGCAACAACCTTGAGAAAACATGGTTCTTCACCACAAATGACATCTCGGGCCTGCAAAAAATAGCCACCTGCCAGACCCTTGCCACATGGCCCAACCGAAACTGAACACATGGCCGGACCCACGACCATACCAACCGAAAGCATGCTAACCACTGATGGTTTGTCGCATGGTTGCATGGGCTCAAAAGAGCCCATGTGATCATGCGACCAACCACATGATGCTACCCGATAACCGCTGGCGGCACTATCCACCGAACCCCTGCTGACCGCAATCTTGCTAAAAAAAACCGGACCCACTGAAACCGCTAACGGCTTGTCACATGGTCATATGGGCTCTGAAGAGCCCATGTGATCATGTGACCAACCGCATGAGGTTAGCCACTGACCGCCACCAAAGATTGATCGTCGATCACTGATACCGCATCAATGGTTGTCGCGTGATCTCATGAGATCGGAAGATCCCATGTGATCATGCGACAGCTGTTAGATCTTTGTCACACTGAATTGGGACCCGCCTATCAAAGTTGTGCGCTTAGGGTCGAAAACATAGAAGGTGCCGAAAACAAAGAGGGTTTTCGAGTGAGGGTTGAAAACACACTAAGCTTTTAGAGCAGATGTCAAAAACACACTGAGATTTCAGACCAAAAGGCAGAAACATCCCGAGCCTACAGAGAGGAGGTTGAAAACACACTGGGTTTTTGACACTTGAGTAGAAAACACATTGGACTCTCGACATTAAAAGGTAGAAAACACAGTGAGTTTTGACGCTTGAGCATTTCTTGGAAAATCGGGTTGTGGCTGAGAGGGAAATTTTAGGCAACATTTTGGTGACCTCTGCGGGATGTCAGCCTGCTAGACATTGGACCAGTTGCCTTGATGAATCCATTGGGCATAGGAGTCATTTCTCGAGCACAAAAACTTGACAGGGACCAAAAACTGAACCGGGAAGACAAACTTGTGCACGAGCACTTCTTGGAAAATAGGGAAAACTAAACTAGAAAGCTGGAAGAAAACATGAAAAACTAACCTAAGCTAACCAGTACAAAAACCTAGTTAAACAAAACCATTGACTGGTTGTGGAAAATAGCTTCCCATCCTTCTCAGCTTACAATAATCCACGTGCCTCTGGAAAGCTATTACAAGATAAACATAGGAGATATACAGGGTCACTTGCTTGACAAGGATTTGACTAATATAGATTTTGCTCACTTGGTCAAGCTGATCGTAGGCACCATCATTCTGAGGAGAAACAGCAAGCAGCGAGGAGACATTACTTACTTGGTCAAAGGGGGCAATAGGAAGATCTGGTTCATTTTTAGCCTCAACTCCTGATGGAAAACCACATTCGGATGGTGGAATGATTTGTACCCTTTTGATAACCTCCATCCTGGCCAAATACCTAATAGGGAAACCATGAGAGATGCTGGACCTAGAGCTTTCCTTGACAAACTTAGGCTCTTGAGAGATTACTTCAGTCTGATTGGCCTCCTTCTTATGCTGACTAGAAATGACTATCTCCTATAGATTGCAGGTGTTCTCTAGAAGTGTGGGCTTGTCATCAAGATGCAAGAAAAAGTACTCCATCTTGTCCCAGAATTGATCTTCCTCTTCTTCTTCTAGACTCTTTTGCAGGAGAAGTATACTGTTGTCAGCATAATCATGATTTGTTGAGGACTCATTTGTCCTAACCTGTTCAGAGAGAGCCACCTTTAGATCAACAATCTTCTGCTCTATGCTCTCCTTTTCTTCCTCAAGTTGAGAACATTTCTCAATCTGCATCTGATAGCCTCTTTTATATTTTTTAGCTGCAGAAGCCAAGAATCTCATATTTTGTTTGAGGTCCTACAGCTCTTTCTCATGAAACTCCTCATGAGCTCTCATCTCTTTTCCTTTCTCCATTTGAAATTCAATGCCCCTATCAAACATGGCCTCCATTAAAATTTTTTGGTCTTGAACCACCTTTTCACAATTATTCTTATGAATTTCTAACTCCTCATAAGCAACCTACTAAGCTGCTAATACTCTTTGAAAATATTTCTCTTTCTTAGCTATAGCATGACTAACCTTAATTAAATTTTCTTTGTAAACTTTGTTCAGTGTGGCCAGATTACCTGCAAGGGCTGCTTGACTTTTTTGTTGTCCCGTAATGACTTCTTCACACTGCTTCTACCTAGCATCAAACTGCTCCTTTGCTTGTGTCTGCATATGCCTTTTCTATGTTTCCAACACCTCCTCATAGTGTTTCTTTTGTGCTTCCATCCCCTCAGCAAACCTGGCCTCATTTCTTTTGTATTGTTCTGCTAGGTACCTCCTGTAACCTTGATCCTGTCGAGCCAAAGCTTGTTGTTGTTGGATCTGGGCATGATGAGCATGTTCTTTTGAAGAAAGCATCTCCTCTTGAGGTTGCTGGTATGAGCAATTCTACTGCCATGATGTTGGAAGTTGGGTGGGTGGGGGGCAAGCATGAGATGACTGCTGCTGACCTCCATGAAATGAAGGGACACCCTCATAAAAAGAAGGATGGTAATCCATCCTAGGTACTGAATCTCCTTGAAACCAGTAGATGTGAGCTTGGAGTCGCCAGATATGCCAAATAATGACCTCTCAAAGGTTTGCAACCTACTGGAAGCATATCAAAACCAGCAAGAACCATGAAAACTATGACCTCTTGGTCCCACCAGGCGTGCCAGAAATGTTATACCCTGAATTTGCACCCTGATCTCAAGCTCTCATAGTCTTGATAACTCATTATAACATGGGACTTATCTCAAGGTTGTGGGACCTTTTGCTAACTGAGATTAGACCTCCAGATTCTAGGCTGGTTCCTCTTGGATAATCACCCTAATTTGCTCTTAACATGAAATGTAAACTTTGAGGGAAAGGGATAGAAGAAGTACATGAAAGGAAATGACTGAAAGCAAATCTACCTACTAGGTGATGCACCGAAACTAGGGTTTGGATCTCAGTATAGAAGAATGAGACCAATGGAGGAATCAGGTCTAATAGGTCACCACTCACTAGATAGGCTTGCATAAGTATTTCATAGGAAGGCCTGGACAGAAGACTCAACCTATGACCTGCAAACAAGCATCCTCCTCTGCAACTAGGTGTAGGAATGAGACAAGACTTCTAGGGGCTATAGTATACCCACAAAACATCTAAATCAGATCAGACACAGTAACACACAAATCACAGAAAGTGAGAGGGACCAGGAACCCCAATTTCTATTAACAACATTCATAAACCTTGATCCAATAAGAGATAATGCAAACAAGGAAGCACAAGGACATGAAGGATTGTCACAAATTGCCTCTGCAATACTTGTATTATCAATGGGAATTTATAGAATGTGGAAAACCAGAGGGCAAGAAGAAATGCCACAGATAGGTTCCCAAGAAAGAGCCTTTCTTTTTACAAAATGTGAATTCTGAGCACTACAGGCTAAAAAAAAACAATATATACAACTCTGCATGCAGGCAGGAATCAAAAATATCTCTGAATTAGGGCTACATAGATATGCATTATAATAATCATCCCTAAAATCGGTCACTTTTGATCATAAATATGATCTGTAAATATCATGGCCGATTAGATATTTTTCCCTTTGCGTGTCCATCCCTGAATTGATCAACCTACAAACACAAAAGCCTGGATTCAACAACCTCCCTGCAAGCCCATACTACCATGAATGTTCAAATCCGATCCCATACTGGAAAAGACTCAAAACGGTGGCCTAGATAACTCTGCACATTCTTCTAACTGCAACCGCCCTGGCGACATCAATTCTAGCTACTCGCAAAAAACCTCCCTCAGAAGAAAGCTCATGAAAAATAATAGGCCACTCCACTTTGAAATGAACCTGGTTGCATGATCACATGAGGCTAGGAAGCCACATGCGATCATGTGACTGCCCTTGAAAACTACCACCGCTTGACAAAGCAATGGTCGCATGATCACATGAGGCCGAAAGGCTTCATGCAATCATGCGACAAGCTTTTTTAAAACTATCGCACAAGATGCCTCAGGCCCGCAAGGAAAGCCACCTCAGCATCCCTACGAAAAGGTCATCGGTCACATGATCGCATGAGCCAAAAAGGCTTCATACGATCATGCGACAAGTCTTTATAATCTGCCTCTGCTTGCCACAAATGTTCGGACCCAAGATGCACTGCAAACTTAACCCCAGTTTCACCCCGGGTCACCTTCTCCTCTAGTCTCCAAGTCACGTTATTTTTTTCTTAACCTCGGTCTCCTCTTAGCGACCACGTGAAAATCGGCTAACCGCGCAATCGCGCTCCTTCTTTACCAACCCTGGGCCCACAGACCGTTGCACCATTTTGAAAAAGTCAACGGTCGCATGATCACATGAGCCAAAAAGGCTTCATGCGATCATGCGACAACCTTGAGAAAACATGGTTCTTCGCCACAAATGACACCTCAGGCCCACAAAAAATAGCCACCTACCAAACCCTTGCCACATGGCCCAACCGAAACTGAACACACGGTTGGACCCACGACCATACCAACTGAAAGCATGCTAATCATTGACGGTTTGTCACATGGTCGGATGGGCTCGAAAGATCCCATGCGATCATGTGACCAACTGCATGATGCTACCCGATAACCGCTGGCGGCACTATCCACCGTACCCCTGCTGACCGCCACCTTGCTTTAAAAAAATGGACCCACCGAAACTGCTAATGGCTTGTCACATGGTCGCATGGGCTCAAAAGAGCCCATGCAATCATGTGACCAACCACATGAGGTTAGCCACTGACCGCCACCGAAGATTGACCGCCGATCGTCGATACCGCATCAATGGTTGTCGCATGATCTCATGGGATCGGAAGATCCCATGCAATCATGCGACAACCGTCGAATCTTTGTCGCATTGAACTGGGACCCACCTATCAGATTTGCACGCTTAGGGTCGAAAACACAGAAGGTGCCGAAAACATAGAGGGTTTTTGAGTGAGGGTCAAAAACACACTAAGCTTTCAGAGCCGATGTCGAAAACACACCAAGATTTCAGACCAAAAGGCAGAAACATCCTGAGCCTACAAAGAGGAGGTCAAAAACACACTAGGTTTTTGACACTTGAGCAGAAAACACACTAGACTCTCAACATGAAAAGGCAAAAAACATAGAGAGTTTTGACGCTTGAGCATTTCTTGGAAAACCGGGTTGTGGACGAGAGGGAAATTTTGGGCAACACTTCCATCCTATCATTCCCATCCAAATGATTCATCGTGCATGGCCTATCCTAAGTGGGGGAATATTATTCTTGGGTGACATAGTCCTTGGAAACCTTATCATATCCATCTTTCACCTCCCAATCCTTGTCTATCTCCACCCCTTCATCTCGAATCCTTCCAATCTCCCAATCCTCATATCCTACCATCTCATCATCTCCATTCCTTCCATCTCACAATCCTTATATCCTTTCCATCCCTTCATACATAATCCTTCTATCCATCAATCATTTTTTTATTAATGCTTCTATCCTAAAATCCCCCCATCATCTCCCTCATCTCTCCATCCCTCCTACATCTCTTGTTATTGGTATCTATCTCTAGGCTACCCTTGTGTAATCTAATTCCATCCATTCCTATCCCAATGATCCTCACAATATATCATCACATGAAATTCCTATTCATCTCATCCATCTATCAAAAATAAAACACTAATCAATCCATCCAATCACATCCCTAGATGTTTTCCCAACCTTGTTCCAAGCCTTAATCACAATCTAATCATCATCACTAAGATATATCCTTCCCAATACTTATTTTTTTTTGGGATATATTGTTCCCACATCAACAACACCCTATCCACCATAAATCCATCTTAGTTTTGTTAGCTTTACTAGAGAATCATCATGTTTATCTTTTCCTTATCATCCATCATCCCAACCCCTTGGTTATCTTGTGCATCTTGTAAGTAGTGCCTTGTATATAGAAACAATCATGTATCCACCTAGCTAGGCTCATTTGTACATATGTTTCTTTAGGTCTCATCCTTTGTGTTAGTCAATCCTTGTGCCATCAAGGCCTTTTTCCCTATCTAGTTAGTGCTTTACTAATTATCCCCTGATCCCTTATAGTTTTTAGTGTCTTTCTTATCTCTTGTCATAAGAATTCTAGTTTAGTAATCCATCATCATTATTTTCAAGATGTATCCTTCCTCATATCAGACCAATCAAATAAATCATCATTCATCATCCTCCATATGGAAAAATCTATGTGAGATACTTCATGTTTCTTTGGTGTTTTTGGATATTTTTTAACATTTTATCTTGCAATCCCTCATTTTACCTCCTTATCATTTCCATGATCCTTTATATCATGGTATTCTATGAATGGTGAAAATATGGGCAATGTATTCATTATTTTATTTCAATGTGCATCAATATTTAGATGTTATTCTTTATTTTCTACGTTTAATCCACGTGGTCACATGGTACACTTGGGGCATGTCACCTACTTATTGGTTTTTATAGCATCTTATAGTCCTTCATCCTATGTGGCTTTGTGTGATGTTGTTTTAATCCTTTTCTATTTGTTGAGTCATTCCTATGCAAGATCCACAACAAGGCCTCAGTTCTTCAAAGCCTTGGTAGGTCTTGGATATTGCTAAATCAAAATAAGTACTCACTATATGACATCTCCCACTTGGGAGGAACAAATCAAGCTTATTATCTCTCAACCCACTTATCATTCAACCATCCTACATATATCATCTCATCCATTTTGATAGAACACTCATTTTCTCTCAAACTCCCTTATCCTCTCGAGGGGGCATCCTTATCCCCATCTCCCATCATCTTTCCTCCTAGTCACTCTTTCAAATATTTGAGGCATGTTTTCTAACTCAACCATTTTCTTCCTATGTTAATGTTTTATTTTTGTTTGAAATGATGCTACTTTATAACACCATCTCAAAGAGGGGTAGAATGTAAACACCTAAATTTGATCAAAGATTTTAATTAAATTTACTCAGCTTCTTCATATTATTAATTAAATAATTATGTATAATTTAATTGGTTAGTATTTACCTTCTAGCCAAATTAATTTAATTAATTAGTTATAATCTGATTAATTTAAATGGTGACCCATAACTATTTAATTAATTAATCCTCCTATTAATTCAAACACATATCTTTATTTTTTTAATTAGTTCATTAATCCCCATATTCTTCCATTTTGGATTAAATATTCATATTTAATCTTATTTGAGCACATGACTCTTAAAAATCCACTTGCACATACCAACCCTCATTTAACTAAGTAAATACATTCATTTGCATAATAACCCCTCCACTCACTCTCTATCCTCCAATGACATTCCCTTAACCTATTCCATTTATTCACTAATTAATCATATCTCCCACCTAATCCCCTCCCTGGCCATTTGCACATTCCTAATCAACTAGGATTAGCCACCTAATTCAACTCTTGTCACATCAATTCCAATCCCCAACCACATGTGTAAGGACCCACATAAGTCTCTTACATACTTGTACCCTCCAAAGGAAATTTTAATTTCCTTTTCACATCCTCCATCACCCTTCACATTCTCCAACCTTTTTTCACAGTCCCCAAAATCCTCACATTCCCCAAACTTGTCCTCTATGGGACAAGAAAAAACTTTATGGCATATCTTCTCCTTCCCCTAAAGTCTTCTCAAGCTCTCACATGGTGACACTTGTCACTATGTTATGAGTTCAAATTAAGAAGCACAATCCATGATCTCTCTTGAGTGCATCTTGACTCTTTATAAGCTTTTCATTCGAACCATCCATTGCATCCACTTCAAGACTATAAATTGAGCTATCTTTCCTTTAGAAATCATCCACTTTTCATGCAATGTTATCTTGTCCATTTGAGTCTTAAAATCACTTGATCATATCCTCATAATTCCAAATTGATCTCAAATTTGGAGCTCAAAGCACAATTATTGAGCACACATCCAATCTCTTGGACAAATCATTTCAACAAAGGGAGATCTTCCATTGGTATATTGAGGTTTGCATTCATTTTTTGTTCTTGTTTTTCTCTCTTTTTCATTGTTTAATCTATATGTTGTTTTAATAGTATAGCTTAAATGTTCTAACTCGTTATTGCATTCTTTTTCTAATCTCACACTTTTTAAACCCTATTTTTATATATACCAAACTCCCGTGGGAATGCTCTATGTTCCTATGAGACTTCTATTTTTCTTGGTTTTTTAACCTTTTCCACAAATATTCTTTATCTAAGCCACTAATCTTACTATTTTTTTGCTAATCTGACTAACATTGTGCATGTTTGATTGTCAAATACCCCATAATAACCTTTTTTTAGCTGGGTATCGTTCTCAAACAAACACAAACTAAATAGGCATATTTGTTTGGGGTTAAAATAAATGCTTATTTTGGGATTAAAAGAACATTTCATGTTCTCGTGTATTTTTTGAATGAATGTACTTGTTCAGTATGGCCAAACTCATCGTGTATGAATTGCAAAGAAAAGAGTTCATCAATTCATCATATTTATAGCTGTTGATTACACAAGGTTTTATTCATATCAGCAAAAGGGAGTCAACAATTTGAGTGCTCTATGTTATCACAAGATATGCTACAGTTGACAATAATTAAAGGTTTCATCAATATGAGAAAAACAGTCATGGTTTCAAAAGAATAATGAAACGATAACAGTAAAACAGTGACTGTTATTGTTTTATAAGCAAGATTATGCCAATCATAAACTTCATAAAGTGTTTCAAAAATGTTATAGTTGTCACTGTGGTGAACGAGTTTGGGTTCATAAACTTTTCAACCCACATATAGCAAAAGGAGATCGAATGTTTGACTGTTACTAATAATGTAATTGACATTATTAGTAACAATCAAAAAATCAAGATTGACATCATTCATCAAATGCTAGCCACAGTTCATACTAACAGTGAGCTCAAAGAATGCTCAACAAAGAATGGCAAACAACAAAGTAACAGTGAATATGGAGAACGATCAAAGTATGGAAGTAAGCTTGTGGGTAGACACCAGTCATCATTACCAATAGTGACTGTTGGGTGAATCGTAGCCGCGGTCTATATCAAATGCTAACAAGATAACAAAGTAACAACAGTGAGTTCAAACTAAAAGCATGGTAAACCCGCAACATGATAAATCATAAAACCCAACTCACGGCATAGACCCAGCTCGGGTAAGAACAGTCACAAAGAATGGTGAGCTCATGGCAGGAGAACAATCACCCGCATGGTAAATGATCACAGTGTGACAAGAGAATCAATAGTAAAGTACCACATATGGCATGTGAACTTTAGTAAAAGTTTGGGTTCATGGACTTTCGAACCCGCATGTACAAGAAAACTAAAATGTCAACAGTAAGACAAATGAAAGAGAAACAATAGTGACTATGGAGCCGTAAAGATCAGACCCATATAAAAATGGAGAACAATAGAGCCATGAAGCCGTAGTATCAACACAAAGAAGTAGCAGTTAAAAGCTAAGGAATAGTGAAAGAAAAGATAAACTATAACTTGTTAACTATGAGTATATCAAAAGTAGTATATCAAGAACAAACAATTAAACAAGGAGAAGAAATGCATACGTATTCCATTCCAAATAGTCAACAGGGAGTTCCAAATAACTTATAGTTCACTGATGAAAAGATGGAGAAATGTCAAGTATTGTCAAAGATGCAAGCCAAAGTAAGTAGCAGATGAAGTCTCAACTCCAACAGCAGTCGAAGATCATCATAGTAGAGTCGAGTTCCTTCATAGTTACAAGAAAGCTTAGGGTTTCATTTCCCTAAGTTTTCTCCGAGAAGCTTCAGGAGAACAAACACAAATGCCAAGGAATGGAATAATTGATTTTGGAGTCCGCCAAGCAAAGAGTGCATTCAATGCATGACAGTGCCAGCCCTAGCCTCAAAAATCGAACATGCCATCTTTCATTCTTATCCCATTGGTTATTTTAAATGCATTGCAAGTGGATTGAGTGTCATGTCGACTTCTCCATTTTGCAATAGTTCACACTTAGATTTTTATCTAATTTAGGAAATAAGAGTTAGAATATAGGGATAGTGCAATTAGTATTAAGTTTCTTTATTTAATATTAATCTCCTATTTAAATTTTGGCATTTTTTATTTGTAAAAGGATTAATTCCTTATATTTTTAGGCCAAAATTTAGGAAGAGAGGCATGTTTGAGGAACTTAATGTAATGACATATTTTTAGGCACGCTTCTAGGCTAAGATTGAGGAACTTAGATTTTCAAATTGGAGGCTAAAGTTGATTATAAAATTGATTTTTGAGAATCAATTAATGGTTGCAGATTTTGGAAAGAGGGCATTTTAGTGAACATATCATTCCTAGGTGCTTTGAAGGCCATTTTTGTAATCATTTTGTCAGATTTTTGAAGAAATGAACCAGATTCTTTGACTCCCATTTTGTGTACTTGTTTTCAATATCGAATCTTGTTTCATCTTTTCTAGCAAGTGTTAAATTGGTTATTATCTGAAGGAAGTGAATGAAATTATGTTCCTTCTCAAGAAAATTAACTGCGCCTAGGCCTTGCATGAGAAATGTATGTTGTTAATTCTCCAAGTTGTTTGTGGTAGAACCCTGATAGCGTGAGTTTGTTAACCTATATGTTGAACAGAGAATCAGATTGTTAAAGTATTCATTTGTGAGTCAGGATTGAAATCCATCTTTTTGAGAAGTCTAAATTATTCATTGGTGTATCACCCTAATCTTTTAGTTTTAGTATTCTTTTCCTTTTTCCCAACAATTTGTAGATCAGGAAAGTGATATTCCATATTTTATAGGAACTGGCCTAGAATCTGGAGATTCCTCTTCATTCATAGTCTACCCACAGCTAGGAGAGGTTTCCATTATCGAGATAGAATTGTTGTTAGCCTTAATGCCTGATGTAAGGTAACAATTCTAAGCCTGAACAATTTTTGGCACGCCCGATGGGACAATGAACTGCTTCTCAGTTCTGAGCTGTTAGATTTATGATTGTTTCAAGTTTCAATTGCAGCTCTAAGTGTGATTTTTAATGAGAAGAACTCCAATGAGATCAAATAAGGAAGGTTTTGTGTATCAAGAGTTACACCCAAACAAAAGGGAAGGAAGATCATTGAGAGGTGGAAGAACATTGCATGATCCAAGAGGTATTTCTTTGAATTCAAATTTCTCTTCATTTGATAATCTTGTTTTCGAACAGCAAGCTGTAAATTCAGAAGAACTAGAAGTTATCATTGAGGAGCTTAATCTTCTTGAGGATCTAGAGGTTCCTAATCATTCCAGATTAGAATTCCCAAACATTGAAAATTTATCTATAGATAATTTTGTTCTCGAAGCTTCTATGAGTGGTACTGTAGGAACTCCTCAGAATTTAAAGACTTATCAAAGGAAGGTAGTTCAGCCTGCTCAACCATTGGTTACACCAGCTATTTAGCAGCAAGCTCCTCCACATCAAGCAATGGCCAGAAATTTTCCATTTGTCACATTTGATCAAGGTAGTCCTTTGAGGATTGCAAATCACAACAATGTTCCATTAGCTTCTCTTAAAGGCTTTCCATCATTTACTGGAGAAGGATCGATAACAACCATTGAACACATCAGAGATGTTGCAACTCTTTGCAATGTTCATCATGTTACAAAAGAAGATGTAGCTTTGAAGCTATTGGCTGCATCACTCAAGGGTAAAGCCCTTGATTGGTTCAGAACCCTTCCGGTAGAGTCTATTGCTACTTGGGATGCTCTAGGTGAAAGGCTATCTAAATTTTTTGAGGACAAATCTGATAACTTGTCTCTTGTGGAACAATTAACTACAATCAAGAGAGCCCCACAAGAGGAGATGAGTGATTTTAATCTTCATTTTCAAAAGACTTGGAATCGGATCCCTGTTACGGTAAGACCTTCAGCTAAGTATGCATTCTTATATTATTTGAAGAGTCTGAATAGTGATATCTTTGTAATGATTCAATCTATGGGAGGCAATACTTTACCTCAAGCTTTTGATACTGCTATTAGGGAAGAGAATAGTCTTATCCAGGCAGGAAAGATAGCTCCTAGGCCTCCTATGCCTTTCTTTCCTAATATACAATCTAATATGCCATTGGTAGTTCCACCATTATCTATTTTTCCATCTTATAAACCTTCAGAAATAGCTCCTATAGCCCCTCTAAATGAATTATAGACTATTAAGGATAGTCAGCAAAAAATTGAAAATCTGCTGCAATCTTTTGGTAATGATTTAGTGGCCCTAAAGAGGAATCAAGCTCATGTAAACCCTGCTATTCAAAATCATTTTGCTAGTTCTTCTACACAGTATCCTAGTTAACCTAATTTTTAGGCTAATAGGCAAAAATTTCAAGGAAATACTAATGCAGACAGGCAGAATTGGAATATGAGACCAAATAGACAATACAATCCAACACCTCTTAATACTGTTAGGGATATTGTGCCTACTCAGAATAATATTGCTATCGATTGGTGTTTTCCATGTAGTCAGCCACATGATCAATCTACATGTTCTAATGGGATTCTTAATCAAGCTCTCATGGTACAAAATTCAATGAATTCACAGCATAATGTGTCTATTGAAGAGGTTCAAAATCAGTCAGATCAAAGTACTACAGATACTGGATTTTTAAATTGGCAAGAGGAAGAATTTTGTGGACTTAATGAAGATTCATCAATTGCAGTGAATACAAGAGCAAAAAAGAGAGCTCTTGAAGCTGATCAATCTGCTGGGAATGCTTCTCCTCCACCAGTCTCTATTTTGAAGAGTCCTTCAGTTTCCACTAACAAAGATCAAACTCAAAGGAATGCTGACCAAAGTTCTCCTAGATCATCACATAAGGTACAATTTACTATTCCATTCAATATTGTTGATACAATGAAAAAAACAAATGGTACTTTGTCTGCATGGGAAACTTTTTCTATTCTAGGACAGATTGAAATTTTGAAAGAAGAGTTGTCCAAGTTGGCAACTAATTCTCAGAAAATAGTACAACAACCACCAAGGGTGGTCATGACTAACTCTGAGCCTCCTAAGGTTTAGGAAAATCCATTAAAAGAAGATAAAAAGCCTGCTAAAGTTCAGCAGCCAGTAATTCCAGAATTTAAGAAGGCTGCAAATGTTGAGAAAAGAGTAGCAACTACTGACAAGAAATTGTCAAATGTACAAAAAACATCAGAAAAGGAAGGTAAGAAATCTGCAAATGAAAAGCCTCCTCCTTTTTATGTTTCTTTGATCATTGGAAATAAATTAGTTCATAATTGCATGGTGGATAGTGGTGCAACCAGCACTGTTATGCCTAAAAAAGTGGTAGATTCACTGAACTTAAAATATGATCCACTTGAGAAGGGTGTAGTCCAGCTGGATGGAACCTCTGTTAAGACTCTAGGAGTTATTAAAAATGCAAGTTTGACCCTGCATTCCTGCCCAAACTTTTCAATTCCATAGGACATATATGTTATTGATTTACCAGCATACTTTGCCATGTGTATGTCTAGAGATTTCATAGCTAAAATAGATGGCTATTTTTCATCAGATTGGTCACATTTGTACTTAAGAACTAGATATGGTACTAAGGTTACCATAAAATTAGAATTATTGGCCAAAAATCACATAGAGCCTTATAATCCCAATCCAATAAATGCAAGTTGTGTGATAATGGATCAAGATGAAATTCCTGATTATTCAACTTATAACACTCAAACTGAGGCATATCCAGATATTGTTCTAGATGAATGGGCTACTAGAAATGAATAGAATGATGACATGTTTGATACTAGTTTTGGAAACTACATGATTTTAGAATCTGATTCAATTGTTCCTAATTTGATTAAAGATCCAGAATCTGAATCTGATGTGTCTAATCAGCTTTGGGATTTGTATTTTGATGGGTCAAGGAATAAGGATGGATTTGGTGCAAGGGTTATGCTAGTATCACCTGATGGTGATAAATTTTATGCTTCTTTTAAGTTGTCTTTTCCATGTTCTAACAATGTGGCTAAATATGAGAGTTTGATCTAGGGATTAGAGTGGGCAAGATTGAAAGGGATTAAGTGTCTCAGAGCATTTGGTGATAGTGAGGTTATTGTTAAGTAGGTGAGAGGTATCAATACTATTAAAAATGATTTGCTTAAGATATATAAATCTAGAGTTGCTGATATTCTAGATGAATTTGATGCTTTCAACCTGATTTCAATTCCTAGAAGGGAAAATATACATGCTAATAGGCTGGTTGGTATTGGTGCTCATATTGCAATAACAAAAAATAAAGGAAAGTTTCAGACCAGTCACATATTAAGATAATTGTCAGGCCATCCATTCCGGATAATGACACTTATTGGCAAGTTTTCAATACTGATGAACATATCCTAAGTTTTTTTATAGAAATAGATAGTTTTTCAGCTTCAAGAGATAACAGAAACATTTAGCAAATGGAAGACCAGATTATTTAGTTGAAAACCAATAAGTTGCCAAAGGGACTAGTAAGCTTGGAATAAGCTTTTAACTCTGATGATCAGTTTAGGAAGGGTAAAACCAGCTTGTTGATTAAAGAAGATCATTATGAAGAAGTGGAAATTTTCAAAGACAAGCGGTTGAAGGTTGGTAAAATAAACTCTCCTGAAGAAAAAGAACTGTTTATTGATCTATTTAGAGAATATAATGATGTTTTTGCATGGGATTACTCTGATCTAAAAGGTTTTGATCCCCAATTAAGCCAGCATACTATAGAATTGGAGCCTAATGCTAGGCCAATTAGACAAAGAAAAAGGCCTATAAACCCCAAATTAGAGCCATTAATGTTAAAAGAGCTGAGAAAACTTTTAGATGGTGGTATCATATTTCCTATTAAACACACATCTTGGGTTTCTAACTTAGTTCTAGTAAGGAAGAAGAATGGAGAGATAAGACTTTGTGTAGATTTTAGAGACCTTAATAGGGCATCTCTGAAAGATAGACACCCTCTTCCTTCCATGGAACAAATTTTACAATATGTTTCAGGTTCTGAGAGATTCTCACTCTTAGATGGATATTCTGGTTATAATCAAATTTTAGTCAAAGAATCTAATCAGTTTAAAACAACCTTTACAACTAAATGGGGTACTATGGCCTACAGAAGAATGCCATTTGGGTTATCAAATGTTGGAGCTACTTTTCAGAAAGCAATGGACATGGCTTTTAAGAATCTAATGTATAAGTTTGTTCTAGTATACCTAGATGATGTGACAATTTACAGCAAGGTTGCAAATCAGCATATTGATCATTTAAGACAGATATTGCAAAGATGTAGAGAATTCAAAATTTCTTTAAATCCTAAGAAATCTATGTTTGTAGTTCATGAGGGAAAACTCTTAGGATACCAAGTGTCTAAGGAGGGAACAACAATTGATCCTGAAAGAATTCATGCAATTCTTGAGCTTTCATTGCCTAAACATAAGAAAGGATTGCAGAGTTTTATTGGGAGAATTAACTTCGTAAGGAGGTTTATCCCTGATATTGAAAATTTACTAAAACTATTGACCACAATGCTTAAAAAGGATATTTCTTTCAGCTAGACTGATGAAGGAAAGAAGAATTTTGAATTGATTAAACAGGCTTTGTCCTCAGCTCCTACTCTTGTTAATCCTGATTTTACTAAAGACTTCATTTGTTGGAATTAGGAGAGATAGGTATTGAGAGGGGAGGGGTGAATCAATGCCTTCAAAACTTTAGTTGCAAAACCTTTTTGATCTATAACTGAATACTGTGATAACCGATCAAAATAACTTGAATCTAATTGCATAAATCAATCATCTAGTTAACTTAAGAAAGTAAACAACATGAAATCAATATGACAATCACATAACACAAGTATTTTGGTAACGCATAAACCCTTGTTAGAAGGTAAAAACTACAGTGGGGATGACACCCACAAATTCTTCACTACTGCAGATAGAAAAGGTTTGCCTATTAAGGCTACAAGTTTTGATCACTTCTGGTGATCTTACCCTATTAGGAGTAACATATTAGATCAGCTAGATCTACCTAGTTATAGGATTTAACAACACTATATGAAGTGTGTACTCAGTTAAGAGATTTATACAAAGACTGTTAAGTCTACTCTGTTAAGAGATTTCACAAAAACACTATCACAATTGTCAGAAAGTAATAGGTAACTATCTGCTAGTTGACAACTCAATTGTCTGAAATAGATCTATAAGATCTTATCAAAAATATCACCTTATCTGTGATGGTTCTCTTCTCTGATCTGCTCGATAGCCTTGTCTGATTCTTCTCAATTTGAAAACCTTTGTACTATGTTCTGCTCGGTAAACTGATTGTCTTGAAGATAGGCAATTTCTTCAAGTGCTTTGTGATTCATATATATTAGTTCAACAACCCCATAAAATGGTGTGAACATATACAATATATAGTGTTTTGTTTTGCCACTCAAAAAATTTGGTTACAAAAAAAATCATAACCCTAAGATCTACGGTGCAAAAATAACCTAGATCAACTAATACAAATAAGATAATCATTGCATTTAATGAATATCTTTTACAATAAATGCTCCTCGATCTTGGTAAACCATTTTACGATCTATTATAACCATTTGCATAGAATAATGTGCCATTTCTGATTACTATACCATTTTCTATGATCATCGATAAACACTGTATAATCTACTCGGTGTTTACTAACCGTCGGTGTCGGTGTCGCTGGTGCTCGATTAACTGTGTGATGCGCGATGTAAGGCTTTACTGACTGCTCTGTCTTACTTCTAGTTACCGACTGTCTCAATATAAATAATCGATTGGCCTATTTACTATCCTTTGATACTAATGACAACCTAAAATGCTCAATAGAGATTAACATTCATTTTGTATGCCTATGGTGGTTCTGACACAATTTCAGCAATGCTAGTTCAAAAGAATGACGAAAAATAGGAGCAGCCAGTTGCATTTTTCAGTAAAGGTATGGATGATTATGAGAGAAGGTACACTTTTATTGAAAAACAAGTACTTGCTATTATTAAAGCTTTGAAGAAGTTTAAACATTTGATTGCTAGAAATAAAGTACACTTAATGGTTGCTCATCCCAGTATCAAAGAGTTTTTGTTGAACAAGGATGTTAATGAGAAGAGAGTTGGTTGGATAAAAAGGGTTATGGAGTATGATGTGCAGATTCACATAACTAAGCTGGTTAGAGGCAAAGGCATTTGTGCACAAATGGCAGAAGAAGAAGAATAGATTGAAGCATCTAAGGAATCTAAAAACTTACAAGGTGATATTATATTGTTTAATGATCCTATGACTTGGTTGTCAGATATGACCAGATTCTTGCAAACTGGACAATGTCCAAATAATCTTGATAAGGAAAAAAGGAGATACTATAGGTTACAATCTATTCCCTATGTTCTTATTGATGGTGTTCTATATAGAAAAGACTATTCTAGAATGTTTCTTAAGTGTATTGATTCACTAGATCAAGGTAGAATTTTATCTGAGTTTCATGATGGATCTTGTGGAGGACATTTCAGTCCTAAAACTACAACCTGGAAAATACTAAGGGGAGGCTATTATTGGCCTGATTTATTTAAGGATGCTCATGTTTGGGCTAGAAAATGTTAGAAATGTGCACTTTTTGTAGGTAAACAAAGGCTGGCAGCACTGCCATTAAAACCAATTGTGGTTGATCAGCCATTTATGGGGAATGGACTTTATTGGTCCTATCAATCCTAATTCTAGTGCAGGTCATAAATGGATTTTAATTGCTACTGATTATTTTACAAGATGGATTGAGGCTATTGCACTAAAGGATGCTTCTGGACCTACTGTATTAAAATTCTATGAAGATATTACAACCAGGTTTGGAGTTCCTCAATCTATTATTTCAGACAATGCTATGGCTTTTATTGGTTTAGCTATTACAGAATGGGCTGTAAAGAATGGGATTTATTTAAACACTTCTTCAAACTATTATCCTCTGGGTAATGGTCTTGCAGAATCTACAAACAAAAATCTAATTAGAATTATCAAAAAGACTGTGCAGGAAAATAAGAGGGATTGGCATTCCAAATTGAAGGTAGCCTTGTGGCTAGATAGGATTACACCTAAACAGGTAATTGGGAATTCCCCTTATGTCCTAGTTTATGGTAAAGAGGCCAAATTGCCAATTTCCACTGAATTTCCAGCCTTGCAGCTAGCTAATCAAATGTTGTTGTTTGGAGAAGAAGATCCCCTTAAACTGAGGTATGCTGATTTGTTACAGCTTGAAGATGAAAGGAGAAAAGCATTGGATACAATGGAACTTAAGCAAGCACAAACTAAAAGATCTTTTGATAAGAAAGCTAAGTTCAGAGAATTTAAGGAAGGAGATTTAGTACTCAAGTGGGATGTGCTAAAGAGCAGGCTAGGGCAGCATGATAAATTTGATAATTTTTGGTCAAGCCCTTTTGTTATAATAGCCTATAAGGACAACAATGATTTTCAGTTGTCTACAACTGAAGGGGAAGAATTGCAGATTCTAGTTAATGGAATACACCTCAAGCTTTGCTTTGAGGGTTAGGTTTGTTTCAGTTTTTCAAAAATCAATAAGTGTTGTCCAAGCACTAGGTCTTTAGGTTGCATTGAGTCTAGTTTAGATGCATTTTCATTTTCAATAAAGGTTGCATTCATGGTTCAGTTTTCCTAAATTTTGTTGCCCTAGGATTAGTCTACAGGTCATGTCTAGTAGGCAGACATCCAGCAGAAGTCACCAAAATTGTTACTCAAAAATACAGCATACAATACAATAAGCATTAATAGGAAAAGGTTGCATTTGTTTGTCTAATTAACACTACCTTGCAAGTTTTGTTAATTTACATGTCGTTATTGCATTCATTCTAGATGTCATTATTGTACTCTAAGTATTGATCAAGTATTGCGAAATTCAAAATTCATAAATAATCATTACATTGTACTTTCATACTGAATGTAGTATAGAAATGTCCTTTCTTGTTTCATATTTCAACTCAATATTTAGAGTACATTGCAGAATTGAAAAGAAAGATTGAAGTATGGAATAGGGGTCCCATGCATTGCCTTGTCTTGTCTTTGAGTCTGCTAGTTGTTTGCTATGTATCTACATTTAGGTCTTCATCTTTAGGTCCTCATCTTCATTTAGGTCTCCATCTTCCGGGTCTCCATCTGCATCTAAGTCTTCAAGGTCTCCATCTACATGAAAGAAATAAAAATGATTAGATCCTGATGGATCTAAGCAATACATGAGAATCAAATAACATATTGTAGCAATCAAGTTTTCAATACTGCATCAATCTGGAAAATTAAATGAAATAAGGAAATGTACACTGACACTCACTGCAAGGTAGTGTTAAAGGGACTTGTTTCATACATGAAACCTTTTACTACTAATGATCATTGTGGTGTATGTTGTCCTTTTTATTAACCAAGTGTCTGAATTAAAGGGACTTAGTATGTTTCAAACTGAGAAACTTTTTTCAAAATATGTATTTCATAACGATGTTATTTGAAAGATTAACAGATTATTTTGCAGATAACAGCTGATTGGTTTTCACTTTCAGTCATTTTCAAAGATGCAGATCAAGCTGGTTTCTCAAAGAAAGTTCAACAGAAAATGCCAATGATTGCCAACTTTCCAGTTCAAGATACAAATGGTGGTGCATAAATACTGGTACAAATATGTCCTTACTATTCCTAAGTATATTTTCAAATCATAAACATGTTTGTTGTTGAATACAGAAGAGTGCTTCAAGATTAAGCTATAAAATCATAAAGTGTTTACAGTTTGTTTTTATTGAGTGTCACGAACCCGTGTTTGAACCTCATTAGTTAAACATTCTGATGTTTTTGGATGTCATGAGGCCATGCTCGAACTTCATTAACAGTAAATAAACATTTTCATCTTGTTGTACTTATCATGTTAAGTGCAGATTCAACATCAATGTGAATTATTTACAGTGGACAAAGCTACAGGATGCAAGCTGAACATAAATGAAAAACATGTACAAAATGGAATAGAGTATGTGTAACCAACAGAAGAATATCATAAAGGACAGAGTACTTATCTACTGTGGAAATAAGAAAGTGTGTTGAGCATCTCTCATTCATAATCACCTTCTAAGGTTTGCGAAGGTTATGAGTGGAAGATGTAATGGTTTTGTGTTCTAATAGATTATATCTTTAAAACATCTTTCACTCATAACCTTGCAACTTTAGTAAGTTATTAAGAGGTGTTTTCATGGTTTCCTGGAGCAACTGTTTAGTATGGCCAAACTCATCATGTATGAATTGCAAAGCAGAGAGTTCATCAATTCATCATGTTTATAGATGTTGACTACACAAGGTTTTATTCATATCAGCAAAAGGGAGTCAACAATTTGAGTGCTCTATGTTATCACAAGATATGATACAGTTGACAATAATTCAAGGTTTCATCAATATGAGAAAAATAGTCATGGTTTCAAAAGAATAATGAAACGATAAGAGTAAAATAGTGATTGTTACTATTTTATAAGCAATATTATGCCAATCATAAACTTCATAAAGTGCTTCAAAAATGTTATAGTTGTCACTGTGGTGAATGAGTTTGGGTTCATAAACTTTTGAACCCACATATAGAAAAATGAGATCGAATGTTTGACTGTTACTAATAATGTAATTGACATTATTAGTAATAGTAAAAAAATCAAGATTGACATCATTGATCAAATTCTAGCCACAGTTCATACTAACAGCGAGCTCAAAGAATGCTCAACAGAGAATGGCAAACAACAAAGTAACAGTGAATATGGAGAACGATCAAAGTATGGTAAGTAAGCTTGCGGGTAGACACCAATCATCATTACCAACAGTGACTGTTGGGTGAATCATAGCCACGGTCTATATCAAATGCTAACAAGATAACAAAGTAACAACAGTGAGTTCAAAATAAAAGCATGGTAAACTCGCAGCATGATAAATCATAAAACCCAACTCACGACATAGACCCAGCTCGGGTAAGAACAGTCACAGAGAATGGTGAGCTCATGGTAGGAGAACAGTCACCCGCATGGTAAATGATCACAGTGTGACAAGAGAATCAACAGTAAAGTACCACATATGGCATGCAAACTTTAGTAAAAGTTTGGGTTCATGGACTTTCGAACCCGCATGTACAAGAAAACTAAAATGTCAATAGTAAGACAAATGAAAGAGAAACAATAGTGACTATGGAGTCGTAAAGATCTGACCCATATAAAAATGGAGAACAACAAAGCCATGAAGTCGTGGTATCAACACAAAGAAGTAGCAGTTAAAAGCTAAGGAATAGTGAAAGCAAAGATAAACTATAACTCGTTAACTGTGAGTATATCAAAAGCAGTATATCAAGAACAAACAGTTAAACAAGGAGAAGAAATGCATACGTATTCCATTCCAAATAGTCAACAGGGAGTTCCAAATAACTTACAGTTCACTGATGAAAAGATGGAGAAATGTCGAGTATTGTCAAAGATGCAAGCCAAAGTAAGTAGCAGATGAAGTCTCAACTCCAATAGCAGTCGAAGATCATCATAGTAGAGCCGAGTTCCTTCATAGTTATAGGAGAGCTTAGGGTTTCATTTCCCTGAGTTTTCTTTGAGAAACTTCAGGAGAACAAACACAAATGCCAAGGAATGGAATAACTGATTTTGGAGTCCGCCAAGCAGAGAGTGCATTCAATGCATGACAGTGCCAGCCCTAGCCTTGAAAACCGAACATGCCACCTTTCATTCTTATCCCATCGGTTATTTTAAATGCATTACAAGTGGATTGAGGGTCATGTTGACTTCTCCATTTTGCAATAGTTCACACTTAGATTTTTATCTAAGTTAGGAAATAAGAGTTAGAATATAGGGATAGTGCAATTAGTATTAAGTTTCTTTATTTAATATTAATCTCCTATTTAAATTTTGGCATTTTTTATTTGTAAAAGGATTAATTCCTTATATTTTTAGGCCAAAATTTAGGAAGAGAGGCATGTTTGAGGAACTCAATGTAATGAAATATTTTTAGGCACACTTTTAGGCTAAGATTGAGGAACTTAGATTTTTGAATTGGAGGCTAAAGTTGATTATAAAATTGATTTTTGAGAATCAATTAATGGTTGTAGATTTTGGAAAGAGGGCATTTTAGTGAACATATTGTTCCTAGGTGCTTTGAAGGCCATTTTTGCAATCATCTTGTCAGATTTTTGAAGAAATGAACCAGATTCTTTGACTCCCATTTTGTGTACTTGTTTTCAATATCGAATCATGTTTCATCTTTTCTAGCAAGTGTTAAATTGGTTATTATCTGAAGGAAGTGAATGAAATTCTTTTCCTTCTCAAGAAAATTAACTGCCCCTAGGCCTTGCATGAGAAATGTATGTTGTTAATTCTCCAAGCTGTTTGTGGTAGAACCCTGATAGCGTGAGTTTGTTAACCTATATGTTGAACAGAGAATCAGATTGTTAAAGTATTTGTTTGTGAGTCAGGATTGAAATTCATCTTTTTGAGAAGTCTGAATTATTCATTGGTGTATCACCCTAATCTTTTTAGTTTTAGTATTCTTTTCCTTTTTCCCAACAATTCGCAAATCAAGAAAGTGATATTCCATATTTTATAGGAACCGGCCTAGAATTCGAAGATTCCTCTTCATTCATAGTCTACCCACAGCTAGGAGAGGTTTCCATTGTCAGGATAGAATTGTTGTTAGCCTTAATGCCTGATGTAAGGTAACAATTCTAAGCCTGAATAGTACTTATTATTTAGATTAAAAATAACCTCATGTCCTAAGTGTTTCATGTGCTTGCACCTTATAGAGTGCTCCTACTGCAAACACACACTATCCTCTCCCCTTTAATTTTTTGGTATTGGGTGTAATAGAAAAGTGTTAGTGACACTTGTTTTCTTTTTC
Organism: Chamaecyparis obtusa; assembly: GCA_027943335.1. Taxonomy (NCBI): domain Eukaryota; kingdom Viridiplantae; phylum Streptophyta; class Pinopsida; order Cupressales; family Cupressaceae; genus Chamaecyparis; species Chamaecyparis obtusa. Next base: position 9,769 of record BSBK01000279.1, on the reverse strand, counting down.
TAAAGGACTCACCTCCTGAGAAGCCCTTAAGGACAAGTGAGAGGGAATGACCCATGTGATAATAGGCTAAGGCCAAGCATCTTCCAATTGTTATATAAAAATGTGGCGCTTGACTAAAAATTGCACTAATGAGTGATGTTATGTCAGGATGAAAATCTCCCTCGGTCTTGCATGGTGCATTAACACTTGTAGAACACAACTTTTGTAGGCTTAGAGATCCCATTATTAGGTCTAATCTTCTACAAGAATAGCCTCTCTAATGGGTGCTCTTATTACAAACCAATTAATGTAGAAATCCAAAAAATCTTGCTTGTTGATGCAAGGGCTATGATACATGTAGTCTTAAAGGCACCCCTCATGTACCCCCTCAACTTGAGATATAAAATTTCTTAGGGTCTCAACATCTTAAATTTTGTTATGCTTGGTGGACTTGAGAAGTGTGTGTCATGTAAGGGGGAGATAGTGCCTCCAAGAATCTATCTATCCAATTGATATTAGTATTTTATTAAAAGGGTTATTTGACAAGTATTATCCTTGCCAGCGTAATTTGTAGATATCTTTGTTACAAAAACTGTGTTTGTTGTGGTTTTGTACATTATATATTTTTCCAAAAAAAAAAAAGTTCACCAAGGTCTAAAGTTCCCCATCAAAATAAAAAACAACACCCAGTCTCATGGGATTTCTATCTTGGATCTATAAGAACACTAGAAAAACAACCATCTCTAAAAATCTAACAAGAGTACTGGTAAAAAAGTCAACCTTGTAAACCTATCATAGTCACTGGCATTGGTAACTCTCGTGGGATCACCACCTACGTCCAGTGGGGTTGACCCCAAAAAAGTTTGCTACATTATTTTCAGTCTTCCATAATTTATCACATAATTATTTTCCTAAGTCTCATAGGAACACTCCTAAAAACTTCTATGGGATTACATGTAAAAAAATTTTGTCTATTCAACTTCTGCGGGAACACTTTCAAAGTTTTGTGGGAACACATCCAAATATTGTCCTACAATTTGGTGGGAATGCTAGTAAAACTCTAGCAACATCACACCTGTGAAGCCATAATCTTTGTCATCTTTTCCATAGGATTGTTATTATCATCTACCTTTCTATCATCGCACATCATTTTCATCCAGAGTCATTATTATCATTTTCCATTAGGTATTCCTCTTCCCTTATATCCTAGGCTAATAGAGTCATCTTTTTCATCCCTCATCCATTTATATTATCCTTGGAGTCAGTCCTTCCTCCTATTCTGAGCTTAATCCAAATCCTTGTCTGAGTTTATTGTTCATGCTAATATGAGCTTTAGTTTTTCATCCATCTTTATCCTCTATCCCTATCTAACTCATCAATTAATCATCATGTCACAATTCTATTATGATAAGTTTGTTCATCCTACCTTTTCTTCTACTTCATCTTATTCTAATGATGATGAGATTCTTATTTATTATGATGAGTACATTGAAAACCTTAGCAAGCTTGATCCAATCATCATCCAAAATCCAATCATTCCTTTAAACTAACCCATCATGCCTCCACACATATCCACTAGTACTCCTTATCATACCTTTGACAAGGGAAATATATTAGTCATTCATCCACACCTCCTTCCTATTGTTTTTATATGGAGCCTAATCAGACTTGAAGGTTTATTTTCCCCCACTTTTATTGGTGTAGTTTTCCCCAAAATTATTTGAAGGGGGGTTTGGGGATAGCGCCCCCAAGATGGGTTATATTTACTAGATAATAATATTGGACTCCTTGTTTGGTGGATGTAGCCTGAGATTGGGTGAAACACATTAAATTATTTTGTGTCTTCTTTTTCTATTATTTTGTGTGTTTTATTCCTCTATTTTAGAGATCAAATTGGTTAACTATTAGGTATTTGTCTTCTAACCCTAACACCTATGTAGTACCCACATATCCCAACCCCATGACATTTATGCCTTCATCTTCTCCCATAATCATCTTACAAATACTAGCTTTCCATAATAACCATACCACCTACATCCTTGATTTAGATCTATCATCTCATTATCCTCCAATCCATTTTACAATCCATAATTCATAAACTACACCATTAAAACAACATCTAGATTAGACAATGAAAAAGAGAGAAAAATAAGAACAAAAAGTGAATGAAAATCTCAATACACCAATGGAAGAGATCTCTTTGTTGAAATGATTTGTCCAAGAGATTGGATGTGTGCTCAATAGTTGTGCTTCAAGCTTTGAATTTTAGATCAATTTGACATTAGGAGGATATGATAAAGTGATTTTAAGACTCCAATGGACACGATAACATTTTATGAAAAGTGGATGATTTGTGAAGGAAAGAGGGTTCAATTTATATGCTTAAAGGGGGTGCAATGGTGACAAGTGTCACCATGTGAGATCTTGAGAAGACTTGAGGGGATGTATAAGATATGCCATACAGACTTTTCTTGTTTTTTACCCCAAGAAGACAAGTTTGAGGAATGTGAAGACTTTGGGAATTGTGAGAGAAGGTTGGAGAATGTGAAGGGTGTTGGAGGATGTGAAAAATAAATTAAAAATTCCTTTGGAGGGGGCAAGTATGTAAGAGACCCATGTGAGATCTTACACATGTGGCAAGGATTGGTCCATTGATGTGACAAGAGTTGACTTGGGTGACTAATCCTAGTTGATTAGGAATGTTCAAATTATTAGGGAGGGGATTAGGTGGGAGATTATGATTAATTAGTGGGAAAGTGAGATAGGTTAGAGAGATGTGATGGGATGAGAGAGAATGAGTGGAGGGGTTAATAATGCAAATGAATGTATTTACTTAATTAAATGAGGGTTAGTATCTGCAAGTGTGATTGTTAGGATCAATGTGCTCAAATAAGATTAAATATGAATATTTAATCCAAAATAGAAGAATATGGAGAATTGTGAATTAATTAAAATAATTAAAGGCATTTATTTGAATTAATAAAGAAAGGGGATTAATTAATTAAATGGTTATAGATCACCATTTAAATTAATTGGATTACAACTAATTATTTAAATTAATTTGGCTAGAAGGATAGCATTAATGAATTAAATAATACATAATTATTTAATTAATAATACAAAGAAGATGACTAAATTTAATTAAAATCATTAAATAAATTTAGGTGTCTGCAATGCCAAAGTTGTTCTAGGAGCTCATAACACTTATGAATACTTTATCTAGATCTAAAAGTGGATATCAAATCCCTTCAAATCAACATCTTTATATTTTGGTCAACTCAACACAATTTGAGTTTTCTAGTGTTAATTGCATTCCCACAAAAATTATTAGTGGAAAGAAGTGCAAAGATGGAAAGAAGCATATTTTTGGTTTCATGTACCATGTAGCGAAACCAACTATACCAAAATATCAAGGTGGGAAGATAAAATATAGGGAAATCATCATTTTGTTAACTAAATCATAATCATTCCAATGTGCAGTAATCTGGGGTAGTCTATAAAGAGCCCTAAGAGAAAAAAACAATAATGTAAAATTGTATTATTTTTAGTATTTTTAACTCTAGACCTCCCATTGATTCCTTCTTGGGTCTTGCAACACCATACGATCATCTTTATCAATTATGAACTATGAAATAAATGGTGGAGAATATGACTAGGAGAATGTAAGAAAGAAATGAGAATTGAGATAAATTAGAAAGATTGACTAAGATCTAAGAGAGATAACTACATAAGGAAGGTTAGAAAGAGTGACTAAGATCTAAGAGAGATAACTACATGTGTGTGTGTGTGTGTGTGTGTGTGTGTGTGTGTGTGTGTGAGAGAGAGAGAGAGAGAGAGAGAGAGAGAGAGAGAGAGAGAGAGAGAGAGAGAGAGAGAGAGAGAGAGAGAGAGAGAGAGAGAGCAATATGTAGGGTTTTTTGATGAATCTCCCATAACAAAAATTCACTTTATGTGAACTATTGATTTTATTATAAAAATGGAATTCAAATTTGAACTTCTTAAGTTAACTAAGGAACTTATAAGTTTAACAAGCTCTATATTTTTGGATAAAAATTTTTCTTACCATGTGATGAGGATTTCATTTTTCTTTTATTTTAGCTACTACTTCAAACTCAAGGATATTTTCCTTTTTAGAAACCAAATCAATTAACAATTTATTTTCCATTGGTTGATTTGAATTGGATATTTTCCTCATCATTAACCAAATCAAGTGAGACTATGAGAAGGTGTAATGTCCCCAATAAGTTAAAAGTAAATTAATCCAATTAATTGATTAAGTGGATCTAAAATGTAAAATAATATCATAAGGACTTATTTAGTTAATTAATTTAATTATTAAATAAAAGGGGCTAAAGTAATAAAATAATAAGGCAATGTCATCCTAGCCTATTATAATTTTCTAGACACTTCTTGGAGGCCTTTATAAGGGGGGTGATTGGGCATTGTGTTGATCATCATCGAGTTATCTATTTCTTGTGTACCTACAATTTCAATTGGAATTGAGTTTTTTGGTGTGTTTCTTGGAGGTGCAAGACCCTCCCTAGCTTGGCATTTTCAATTTCGGTTGAAGTAATTCCTCACCCCTAATTTGCTTGTCTATCAAAATTTGTAAAGTCTTCAATTGAAGACAAATTTGCGTAAACTTGATATAGCTTGAAAATACAAGTATATTTTTGGCAACAAATTACTCCTATTGTTATATGCCTTTTGGCATGATTAATATTACAATACATATCGGATAATGTCTGAAGATTATAGTTATGCTAAAGTATTTATAGAAGTTTCATGGCATATAAACATTTAAGAAAAGTCTTATATATGTCACAAGTCATTTTTTTTGAACAAATAATTCAAGAACCATCAAATTGGAAGACTATGACAACATTGTTGGGTGCTAAGTGTTGAATGTGACTTTCCCTATGGTTGTATTTTTGAGTGCTGAAGTGTTTGAGTGCCAAGTACCGAATGTGTCTTGTTGTATGAGTACATTGTTGAATGCTGAGTGTCACTTGTTGTATAGTTACATTGTTGAATGCCAAGTATGAATTACTGTATGGGTACATTGCTGAGTGCTATGTGAAAATGTTGACAAGTGTATGGATGGAGTGCTAACTATGGTAACATTTTCAAGTTTTGAGTGTCGAGTGTCGAGTGTCAAGTGTCAAGTGTCAAGTGTTGAGTGTTGAGTGTTGAGTGTTGAGTGTGACTTGTCATGTAGGTACATTATTGAGTCCTAAGTGCCAAGTTCTAAGTGTTGAGTATTGAGTTCCAAGTGTGACTTCCATATGGGTGTTTGGATAGAGTGTTGACTAAGTACCATACAGGTGTAATAGTAAAGTATAGAATTGGTATTATGAAGCTTGAGTTTGGATATTATTACATTTTTGGCACCAAATTATGATTGATACATTACAATGGTATCAAAATTGGTGATACTTCTAGCATATCAAGAGGAAGTGGACGCAAAAAAAGCTCTTAGTCTACACATAAAGAAGGTACCACTCTTTGGATAAAATGGGGGATTCTAACACTAAAATAATGGTGTAGATAAGAGAGCTAACCAAAAGCCAAGTTTAGCTCAAAAAAGATGTGGCTAGGGGAGAACAACAACAACACATGGAGGAGACATTGCAACAATTGGTAGAAGGAAGGACAAATGGAGACCATAATGGACATGATGATAATTCAATAAATGAGAGGACAAATAGATAAGATAATGCTCATCCAGTTGGCTGTTGATGCATACATTTCCCCAAAGAATAGAGTAATGTAAAGAGCGAAAGCCCACTTTTTGGGAGATGCTAGAGAAGTTAAGAAAAAACTAGAGGGATGTTGGTCTTGAGGGAGAGATATCCTTTAAGGATTAAATGAAATTAAAAATGAAATTTTTTGACACCAAGAGTCATGGTTGTCAAAATAATGGCATCAAGAGAAAGATTGGAAAGTTGAGCCTATCTACTTTTGATGGATTCAGAAAGACATCAAAGAGAGAATGGATACAAAAGACAAATACCTACTTTAAATTCAATCTAATAATTGAAGATGAAGCAATCAAATTTTTATCTCTACACTTGGAGGCAATTGCTCACAAATGGTGGCATCATGGGATGGTCACACTTGGTCATTATCGAATAAATTTATATGTTGGATTCACAGAGAGACTCATTGATCACTTTGATGAAAATGATCTAGAACTCAACTTCAAGGAGTTGGACACAATTGAGACAGACTAGGTTGGTGGATAATTACATCACATAATTTTAGAGAGATTTCAGTTTTGGTAACTGACATTTTTGAGAGGAGACTTTTGGTGATATTCATGGATGAATTGATGGAACCCCTAAAGGGTTGGGTTAAGGGATTCAACCCCGAAACACTGACCGAGGGGATCAATAAGGCATGTGACATGGATACCTCATCATAATCTTCCAAAAGTTACACATGTCTCAAGCCACCTCTTTCACAAGAGGATAAGAATGAGGAGTCATTTTAGAAGAAGCCCCTAATGAATGAGGCCACCCATCAGGAGCTCTAGAGGAAGAATATGTGTTATAATTTCAAGGAGCCTTGGGAATTGGGTGACCATTTTCTTGGCAAGGGGGAGATCCATTACATCGAGGTGGTACTTGATAGTGAGGAAGAAAGAAAAGAATCCACAATGTAAGAGGAAGAAACTAATCATGTGGAGAGGATGACCATACTTGTGCAGAAGGGAGGTTCCATTGATACTCTTTCTAAGACTTTAGAATGCAACATATTTAAGGTTCTCGACACACTTCAAGGGGAGTGAGTCATAGTTATGTTGGATAGTGGGGCCACACTTAGTTTCATCAATTCATCACTTATCACCAAGAGAAGATTGGACATGGTTAAGATTAATGGAGGATTCAAGGCCAAGGTGACAAGATTAATTTTACTATCATGCACTCATGTGATCTTGCAACTTAGCATTACCATGTGGAAATATGAGGTGATAGATGAAAAATTTTATTGTGGATTTGGATGACATAGATGTGATTTTTGACATTCAATGGATGGAGACCCTCTTAAAACACATGAAGAGGTTCAAGAAGATGGAACTTATTCAAGGTAGATGACAATAAGGTGATGCTAAGAGGAATGTCCAATGGGGTCCAAGATATATTTCAACAAAGAGAATGGAAGTAATTTTTAGACATGATGAGATCCAGGCATATTACTTTAACATGGAGTATGTGAAAGGGAAGAAGAATTTGGTGGCTAATGCATTACCTAGGGTACTAAACATATGATCTTTTTCTCAAGTTTCAAAGGATTGGAGAGATCATTTGCGGGTAGAGTACTCCATGAACTCCTTTGTGTATAAATTGATGGAAAAATAGATTGATGATAATGGGTACAAGTTGGTTGATGATGTCATCTACTAAGAGGAAAAGATCCATTTGGTACCATAATTAAGGATGGTGAAGATGATCTTAGGGGAGATTCATGATTCACCCCTACTCGGCTTCTCAAGATCTAAAGTTTAGGATTGCTTGAGGAAAATAAATCTTTGGGCTAAGAGGACTGTAATGCCCCAACAAATTAAAATTAAATTAGTTAAATTAATTAATCAAGTGGTCCTAAAATTTCAAATAATATCATGAGGACTTATTTAATTATAAAACAAATGGTGCTAAAGTAATTAAGTAATAAGGCAATGTTAGACTACCCTATTGTAATTTTCTTGACACTTCTTGGAGGCCTTTATAAGGGGGTGATTGGACATTGTGTTGATCATCATGGAGTTATATATTTCTTGTGTACCTACAATTCTAGTTGGAATTGAGTTTTCTGGTGTGTCATTTCAAAAGTACAAGACCCTCCCTAGCATGGCATTTGTAATTTTGGTGGGAGTAACTCCTCACCCTAATCTACCTGTCTATCCAAAATTTTCAAGTCTTCAATTGAAGAAAATTTTGCGTAACTTGATATATCTTGGAAATACAAGTATTCTATTGGTAGCAAATTACTACCTTTTTATATGCCCTGCAATCTATTCTTGCATCAATGATTATTAATTATGGTTCGATTCATATTTGTGAATATTGTATTGACATGATTAATATTAAAATGCATATCATCTATTGTCTAAAGATTATAGTTGTTCTCAAGTATTGGCAGAGGTATCATGATAGATAAACATTTGAGTGGAATCTTATATTTATCGTAAATCATTTGCATGAACAAGGGAAGTCAAGAACCATAAAATTGGAAGACTACAAGAATTTACCAAGTGTTGAGTGCCAAATATGTGTTGTCATACAAGTACATTATTGAGTGTTGAGTTCCAAATATGTCTTGTCATACAGGTACATTGTTGAGTGTTGAGTGCCAAATATGTCTTGTCATACAGGTACATTGTTGAGTGTTAAAGTATCGAGTGTGACTTGTTGTACGAGTACATTTCCAAGTGCTAAAATGCCAAGTGTTGAGTGTGACTTGTTGTGTAGGTACATTGTCGAGTGCTTAGTGTGACCTGCCATATGAGTACACTATAAAGTGCTTAAGGGGATTTGTAATGAATATTTTATAAGGAAAAACACTTGCTAAAGGTTTTGCAAATGGGGTTGTGAGAAAAGTGGTCTCAACCTTGGAGGAAATTCCATGGTTAAGCGCCCTTAAGCTAGAGTAGTACTGGGATGCATGACCTCCTAGGAAGTCTTGATGCTTCACCCTATGAGAATCACCTAGATATAATGAGTGCTAAGTGTACCATTCATTCTCATGAGAAATGGTTTCTTGTAAATCACTATTCATGAAACATGGGTCAATGAGTTTAACTCAAAAACTACACAGTTGAATCCTATTAGAAATATCACTATTATTACATTTTTAGTGCCAATTTGTAATTGGTAAATTATAGAAGGTAAGCAAGAAATAAGAATCAAGGAAAACCAAAAAGGATGATTGAGACTTGAGCAAGTGGGAGGGATACACACACACACACACACATATTTATATATATAAAGGTGGATGGATACACATAAAATAGGCACCTATTTATACCTTATATATATATAAAAGGTGAAGGGATACACACACACAACACAGACACCCGTTTATACCTTATATATGTATATATAGATACATATGTATATATATGTATATATATACATGTGTGTATATATATAAAGACATATATGTATATATAGATACATATGTATATATGTGTGTGTATATACATACATACATAGGATACACACACACAAAACAAACACCCATTTATAACAAGTATTTTATCTAGAACATATGTTTGTTATGTCTATTTATATTTTTATATTGTTTGTAAGTTTATTTGTTGTAATAATATTTTATTTTGTTAAGATTCCTATTATAATGTGATTGATATTTTATTTTTATTTAAATCAGAGTGTGAACTTTATTATATATATATATATATATATATATATATATATTGTACTGAATATATACATTTGCACTTGGAAATAAACTATTGTTTATTTATGTGTTTTCCAAATGCAGATTTATTCCATTATAAATATCCAAATGAAGAGGACATATCTCATGGAGAGACATTACTCTACAATTGTAGAGACATGTCTCTACATGAGACATGCCCTTTCATATTAACAAATGACATTGCTGATACTTGGCAACAAATGATAATCACCGAAGTTTGTTTTCTATGATAATAACTATGTTACGATACATAATACGTATCATAATACCCAGGTGTTACGGTACATATTATGTATTGTAACACTTGTGTTATGACGCATAAACATGCATCGCAACACAAAAGTGTTAC